>CAUJNA010002635.1:101010-238510 GCA_963377175.1 Effrenium voratum | reverse complement strand
GGCTTCATGTAAGTAATTGCCCCGCAATTACTTGCTGGTGCGAGAAGTAGAGAATGCGGGAATGAACCCAGAGGTCCCCTTAAAGGACATCACAAGGGATGGTGTGTATTAAGGGTCACTCCCTCATTCCCTGCTGAGACCGACTCAAGATTACACAAATTCACAAATACAAGTGACAAGTCAAGTTGTTGGTGACAAACTGTGTGTCGAAACCGCACCTCAGGCTGGATGCCATTGTGAACAAAACACTTGATGCTATGGCGGCCATGGCGTCTCAAATGTGTTCAAGGGACATCCGCTTTTTTTGTTTAGACGGAGCCAGGTGGAACTGAGCTTGAGAAAACCTCCAAAGGGCCAAAGTCAAAGGAACATAGCAATGAAGGGTCACCGGTGTTGGTTCCTGGCCAACTTCTTTTCATCACTTGCTTTTAGTCTTTCCGGTCTGTGTCGTCCACTTGCCGTGTAACATGAGCATCCTTGAACAGAACTCCATGTCCTGGTGCATGCCCCTCAGCCTGCAAACGATTGAATCCCAGCTTGGGAAGGGGGACAAATCGGTTCAAGCAAATCGGGAGCCTGAAAAAAGATAGAAACATGTATTTTTCGATCTTCACGAGGAGGGTTGACCTATTCATTGATCCAATCGTAGCCAAACTAGCTGCCGTAACGAATTTGACCAATGCCAGCATTGGCAATTCCCTGCCCTCCGGTTTATTGGGGGACGAGCCGACGAGCCTCACCACACCGTCGCTCCAAGTTTTCTCCGCAGACTCCATCTGGAAATGTGAATCAACATAGGGCTCTGAAAATGGGTGGTGTTCCTAGCCTTTGAGCCAAAGGCGAAAGGTCTCGACCAAAACCATGGAACCTCAACGAGGGCCCCTTTCAAACCTAGGGAGTTTTCACATCTCCTCTCGGTTGCGAACTCTGCTCCCCTGCTTAAAAAAATAGCCTTTCGTGTCTTAATGCGGAAAATCCATTGGTTGGCAAAAAGTTAAAGTCCTAACATAGCAAGATGCACCAAAGTCCTGGAGGGATGGATTGTTTTCAGAGCAGACTGGTCTTGCAAAGGCTTCCTTTCAGGTTCCATGCTGTTGGGAGGGCGTGTCGAACTCATTGCTCGGAACCTCGCATAAGTCCGAGAACAAGTGCAACTCACAAGTCCCTCACTATAGATTCTCGAGGATGTGAGTCACATGCCCGAACATACGGCGTTTTGAAAAAAAACTGCAAAATGAGGGGAGGGGGGAGGAAGCCCGATGGCGCCCATTCTGAAAAAAGACTACGGCGCAGGCATGTCAAGCGCGCCAAGTGCGCCAAGCGGCGCGCGGCCAGGTTGCTCCTCCTCCATGGCGCGGAAGCGCTCCTGAACTATTCACTCGCTGGGCGTTTTGGCGGGCGGAGCATCCCTGGAGTTACACCCAAGTTGATGGGATATGCTACGGGACACACTAGCGGCTCATTATTTTGGGGTGGAAAACGAACTGGACGTTTGTTTTCGGGGTGATTTTTCATTGGGGTTGAGGCTAGAAAACAAACTGGACATTTTTTGAGTTATTTCCCTGGCACACATAACTTTCAGCTGTTTTCATTAATTTTCACAACAATAACAGGAACTCTAATTCAAAAACGGGGCCCCTCAATGGGTGTTGACCCCGTTTGCTGTGCATTGATTGGCGGGGACCAGTCAGCAAGCCGGGAACCCTGACAAGAATGGAAGGAGGCCGATCCTCAGCTGGGAGAGACCCTCTAGCCCCAACAAAACCAAGTGCACACTCCTAACGAGTGTCAGATTCCCTTCGTTTATGGGGCACTCTCCAAAACCTGTGAGAACTGGCCGTGCAATGAGGTTCGCAGGTCGAGGCCGAGCCTTTCCGTGCTCGGCATGGCTGTATACCGATGTGAGAAAGGCTCGAAGGCAGCAGCCCCCCTACAAGAAGCACATTCTATATATATATATATATGAGTATATATATATAATGTTTGCAGTCATTTTATGAAGAAAGAAGGAAAGGTAGCTCATGGGGGCGCCTGACCATATATATGTAGACTCGGACAAGCAAGGTGGCATCGCCCCCTCGCGCCGCTCAGCATGCTGCACCAGGCACACACAAGGACCTTTTGGTGAGCACAAGGTGCCAGCATCCAGGTCTAAAGACGCATGCCTTCTCTTGGTCTCCCCAGACAGCCCAAGTACGTTCTCTTCGCTTGACTTGGGTGTGTGGATCATACAGATGTGAATCTATCAGGGCTCCCTGCATTTCCCCTCAAACGCATGAAAACGGCCCAAAAGGTGGTCCAAACAGGCTGAAAAAGGAAATTTAGGGCATGTACGCCAACGCCTGGAATCTACAGGTGTTCCGGTGGATCTGTACGGAAAGATAAGCTGGATCCTGGGTCTTGCCCCGGGCGTTGATCCCAGGATTCAGATTTCGAAACGCTGGACTTCGGCAAATTGAATAACACATTGCTTCCGTGCAGGCTTTGGAATTGATACGCCCTAGGGTGGTGCTTAATCACATAAATACATGCATCTGTTTATTCTTCTTTTTTTACACGGACATGTACATGTCAATGTCTCTCTCTCTCTCTCTCTCTCTCTCTCTCTCTCTTCACAATAAGGCGTGTCAATAAATATGTGTAAATATGTGTTTATGTGCGTTAAAAACACACACACATATCTATATACATATACATTTACATACATATATATATATATACTTGTATTATATATATATATATACAGCGCAGGCACTGTAGAAGAAAATCACTGTATAAGAAATTGAGGGGCTGAGATTGCCAAATCAAGTCGTTTGCAACTGCATTTGCTGCCAAGAAATTGAGCCCCCCTGAATTGTTTGACCAACCGATTTCTTATACAGCGCTCGCACTGTATATTATACATATATATATATATATGACTGTGCGCATGTTACATCCAAATACATATAGACGAACATAAGGGGCACTTGCAGGCAGTCAGTACGCCAATCTCCAGACAAGGTAAGTCCCTGGCGGAGCGAAGCCGCTCCTTCGCCCGCTCAAACTCCTCCAAGGTTAGGATGGCCCCGAGCTTCTTGTGCAGGCGCTGTCGTACGCGCCGCTTCAAGGCCCGGTTGGGCGCATTCGCACTCTCCTCCCCGGTGCAAAAAAGAAAAGAAAAAACGGAAGGGGGGGGGGAGGGTTAAAGCTTCCAAAGCTCACAACAAACTAACGTGGGTGCGCGAAGGAAGGACACGCGGGGTGAAGAAATGAAAGTTGGGGCAAGTGGCTTCTGGTCTGTTCGATCTAGCTGGCATGTAGGGTGCCCTCTTAAATTGCCTATAAAATGGCGAATGACTTAGCAATCCTGGACCACTTCACCTACCGAGCAATTGATGCGCAACAACGCTCACTTGAAATGCTTGATGAACCCAGTGGCAATACATGAATTCTAATTCTCAATAGCTCACGGAATAGAGCTTTGTGCTGGCTAACCTTGCTATGCCACACAACTTCCCAGGCGTTCAGGTTTCCGCTGTGAGGCTGAAACTAACTGCAGGTCAATGGCTCCCTTGTAACACTTGGCTGGGTCAGCTAGTGTCACTCTCAAATAACAACTCGGGATTGCGAATTGCGAGTCTTGGTATCCAAGACTCGTATCACAGTACTGCTGTAAGGGTTGCGGAATCGTTGAATAAGTGCTGCAGTCTAAAGGAGGGAAACACTGGCTCAAATCCAGCGTGCCCAAGCCATACAATCATGAACATTGACGAAGGACTTCTCCTCATAAGCTGGTGTTCTCAATCCGCCCTGCAAGCGTCCGCGGACAGCGGGGCCCATCCAAACTTCTGAAACATACTAGAGCCGCCATTTTACATACAGCGAGACAACCACGGGAAAAACCCTAATAGGGGAAATGGTTGTCACTGGGCCCCAAGGGTTGCATTCCCGTCCTTGGCCGCGGTCATCAGCAGCTCATCCACGGATGAGCGGCTGGCCTGGCAATGAACCAGGTCCCCTTTTTTCGTTAACTTCCCCCACTAAAAGGAAGCTCACTTCAAATGGCCCCAACAAAGTGTTGGGCTAACACTATACTTAAAAGGGGCCCATAAACTCAAAAGAAAACAACATTGTCTTTGAGGTGGCCATGTATTCTGCCAACAAGGTTGCCTCCAGTTTTGCCCAGGCCAAGTACGGGTGACTTCTGGCGAACTTGACTATCCCACTAACGCGGAACCAGTCTTGGGGATCATGTCTTTGTTGCGGCCGCTAGGCTTGTGTGCTAGGCTGCTAGGCGCAGGGGGTCGACAGCAATCCCACTCCCGTGGCATTGGAACAGGGAGTGTCAAGCAAGCGAAAAAGGATGCCACACAGGGAGACCATGGCCAATGAGAACTTCGGAAAATAATCAAACATTTCATATCATTTCATGGGCTCGTTCTAAGGGGGGGCAAGGGGGGTTACTGCAAACCAGTTAGCTTCCTGTATCTTCCATTAATTTCCCTGATCTTCCTTTAGCTTTCTTTACTTGCCTTTAGCTTCCTTTAGCTTCCTTTAATTTCCTTCAGCTTTCTTTAGCCCTTTAGCTTCCTTTAGCTTCACTTAGCTTCCTTTAGCTCTCTTTAGCTTGCTTTAAGCCTTTAGCTACCTTTATCTTCCTTTAGCTTCCTTTAGCTTCTTTTAGCCTTTAGCTACCTTTATCTTCCTTTAGCTTCCTTTAGCTTCTTTTAGCCTTTAGCTACCTTTATCTTCCTTTAGCTTCCTTTGTCTTCCTTTAGCTTCCTTTATCTTCATTTGGCTTCCTTTATCTTGCTTTATCTTCCTTTAGCTTCCTGTAATTTCCTTTAGCTTCTTTTAGCCTCCTGTACCTTCCTAAGTATTGCAGTCACTCCCCTTGCCCCCCCTCAGAACGAGTACACGATCATTGGCGCAGCGGGCTTGTACTTGCCAGCGCCATTTCGACACTTCTGGTCAAGAGCTCCGCTGACCCGGCCGCAAGAACCAGCAGGACTGATGGGACTCGGGGCATGTCTACATGGGTGCTTTTAGCTGGACGCCGATGGGAGACTTGAAGCCAAACGAAACCGGGCATCGTGTTGCAACATCGAAGGTTGCGCTCTTGCCGTCATGAGAGCAGGCAAGTCTGTTCGCACAGTTCGCCCAAAGAAGCAAAAACAAGCATTGCTTTGGACACGGGATCGCTTGCTACTACGGAAAAGGGCAAGCAGTTCTTCCGTGGGGTGAAGCACGACAAACACGGAGCTGAACTCGAAACTTCCTGTCGCAAGTGCAATTCGAGTTGCCTTGTTCGGCCCGTCTGAAGCGTTGAAATCGCCCATGGCGAGCCACCCTCACTATTGATAGATCTTGGGAGATAGAGCGGCTGCGAAGGCATGCGGCGGCAAACATTTTTCAACTGCCCAGACCACTGACAATCGGCGCCCATTAAAGCACTCTATTCATTGCCCTGTTCATCCACATAAGAGTCATGTGTTGCAACCTCCGCTGCAATGTGGGGTGCACCCCGGAACAATGCACTGTTTGGGGGTGTAGGGGCGCAATCACTTTGGCTCCGCCTCGCAGCTAGTTGCTATGCAAGGGTCACTTGGACATCAGCGGCGCGGTGGATTCGAACAAAGGTGGCATCCTAAGGGCAAGTAAGTGTCTTTTTTGCTGGTTCTCAGCAGGGAATGAGGGAATGACGCCTGCGAACCATCCCCTATGGTTGCCTTTCAGGGAAACACCCGCAAGAGAATGATCTCCTCCGACAAAGATCTTTCAGTAGATTTCTGGATGTTTTGGGACGCAAGGCTTGCCTGGCCTGCCTCGCTCGGCCACAGCAGGCACCCGCGGAGAGACACCGGGCAACCCATCCAAAAGGGACAAATGCCGAGTCCTTTGTGGCATAAACAAAGTGAGGCCAAGCACTGCCCCCAAAAAGCTGACGCATTGAATGCTCAAATTTCATGCTTAAAGCGACTATCTATGAATGCCGGGACGGGATGCTGTCAGGAGATTGTTGGTCGCATTTGACCGCGATTTCAAGTCCGGCGACTCAACCTGAGTATTTTACTCAAAGCAATCCGCCAACCACATCCAAATGATGGCAAAACAAATCCCACAGCTGCACTGCCCCGAACAGACATAAACAAGTGCCACATTGTCATTGGCAAGATGCATCACAGCAGCCCCAACTTCAAGGTCCCCAGCGCGCAAAGAAGCGCAGCAAGACACACAAGAAGCAACAAGAAACAAGAAAGCAGGCACATGACAAGCAACACAACAACCGAACATACCCACCACAAGCAGATGATGAAAACAAACACAGACCACACACGAAACGCGAAGCACAATCGTAAGAGCAGCGACACAGCGACAAAAACAAACAAACGCACACATACACACAGAGACTGAGACAAACAAAGAAACAAACGAGCGCAAACACGAGCACAAACACGAGCACAAACACGAACACACACACACACACATATATGTATATAATACATGTGTACAATTGCACAAACACACGCATGCACGCGCACGCGCACGCGCACGCGCACGCGCACGCACGCGCACACACACACACACAACAAACACAAAGAACAAAAACAAACACACGCACACACACACACACACACACACACAGACACACACTAGCTACGGTCCGAACACAAACACAAACATAACAGAACACGCTCACGCACTCACCAACAGAACTGCCACAGCACACAAGACACGAGCAAGCACGCAGGCACAAACGTACGCATGCACGGCAAGACGGCAAGCAAGCAAGCAAGCAAGCAAGCAAGCAAGCAAGCCAAGCCAAGCCAAGCCAAGCCAAGCCAAGCCAAGCCAAGCCAAGCCAGCAAGCAGGAAATAATGGAAGGAACCTAAGGACGCAAACAAGAACATGACCAAGCCAACCAACCAACAAACATCACCACACCAAACCAGGCAAGCAAGACGAGCACACAAGCAAACTCGAAAGGAAGCAAATAAGGAAATAAATTAACATCAACAAACAGGAGCAGCAGCTCCAGCAACAATGACAGGAACAAGTTCCCTTGCGTCCGGAGTTATCCCGCCTCCGCTTCCGACGCCTGCCTTACCGCTACAAGCTGGGCCTCCTCCTGGCAATGGGGCCATGTCCCAGCGGGCTTGGCAGACGAAAGAGGTTCCACCATCGTGGCTGCTTCCTACTGCAAAGCAAATCCGCCGACTGTTTGCCGCGTGTATACTTGGACCCTGGCATAGGAATAATACCGCGCTTCTTGCACTTTGTTTGCTCGTTTGCGTGTAAGCGAAAGTTCCAGAACACGCGCTGAAGTTCAACTTGCTGTGTGTTGAATGTTTTAGGCAGGCCTGCTCAAACGGTGTTGCGGAAGAGCACAGCGAAGGAAGTACACCCCCCTTCACACTGACTTGGGGGATGACATCTTTTTCTGAGGTTGACTGCAGCCCAAAGCAAGCGCACACAAACAACACAGCAGTGACAGCACTTTTCTCGCAGAGAGTGGCAATGTCATGCCTTGTCATGCTGAGCAATTCGCATCTAACAACGAAGCAAACGCAGACACACACCAATACCTCCGTCCACAGTTGAGATACTAGACACACTGACGTCAGTAAAAGAAATTGTCGATTCCGCCAGAGCGTGTGGCAAAAGAAACAACCCCGGACAATACGCGGAAATCCGGCTCGCCTGGGAAACCCCCACAAAAGTTTTGCTAGCCTTTGTGTGTGGCTAGGCACCACCACAAACATGGTACAGTTGGGTTCCTTAGGTATATGAAGCACTGCTCTCCGGTCAAGGGGCGGTTAACCTTGTACAGGACGTGCCGGCGGTCTAATAGGGGTCTGGCCACGAATTCCCCCTGCCGCAAGCAAAAGAACACGCCGCCAAGCCCACAGCTAACAATGCTGTTTGCAGCCGTAGAAGCACGAAAGCATTCGAAAGCACCCCCCAAGCCCCGGGTCGCCGTGGGAACAGGCCCGTCTGCTTCAGTCGGAATGCGGATCGAAAGCTTAACTAACCCAAATCTGTTCCACAGCTTTCTGGGTGTCCATCACAATGAGGTCGATCGAAATCCCAGCTGCCAGCCACCTGAAGCAACACTGCTGCAAAATCTTTCGCGTTTTGTGGGTTCAAGGGGAAGAAAAGATCCAATCCAATAGAAACGCGTTCTTTCAATGAAAGCGGTTGGCTGCTGGAAGGGTTAGGTGAGAGGGCCAATTCGTCCACGGTCTGAAGCTCGAGGGGCTCATGCCATGGCTCCACAGTCCTTAATGCAATGTAGCGCCACTTGAGGGTGCACAAACCTGTGGAATGGCTCACTACCCCCTCGGCATACGACGTTCTCCTCGAAAAGCAGTGGGCCAGCGCAAAAAAACAATAATCTGTCCATTCGTTTTGCCTAGCCAACATGTGGGTAGATCAAAGCAAGTAGGCCAATATTGCAAAAAACTGGGCGCTAGAGAGGGCATCTGGCAAGATTCAAATTACTCAGCCTTTTTGGCTTCCTTTACAGAAGATATCAGACAAACATAACTCTGTGCTACTTAGCACCTAGAACGCGTTCTCTGCGCTCCGTGCCTCTGCCCTCAATTTCCGGGCCAAGGCCTGCGGACGGGCTGGAAGGACAACTTGTCGAGTCCAAAGAAGGCTGGCTGCCCTTTCAAATGCTCTCATGTTAAAATATATTTATCTAGATATGTATACGCTCACCTCCCCCCGGGCCCACCTTTTCAATGATGATTTCAACAGTAGGTGTGAGTTTATATAGATAGATAGTGATATGTGTCTTTGTCGTTCGACGTCACTGACCTACATGCATATAGATTGCTCTGCTGCTAGAAGCTTAAACAAGGCCATTTAAGGTCGTGGACTTGCCTCGTGGTCCTGTCTGGCCTCCTGACCTTCCTCTCGATCACCCCCCAGACAGGACCAAGGCAAAGCAGTTCTTCGACCTGGTTGGCCCTATAGCCTTGGATGGTTGTTTGCAAGCTCAGGTCAGCGACGCGGCTAAGGATAGCCGCTTTGCGGACATGTCAGCGCCCTTTCACTTGAAGACTTCTCCTGGTATGTCATATAGTCTTCAACTTGTTGTTTTTCCTCTTTGTCACGGGCAGCACTTCCTTCTGAAGCAAACCATCTTCCCGGATCAAGTTGATTGGTGGTTTCCAGGTCCAATCCTTGCCCTTGGCAATGGCGGCATGCAGTCAGAGAATAGAAACAACAACTTCCAAGGCTTCAAAGAAGAGAACATTGAGCAAGGCTTCGGCTTTATCAGCATCTCAAAGAGGCTCGGCGGCTCTGCGGAATGTCATGAACGATGGCGTCTTGGCACCCCCTGTCTACGTCTTCCCGTGGATGCTCGGTTTTTGACCGTGATGGAGAAAATATTTCCTTACTTTAGGGCCTGCGGCAGGCATAAAGTCCCCAACGTAGGCAAGACTAGACCGAAGGGGTCATCAACGTGTTGCTTTTTGTGATTGGCCTCATCCATGCATTTCTGAGTGGATTGGCAAAAAACTCTGAACTTATTTATTGTTTGCAACTAAAACGGTCTTCCCAAAAAGCAAAAAAGTCCAGGAACTCGGGAAGTGAGTGCTTGCCAAGCCATGTGAACATGATGTAAATGAATGTCTCTTGCAAAGGCTTGGCATCCTTTGTCGCGCCCTCCGCACAGTGGGGCTGCAAAGCCTGCAAAGGTTGCGCCTCTTTTTCCGCGGGCAACGTGCCGTAGGCCTGCCAAGGACGAGAGCAGGGAACGCATCCATGAGTGGATGTCGCCAAACTGTAAACGCAAGGCCACTGCGACCAAGAGGAACAGCACCCAGTGATTCATCGATGCAAATGGATATGCCTTTGTTTGGATGGCGCCCTTTTTGTATGGTTTTAAAGTGAGACCAAAAGGACACCATACATTTGGCTGTCGACGCGTTGCCACCGGGTGAAACACAAACTATTAATGATTGAAGCAACAGGGTGTTGCTGGGTCGCACTAGGGAGTCACGCGTTTTGGGCCTGGCCCCAGGAAAGCAAAAGGAATTGTTCCCTTTCAAATTCCCTCACTCACTGCGGTGAATCATCACAGCTACAGAGTTGACTCGTTTTCCCAGCTAGGGGGGTGGTGGTGACAACTTTCCTGAGCAAATAGGGTATCTCCGTACTACATATGAAAATAAAACAACATTCAAACATTATAGTGACAGCTGAACTTGCCATCCCATCATGTGACAAGGCTGAATTGTTAGGGGCTGCCAGGAAGACAACTGGAGAGTCAAAACCTGAACAAGCGCACTTCGACCCAAACGCATCTTGCCCCCCTCATTTTTTGCCCGGGGACGCTTGGTGGAAAAACGACTCAAGTTCCGGACCCTCGAAGCCTGACAATAGTTGCCCCGAATGGCAACACGCTACTCGGGCACTCCCGTTCTGTCACTCTCCCGCCTCCCAGGCTTCCCAACGGTCGCCAGCGCCTTGGGGCACTCAAGCCAGTCAAACGCAGGTCAAGGAAGACTGGCGTCACTTTGGCAAACATGAGGCGCTGCATGAGGGGTAGGCTGAAACCCGTGGAATCCACGTATGTTCGACCACACTACCGAAAAAGGACACCTGTATGATACGCATGCCAAGTCACAAAGATTGCGTTCTCACTGGGACGTGAACCTGTTCAGAGTTTGACACAACTGGCGCAGGCCTACAGGTGGACAAAGACATTCATAAAACACTTGAACGCCAAAAGAAGCTGCCAGTCGAGCGGGGTCAAAAGACCTTAACAAAAGATCTACCGAGCCCACTTGCCGGGGATGATAGTTCATGGTGGGCGTTTCTCAAATTTTGCCCCCAGGATTGTACCATCCAACTCTCCAACCTCCTAAGTGGCTGCAACTCACCTAAGTGGCTGCAACAAAGGGAAGCAACCCCACTTGGTGACTTCAATCACCTCAGTCAAAATCTTCCAAACAGTTGGTCCAAAGCTAGGGCGCAGACCCTCGCGGCTGGTGCGCGACACAGCGCTCACACTCTGCCTCACTGGCGGCGCCGGGAACCCCAATGCGGAGGGGGGGGGTTGACTTACCCCAACACAACAAGCAGAAAACCTGAGAGCCTCTCTGACACGGACTCTCCTTCAGGTTTCATGATTGCTGTCAGGAGGGTGTTTGATCTGGCCCGCATTGGGTGTCTTATTGAACGACTCGGCCCTTTGCCGGTTGATTTTACGGAAACCACCACAAAAAGGACAGAGGGTGTCACTGGGCAACTCCCTGTCGCAATGTCCGTCCACTGTCCACTGTCTGACTTGAAACGCGGGTTAATGTTGACCCCAGATTAATAAACCCCTGGTTGATTAATAGGGGGGTGTCCCCTTTTAGTGGGGATTCATCACTTTTTTGGAGGGACAACCCCCCTAATAATGGGACGGGTTTATTAATCCGGGGTCAACATTACGGTCCAAGATTCGGGGGTGGCCCATCCAAGCTCCGAGCCATGGCTCGCGAAGCGCCTGGGTCAAAATCCAAATCGTACCCCCAGTCATCCCAATCCCCACTAAAACAGACTAGAATGGGTGGCACACCTACCCCCAAATGATAGCATTGGTTTTGACCCACAGGCATATGTGTTCCATGGGGCTAAAATTGCTTTTCGGGGTGCCTGGCGGTGTCCAGAAACGCCCGCCGGAAGGTGATTGCACTACAATCAGCGTTTGAACCAAGAGCGCCTTGGGATAGCTGCTGGCCCGCTCTATGTTGTGAAGCAACTGCATGAACGTTTTTAGTTCGACGCCGCGGGATGAGAATACTTCTCCAGCTTTGGATTTGGAAAGCTCGATAACAAGCGTGCGACCTTGAAGAAGCCTGGAATGACCGAGATCTGTTACAGGAGGGAAGCTGCGTGCGGAATTCATCTGCTTCGCGCCACTTGCATCGTCTGCTTGGCGTTCTACGGCAAAGTTTTGGCGCTCTTGTTTTCGTGGTGTTTCCTGTGTTGGCCTCTGCCTACTGGGAAGCTACTCCTGGTCTTTCTTTGCGCGGCCTTGGCTATCTTCTGAGCTGAAGCCCAGCTGTCGACGGAGTTTTACCCCATACTTCGTTTATAGTAAGCCTCAACGCCCCATGTGCGACCTGTTGCCCCCTCTGCAGCAAGCCCAAGACCTCCCAACAAGTTGAAGTCTCAAGAAGAAATGGAAGGTACACATACTGTGGGTGGACAAAATCCATTTCGCACCACTTGGAAAACATGGTTGAAACTAGTTGAAACCGTTGTTTGTGTGTTTTCAAGGGCGAGTCATCATGCCAGGGTTTCTTAGGTGGTGCGAACGGATTCCGTCCATCAGCAGTACCAATCCAAATCTCTCCCCTGAGAGCTGGACGGCGGCTGCCTCGGAGCCTGCGGGAGGCTTGCTCCAACCGGCCCCCAACACCCTTTTCCCCCGTGCTGGCTGAGCATTTAGGACCAGCACCCGGTGATCTTAGGCTGAATCCAATGGCGAAACATGTCGATTAATGTTTGCTGCCAACAAGTCTAGGGATCCCTCCTGCGATAAATCGCGCACCTCCGAAGTGTCGCCTGAGGCTGTGCTTGGGTCGCAATGCCTGTGAGCTATTCAAGCCTGCCCTGCAAGTCTCTCCTGCTTACTTTTTCTTTCAGCACGATGTATCTAGTGGAGTGAATGGCTTTCCAACATAGGACCTCAAAAGCAGGTGGCTCAACCAGCCGAGGCTGCAAAGCAAGGGCACCGGCCTCTGCAAATGTTTACGGTCGATTGCCTGCGTGCCTAAGTAGAATCATCTCATGGCTGGTATTCAGTTTGACCAAATCGCGATGACGTTTGGATAGATATCTGCGCTGCGCATGACTTCTGATTCCAGGATCTTCGCACAAGCTTTGGAACTGGCCTCGCGAAAATTATCAAGTGTATATATCTTGCATGGCAAAACAGCCCACGGCATGTAACTTGGCGACTGAATCAAAGGTGCAATAGCCAGCGACGCAACCTAAACAGAAGACAACGATTGGGGCGAGCCTTCTGAACAGGCTGTCAAGCATATATATATATATATATAGCACATAAACAGAGCATGCGGCACAGGCGCGGCGACCTGAAAAACCACGCTGATCGCCAATCGCCAGCCGCTGCAACCCGCTGCAACACGAAGCGACATCTCCAATCGCCAGCCTCGTTGAGGCCGCAAAGGGCTCACCGGCCACCGCTGAGCCTGCGGAGCCGGAGCAGTGTCGGAGCGGTGTCGGCCTCTGGGCAAAGCGACCGCCAGATTTGGGGGGTCGACATTTAACCAGGGGATACCAGGGGACGGCTCGAGTCGTTTCCATTTACCAGGGTGCCGTTTTGGGTACCTTTCTTGACCCAAAGCCATTTCAAGCAATGTGAGCAAGCCAATGGCGCTTGGGCAAGTGGGCTTCTTTGCCCGTGCTAACGCTAAACCCTAAGCTTCAAAGTGTGGGCGTGGGCCTGGTCGTGACAACCGGACGAGTGCTCATCCTGAGGCACGAAGTCTGAAGTATGTACAACACACCTTTCTCCTCCATATAACTGCAAGCCGAATCGGCTCCCACTAGTGTGAGGCGTTCCCTAAAACAAAACTGTGGGCCCGCACAAGTGGGCTTGGCTGGGCAAGTGCGCCAACATTTCCTCTGCACTTCCAGCATGTTCAACCCCTGGTGAACAGGCTACGCCTTTCCTTGGTTGGCTTCAGTGGCAATGGTTCCCAAGGCCTGAAAGACCCATCCGTCCCCTCCAACCCCAGCGGACCAACACCCAACCCCGACCTGTGCCGGAGATGGGGGCGGGCGAGCCTAGCGAACTGTTCTGAAAGCCGATCCCTTGCACCGAAAGCCTCCCAGACAGCTAGACCACACTCCCAATCAGCCAGGCTGGTGGTTTTGAGCAAGCACATGGCGTGTATCCAGCTGGGATCCTGAAGCGAAGCGCCCTTCTCCTGTTCATGCGCAAGGGAGGAGGCACAATCAGCAAGCCAAGGGCTCGCACAAGAGGAAAAAACATTCTTCCGGGAGTGTAGCTCACGGAAAACCTTGCTGCTGCAAACATGTGATCTCCTCGATAGCGTCCAGAAGGATCATGTAAAGACTCGTCCTCCAACCACTCCAACTCAACCAGGATGACGGCGATCTCTGGGCCATTCGCAGCTACGCCCAGAGCGGCAGTCCGCTGACTCTTTCGAAAAATGCTGCCTCTCCGATGACCAGTTTGGTTCTTGCAACCCATGAGCTACAGCCTTCGGCCTCGCCCCCATGGTTTGTGCAAGTCGCCAAGTCGCCCACCAGCATGGAATCCCGAAACAACAATTCGCAAATGAACCCCTGGCGTGCCAGCTAGGGGGTAGCAGGGCCTCCGCAAACAAAGACGCTCACGTTCGGTCCAAGCCACGTCCATGCGTACAACCCACGAAGAGAGGTGCATGCTCCATAGTTTGCAGCCCAGAAAGGGCTTTCTGGACTTTTATTCTGGGGGTGACAAACAAACCATGGGCCATTGGTGAGAGCTGCGTCATGGATTTGCTTGCCTTGGCAAATACAACGACGCATCGGAAGCGGAAAATTATGGGAGAACCCAGATTTGGCATCAGGGAGGATAAACTCGACTGGTTTTGAGTGTGTTGTATTTGAAAGGGGTCCTAACAGGCTGATTACGTCCTTGGGTATATTACGTGGCAAGTCAGCATCCGAGTATATGTGGCTTTTCAGACGGTTCATGCGGGGGCCAAGCAAGCATTCTTCCCGAGATGCTTCTAGCTTGCGATTTGCGAACAATCGTGCTGGACTGCTAAGAATGAATGAACTCAAACAAGCCACCTTCTTTCCAACAATCGTGGAAGTGGACAAAAGGGTTCTGGAAGCTTATCATCATCTCAAAAAAGGCTCTCCATGCTTGCTGGAAGGAGGGTCCTTGAGGGAGCCCTGCACCAACAGGGAAACCTGCTCGAACCCCTCATTGCCTCACTTCCTGAGCAGATTGGCAAATAAAGCCGTGTGACAGCTTGAAACTGGTCCAAACCCATTAAACGTATAAGATCCAAGACTCCAGGGAGTGCATTGCAAATGTTTGGGGGGGTGCCGCTCGCAAGAAGCCCGCCTGAGGCTCTGTCGGCATGCCTTGGTCAACTCGTTTTGCACTCGAGCGACGTGAGGGCGGCGAGACAGCAACAAAAATGGCCAAAGCAACCAGAGAAATATCTTACCGGCCCTATGGCTATGAGCATGTCAAAGCAACCAAATAAATGGAAACCTGCCCTATAAACATGTTTTGCGTGTGGGCAATGTTTCGAAGAGAACCTTGAATGCAAGGTCTCATTGGCGCGGAGCAGCTGGGAATGCCAACTGGCAATATGTGAACACACCTGAACCTGGGAGTCATTTTGTGCATTGTTACACGGCGCTGCTTCTTAAGCTGCAAAACCGCCGCCAAAACCAGCAAAGGGTGCATCGCCTTGGCCGTGACAAACTAGGCAAACCTGAGAAATCAAAGGGCCAGGGTGGATGCACTTCGGGAAAGTCACTCCAATGAGTCTGCAAGATTGATGTGCGCACCCTCAACAATGCGACAGCACCTATATTCATCCAATAAAAATGATCAACCTGCCTTGAACACCCATCATAACATTCACCAACTGGAAGCAGCTCGTTGCAAATGTTGGGCACCCGGCCTTTGATGCCGTCCTCCTGCCAAAAAGTCAGTTGGGCTCTCAACCGGTGAGCTCTGAGCCCAACGCCCCACCTGACTGCTGTCTTGTTCAAGGCTGCCTTCAGTGCCAAGGGCCAAGCACAGGGCTCCTACTTGGGGCGACCTGAGGGATTTCGCTTTGGGTGTAGGTCCAAGGGTTGGCAGTGAATCCCATTGACTTCTTGCCCAGTGTGATATTTGTCCACAGTTGCGCCACTGAGCCCAAGGTGAGAGGCGAAACCCTTCTTGCTTTCGCTTGCCAAGCCTGCTCACAACGCATCGCCTTATGCCTTCGTAAGGGCCCTGATAAAGTTCATTCTCAGGCAGGTGTAGGATCTGCCCCGCCCTCCCCAAACGCAATGTACACATATACAACTAACACTAGGTCAAACCGGCTTTCCGAGGCAAGGCCCTAATGTTAGGTTGCGAATAATAAATGGGGAGTCAATACACAAAAAACCCAAAATTATTCACACCCCTGAAAAGCAAAAAAGGGAGTTAATACACAAAACTTTTTGCGAGGGGCCACAAATCCGGAAAAATGTTCCCCCCCAAAAATGATAATTAATCCCTAGTTCAGTGCAACTCCTGTCTCTCTCTGCCCCGCCCGCCCCCCCAACCTACCACCACCACCAACAAGGAGATGATGATTCAAGTCCCTGAAAAGGAAGTTTAACTGAGGTCCCCAACACCCAAATTCTTTATGACAGCCCGTACTAAAAGTTGCACCCTGCCAAATTTTCAAGGGGGTAGTACAGGGAACACCCAGGAAGCCAATAATGAGATTTGTTTAAGGGGGGTTAATTGAGAAAAGTTTTTTCGGACTGGAGCCAGGGAATACCAAACCAATACTAAACAAATTCTAAACAGTACTAAGCCAGTCAACCAGAATACTAAACCAATACGAAACCAATTCTAAGCAGTACTAAGCCAGTCAGCAAGAATACTAAACCAATACTAAACCAATTCTAAGCAGTACTAAGCCAGTCAGCAAGAATACTAAACCAATACTAAAGCAATACTAACCAATACTTACTGGAATACTACTTAGAGAAGACCCGGTCTGACCCTCATTTTGTTTTAGGGTTTCCTCTATTGACCCCCCCCATTTTGTTTGAGGGGGGGGGGCTTTATTATTCACTCCCCAACATTACACCTGACTGAAGCACTCCATGCGGGCTTCTGAAAGTATGTCGTGAAACTGGCCGTACTCAAGACCATACCAAGCTGAATTGCACACAGGAACGTTTGGCGATTGCCTTGCTTGGATGAGCGGCATGTGTTTCACCATTGCCATGGAACATGAAAAATCAGCGCGCTGGTCATAAGACCACAAAACAACGGCTGGGGGGAGGGGGTTGCCCATCACCCCGCTAAAACTATATAGCGCTCGCTGTCCAAGGGGTGATGTTTAACACATCCCAAAACGGGAAATCTGAGGGGCAAATCGGCCCAAGTCCCTCTGAGCTAGGCCAAAGGATCTGGAAATATGAGGCTTTCCTTTTGCGACCCCAAAAACAAGACCAACACGGAGAATACACTCAATAGTTGCATGGAAACCTCCTCCTGCAATAGCTGCGGGGCTCAGCTTCAGCATCTTTGGCAGTTTCGTGGCCATCCGAGCCCCAGGTTTCACCTTGGAAAAAAAGCTTTTCGCGCGCCGCCTGGCTCATCTCCGCCTTGCTGGCCACTTGCCTCTGCAAATCCTGCGGACGGCTCGAAGCCTCCCTTCCCATAGAACAATCCCCTGGCCGACGCATTTGCACCTGGCTGGAATTTGGACCCCAGCAAAAAATATATTGTTTTTGCCCGGTGGTGGAAAACCAAAAAAAACCCAAGAAAGCGAAAAGTATAAAGGGGAACTCATTCTGGGGAAGGTTTTTCAGGGTCTGTGGGAAGGGGTCTGTCTGCACCCTGTGACTCTTTCCGATTGTGGACAAAGGAACTCATGCTCTCACCAGTGGCTGTTCTCAATTCGGCACCTTCCAAGCATGGAGAATTCGTAAATGGGTTGCAGGCACGAGTAGGGGCAAGCCGGTGGGCGGAAGTTTCAGAAGTGTAAGAATTCTGGCTCCCTCTCTCTTCCTTTTCCTGGTCTTTGCCCAGGCTGTTTTTCACCAGTTTTGGTCCCTTGGTTTCTTTCCAGTTTTGGTCCCTTGGTTTCTTTCTCAATTGCCTTCCTTCCTTCCCTTCCATTCCCTTCCCTTCCCTTTCCTTCCCTTCCCTTCCCTTCCCTTCCCTTCCCTTCCCTTCCCTTCCCTTCCCTTCCCTTCCCTTCCCTTCCCTTCCCTTCCCTTCCCTTCCCTTCCCTCCTCTTCCCTTCCCTCCTCTTCTCTTCCCTTCCCTTCGCTTCCCTTTCCTCCTTCATTCGCTTCCTTCGCTTCCTTCCCTTCCCTGTCATTTCTTTCATTATTCCTTTCTTCTCCTTCCTTGCGTCCTTCTACCTTCTATCTTCCTACCCATCTACCCCGGTGTCAATTTCTCTTCCATCTATCTACCTGCCAATCTAAGAAATTGCGGCGCCTGCCACCTCCACATGAACCATCCGAAAGCGCGGCGCCTGCCACGAAACTGTATATGACCATGCGAAAGCGCCGCGCTTGCCGCAGAAATCTGTGCATGGCGCTGCGCATGCAACGAAATGCAAATTTGAAAGCGCTGCTCCGAGCTCGACATCTGTACCTGACCCTTGCGCGAAAGCGCCGCGCATCGCCGCGCCTTCCGAAAGCAATTTGCGCCCGCCACCTACGCCTCACCAAAAGCGAAGGCGCGCCTGCGATGCAAAACGATGTCGCGCAAGGCGTGTGTCAGCACCCATGGTCGTGGCACGCTCTCTGAGCCCGTTTCGACCAGGCGTCAGGATCAGGCTACCTTCCGGCCATCTCTCAAAGCTCCGAAACCCGCAGAGGGCGACGCACTGTTTTGCATTTCTTTTCCCCGGCCGCACGCGCGCGCCTTTTTTCCACGCGTGCATATTCCTTTCTTGACTTCTGTCAGAGAGCTACCTTTCAATGAGTTGCCGTGCCACGGACGTTCTTTCTAAACTGGCTTTGAAAAGTGGAGAGCATGTTCAGCAGCCCCGTTACTGCGACACCTGTGCAGGGACCTCTGCCAACCCGGACATGTCAATGGACAATAATTGGTGCGGGTTGAAGTAGTAATCGGCATGAGACCAGACCAATGGGGCGCACTTCGCCTCTCTGCGTCTGCGGGGCACAGAAAGGCCAGCAACAAAAGGCGAGCTGATTGCGTCGATCATTTCTGGGGAAACGGACACCCATTTTCGTTTGTTGCGTTCTTTCAGGGGCCACAGGGCTCCTGGTTGGCTTGCAGCAGTCGCTCGATCTCTTGCCGCAGCGACAGCATGTCCCTCAGGCAAGCCAACAAGTAACCGCAAAAATTGCATCCCCAACCGCAATTCAATCAATTTGCAGTTCCTAGCCTTTTCTCAGGGAGAAGGGCGGGGAAAAGGCAGCCTGGTGTGGACGCCAGCTTCGTTTGGGTGGTTCAGGCAAACAGGATTCGGCAGGCATTGAAAATCAGTGAGATCTGTGAGGTCCTTGGCCCCCCAACCAGCAGCCTGGAATTGAAAGCAACTGGAAGGTGCGCAAAAAATCAGAATGCGATCCATGTAAAGTCCGAGTTTTGATGCATGTTAATTCCTGCGTGCTACAACCTGTTCAATTTGAGCGACCTGGCGCTGTCCAACTCGACGCACGAGGCTACCCAAGTTCTCCGCTGTCCCGCTCAGCAACTGACAAACAAGGATAAGCCTCAAACCCACCTCATGACACCTCGCAACCTGGTCTGCCACCACCACACACGCAAGACTCATAGACACACACACACAGACAGACAGACATACACGCACAGACAAACACAAGACACACGCAGAGACGCACGCACAACCACACACACACACAAACACACAAACACACACAAACACACACAAACACACACAAACACACACAAACACACAAACACACAAACACACAAACACACAAACACACAAACACACAAACACACAAACACACAAAGACACAAAGACATAAAGACACAAAGACACAAAGACACAAAGACACAAAGACACAAAGACACAAAGACACAAAGACACAAAGACACAAAGACACAAAGACACAACACACACACACACAAACACACAAACACACACACACACACACACAAACACACACACACACACACACACAAACACAAACACAAACACAAACACAAACACAAACACAAACACAAACACAAACACAAACACAAACACAAACACAAACACAAACACAAACACAAACAAACGCGCGCGCACACACACACACACAGCGCCAACAACAACAAACCCACCTCTCACTGACTATCAAGTTCCGGGCTCTGGTTCTGCTCCCCCTGTGGCGGGAAGAGCCAAGAAACTTGAACCCTGCGGACTCAACGCATGAAGCTCCTATGGCCAACTCAGCTCATGGCATGATAGGTCTACTGATAGCACGCTATGTTTAGGATATACCTATGGTCTTCAATTTGTCCGCACATTTGTTTGTTCTTCTTTTTGTGTTTTATGTTGATTGCTTTTTGTTTTGAAAAGGAAAAAACACCGGCATGATATTCAAGATTCAACCCTACTGTTTAACATCTGCTGTTCTTTCGGCCACGCTGACACACTAGTTGAAACATTGGCACTGACATATTGGTATTCGGCAAGTTGCAACAGGGCCGCCAAACGTGCGCGAGAAACTGCTCATATTCACGTCTCGTCTGACGTGGCGATTGCTGGTGTTTAGCTTTCTCCAGCATCTCATATTCAAGCAAAAAGGCATTCTGGGTGCACGCAAGAAGTAGGATGATTCGCCGGAACATGCTGGCCCCCAACCCAAAGAAGCATTCGTGACATCCGTCAAATTTGGGCGTTGCTTAACTAAATGGAATCTGCAAATGATAAGCCATGACCATGTCTGGGCAGCCAATTACATTAACGAACTTGGAGCTCGTGGAAGTTGAAGAAGAGGCCTTCAGCAAATGCCAGAAAGCAACAGCATTCCCCATGACACCTACCCAGTCCTCGCCGTTTGCCTCTCTGATAGTCATGCCCCGCAAAAAAGGGGCCCAACCGACTGCAAGACGCACGCCTCCGGGCGCCGCATCTTCACCTGGGCAAAAAACATGGGCACTTTGCCTTTGCGCTCCTCAGAAGCGCCTGGTGCAAGCAACTGGTCGCACTGTCCGTCGAAAGTCAGCCTACACTGATAATACTGCTGGAAGGCCCGTCTCAAACGGCCCGGCTGACCTCGAATGCTAAACAGTTCCCAAAAAATGACAGGATGATGTAGACTCATGAAGGGGTCAAGGCTGCTATATAGGTGATGCCAACTCTGCGAAGAAACTTGCCTGTCCCTAAACGTGCGACTAAAGCTGCGTAGAATTAAGCCGGACCAGCAAGCACCTGACATCATTTGCCTTGGGATGACATATGTCCAGGCGATGACGAAAGGTAAGCGTCCAGCTAGTTTACGGTGCATTCTGTCAGCCAATGCTGGCAGCCATACCGTGTCAAACAAGAACTGATCTGTCAGCTGCCAATCCAAAACATGCATGCACTCCTGAACACTTCCTAATCCGGCCTCCCGACGAGGCACCCTCTTCTCGAGGGACAGCTGACAGTGCCGCTAGTAAGATCTAGTTAATGCTGCGAAGCTGCAGCACCCATACGGGAAATTGCACCTATGATGATGTATATATTTTTTTTCAAAGGCAACGGTCCGTCTTATCGAAACCCTTAGGCCTAAGGAGTTGCGCAAATCGATGAGTTTTAGAAGTTGGCGCGGCATCGTCATACGAAGGGAAATGGTGACCCGCCTGGATACTGTTTGGACATGAGCAGCACTACATCTGAACAGGTACTGTGGATGAACGGCCTCCTGCACCAGTTGAGACGGATGACACTGATGATGACACCCCAAGTCTTGACACTAATGATCAGCTGCCAAGCTGTGCGCAGTCTGGGCTGAGCTCCTGACCGAGCAGGTTGCTGAAGGAAGCTCGCCTCGGAGCATTGCGCATTTTCGCCCATGGCTCCGGCATCGTTGCGAGCAGTGTGTCGCATGAATGCAGGCAAACTAGGGCTTTGCACCTACGAAGCATGGCGAAAGGGTCGTGGCCAGGACGCAACGCCGTATTGGCCAAGTCTTTCGCAAGTGGCTGCAAAGCTCGGCTGCCCGTATGGGAGATTCGCTGAGCTGAAAAAGGAGTGGGTGTGGGTGGGCAAAAAGCTGGGAGAGTTACTGTATATATCAGTGATGGAAATTAACACATGCACTCGGACAGCTTGTGATCAAAAGCTACCAACCCAAGCTAAGGTTGTCCTATCAATCCCAGCTTGCTTGCTTCATGGCTAATCCATACCCTAGCCAACCTCCAAGCCGCCCCACCCCCCTTCTCTCAGCCCGAGCGGCGGTGACGCAAGGCAGCATTCTGCCCCTGGCAGGCTGACTTGCTGTGGTTTTGTGTGGGGGGTCAATAGCCAGGGCCTCCTGCATGTTGTTCTTGTTCAACATTCCGGCGAAAACATCAACAGGGGTGTTCTTCTCATCTTTTGCGTTTGCCATACGCCCACGTCTCCCAAACCCAATAAGACTCTATTTGGAGAAATCTTAGGGAATGGGCAGCTGGAAGAGCCAAATCTTGAACCTGATGTGCACCGTGTGCAGCCAGTGAGGTGTTACCTGGGCACACCTGAAGAACATTGATGTGTGTCAGGAAATTCCGCAACAGCGTGTGGCAGTCGAACAAATGTTAAAACAGCACGGCCGCCGGTTGTCAGCCCCAATTCTGCCAACATATGCCAATCTATGCCAACCTAGTAGCGAGACACAGCTATCCCCAAGACTTCAGATCATGCTAGCTATGGTTTGGCGGTTGCGCACCTACGCATCATCCAAGCCATCCCCGTTGGGAGCTGGCATATCACGCGTGTTGGGGCTTGCCCATCTTTGGGATCGATCAATGCATCAGTTGGCAGAAAAAAAAACTTCGGGTACAGCTGCAAAGCCAAAAAACCTCAAAAGGTAGCTGCGGAATTCCCGTGCCCCTGGGCTGATGGAAATTGAATGCCCTTGTGCCCAAGGGGATTATCGTGATCTTGATGTGCTCGCATTCAAAGCCAAAACGGTTGAGGGGAGGGTTATGACTACGAGCACACACGCACACATGCACAGACACACAGACACACAGACACACAGACACACAGACACAGAGACACACAGACACACAGACACACAGACACAGAGACACAGAGACACACAGACACACAGACACACACAGACACACACAGACACACACAGACACACACAGACACACACAGACACACAGACACACACAGACACACACACAGACACACACACACAGACACACAGACACACAGACACACAGACACACAGACACACAGACACACAGACACACACAGACACACAGACACACACACAGACACACAGACACACAGACACACAGACACACAGACACACAGACACACAGACACACAGACACACAGACACACACACACAGACACACAGACACACAGACACACAGACACACAGACACACAGACACACAGACACACAGACACACAGACACACACACACACAGACACACAGACACACACAGACACACACAGACACACACAGACACACACAGACACACACACACACACAGACACACACACACAGACACACAGACACACACACAGACAGACACACACAGACACAGACACACAGACACACAGACACACAGACACACAGACACACAGACACACAGACACACAGACACACAGACACACAGACACACAGACACACAGACACACAGACACACAGACACACAGACACACAGACACACAGACAGACACACAGACACACAGACACACACAGACACACAGACACACAGACACACAGACACACAGACACACACAGACACACACAGAGACACAGAGACACAGAGACACAGAGACACAGAGACACACACAGAGACACAGACACAGACACAGACACAGACACAGACACAGACACACACAGACACAGACACAGACACAGACACAGACACACACAGACACACAGACACACAGACACACAGACACACAGACACACAGACACACAGACACACAGACCCACAGACCCACAGACCCACAGACCCACAGACACACAGACACACAGACACACAGACACACAGACACACAGACACGCAGACACACAGACACACAGACACACAGACACACACCACTGACCACAAGAAGGGAGATGGACCGAGTGATCGTTGCATCTGGGGGTCGGGTGGGCTTCTGCATCAGTTGTTTTGCCAGCATGCGGGCTTAACGCATGCAAAAATGCCAGGTGTGAAAATAGTGCAGGTAAACATCTCGTGTGAAACGATAACACCACCAACACCGTCACAAGCCGCTGCACAGTGCGACAAAAGCGCCGGAAAGCACGCGTCAAATTTTCGTCCATAGTAAACTCAGTGGATCCATTTACCTTCGTCTTTATTTTTCTTTCTTATGTGTAACTATAAGGGGTAACTGGGGTCCACTGGGAAAGTCATAAAGGCGACGCGTTGATGAGTCATCATTGTGGTCTAAGTTTCTCCTGCTTTGACTTCTTGCCCCGCCCTTCCAAGCAAACCGAACTGAGGCAGCACGGCGCGCCAGCCTTCCGCCCAACAAGGGCATTCAATGGCGCGAAATCGGCCCGCTGCGCGGGAACCCGTTTCAACAGAACAAGCCCAGGTCGTTGCAGTCACGCCAAACTTGAAACGCCTTGAACAGGGCATCTTGAAAAAAGTCAACCAACATCCCCTTCCCTTCAAAGATTGCGGACGCGTTCCCAGTTACCAAGTTGGGACACAAACAAGGCCCCCCTGTCTCTTGGTTGGTGCTGACCCCTCTGCAAACAAGATTAACTTTTGTGGGTCCAACAAAAACTCCGACCAGTTTCAACAAAAACAAGTTGAAGTCTAAAGATCCGTTGCCAAATAGTCATAAAGTTTTGGCCTGACCATTTGGGCACCTTTCTGAACAGAACTTCTCGCCAGGCAAATGAAGGAAATCGCCTCCGTCGCCTCTCCTGGCAGAGAAAAATGTGCGCGGCCAAGGACAACTCGGGGGAATCCGCGGGGGTTCCTTTTTTTGCAGCATGCAAAAAGCAGGAACTCAGGGGGAAACCTGACGGCAACATCTAAAGATTGTGAACAAATCCGGGATCCGCCATGGTTGAAACAAAAAAACAACATGGCACAATCCCAAAATAGGCAAAACCTGCTGGGCTCATTGTTCAAACCATGGTCAAATCCAAACTCTGGCCACCGTGGGTGGCCCATCTAGCTGGGTAGTGGCACTCACTCCACGTTATAAAACGATCAATCTTGCTTCACCTCCGTGGCAAGAGCATTGCAAGCATGTGCTGAGGGGAACAACCCGCACTCTTCTGCCTGTGGCATCACAGTGACATCCATGACCCAACATCTTGCTTCTCTCCCGCTAAGAATTGAATGCAGGGGCCACAGTACATGCACTGCTCAGAGCTCTGACTCCGAGTGTGAAACCCTGAACACCTCAGAGCGCTGCATCGCCCTACATCATGAGGCTACCATCCAGCCAAACTGGCCGCTTAACGTTCATGACTGGCCTGGAAAGCAAGTGAAAAAGTCGCAAATGGGACAAACAAGAGCTCAAAATGCTCAAAAAGGCGCGAGCAAACTCTGACTGCCCGTTGGATGAAAGACAGCTGATGTTGGTTCGAATGAGGCACGCATGTTCGCAGGCGGCTGTCATCTCAATCAAGTGCCCGTGTAGGAGTGTAGGGAATCATGTTGAACTTGTCAGAGAACTACGCTTTTTGCATATCATGGAAGTGCACCCTTAAGAGGATGGCGGTCTAACAAGATTGTTGGACAAAGGCTGACCCCAGCGTCTGACCAGACGCAAGCCAGGCGCCAAGCAGGCCAGGGGTTCCTGGGTTCCGGCGCCTGACAATCACTCGGGGTGGCAGCCTGCAAAAGCCCTGTGAATTTGCGTTTCAAGGGAAACATCAAGGACACAGCCCCTTATATTTTGAGCAACGTGCAGTGGGGTGCCCACCCAGGAAAGGATAGCAAACCACGCAGCGGATGGACAAACTCCGTGGGATGGATGAAGCCGTATTGGATACACTCCCTTACCACTGGTTCAGGGTTGTGTCCACCCGCAGAAGTACAAGAAGTGAAGCATGGCAGTCGAGGCAACGGGCAGCCAGCCAAACCAATCCTTGTCCAGGACAAGCAATGAGCAAGCGCGAGATCGAAGCCTTTCTTCGGGGAATGTTCCCGTTGGCAAGACCACCAATCAAGGATGTTGCCCATCAACGCAGAGCCAGAAACAACATGTTGATGCACGTTTGTTCTGCAAGACCCTTGTCACTGGCCACAGGGCAGCTGTTTCTGGCAAGGACCGCCTAGTTTGCCACCGGTTCGTTCATGCTGCTGTATTCTTGTACCTGAGACCCTGAAAGGCGAGCGAATATGCCAAACACTCCTAGATCCAATCAGGCAATTCGGAAAACCCACCCACACACACGCATACACCCACACACATGTGTGATCAGCAACGCACGCATAAAGCCTGCCGAACACGACGCCCCACGCAATGCAACACCAAAGGAATCTGCATCCGGCCCAGAAACACAGTCGCTTCTCGCCCTTGCCCGGCCTGGGGCGGCGGCGGTGGAAAGAACCTTAGGGCGCCGCAGGGCGCCAAAGCTTGATCTGCTACTGCCCGCTTGCATGAGCTTGCGTGATGCAGGGCATCCATCAAGCCATTGACTCATGAAGGACAACTGCAACAGCAGCGGCCGGACTCAATGCTAGGGTGCGCGTGCATTCAGTAAAAACACGGTAAGCCGAAATCAGTTCAAAACTCACGCTGCATGCCATTGACACCAAGTAAGGTCCTCAGCGCGGCTGCCTACTCCTCGGTCTCAGACAACTTCCAAACTACCTACTACGGAAGAGGAAAGAAAGATTGAGGACGGACTCATGCCTTTCCTATCAAGTTCCCACGGCCAAAGGGATGGAGTGGGAAGGGATATGAAAGCAAAGGGGAGAGATGGATAAGTTGCAAGAGATTCAGTGAGACACTTTCCTTCACCTAAGTTCAATTCCCGTCTCTCATCTCTCTATCCCTCACCTCACCTGTCCCTTCTTCCCACCCTTTCGCTCGAGCGAAGGTGGGAGAAGGAAGACAGATAGGTGAGGCACTTGCATCAGCAGCCTGCCAATCCCCTTCCTTTGTGCCAGGCTCCGTCCGCAACAAAGACTCCGAACTCTGAGACTCACGGCTGGGACAGACTTCGATCCATCGCTTCGCTCGTCCTATGGTTGCAATTTTCTTTAAGCCCCTTGTCCCTGTGAAGGCGGCAAAGAACGATGGGTGCAATAACAAGCGGCCAATCAACTTGGGGGGGGAGGGGTGATTCCCGGGCTCACACACAGACACTCTTCATCGCCAAACAAATCCCGTTGAGTCGTTGAGGTTTCCTCTGCACAGAAGGGATGCAGCCAAGGCTCACAGTGGGTTCGCCTCACGGAGGGGGCGACAAGGGTTCGGGAAAACATCAGCATCTGAGGTCACGGAGTGTGTGCGAAAGAACCCTTCTTGAGCTGTCCAGCTCCATCCCACTCTGCCTGGCGCTTCTTACTCCCTTTAAGCCACCCACAGGCTAGAGCGAAAACGACCCGGTCCTTGACTTTGCCAACCCGCACTCAAACCAAGGAGTGGGCCATCCAAACTTGCTAGGAGCGGCTGAGGATCGGGGTGGAACTCGCTCGCCCAAATGAAAGGTGCACGTTTCACGGCGTTGGGTAGGGGCCAAAGACACAACCTCACTATGTCGCTTGAGGAATTCGAGTGGGCCCAACTGGAATGACATGGGGGCTCTGAAAAAAACGCGCCAAACTTACTTGTCCCCCTCGGTTTCCTTTTTAGGTATTGAATTGAACTCGAGACAGGGACTTGGAGATGTTGAACATATTTTGAACAAATGCCCTGCTTAGCTAGCTGGTGCGCGGAAACAATCGCGTCATTTAACCCCCAGGCCCGGGTTCCTTCCTGACTTCAAAGGGCGTGTTCGCTCCATTGCCGGGTCGCTTTCTTGTTTCAAGCGACTTTGAGGTCTTGGCCAAATCCTTCGGCAATCACCTGATTGCGCTTTCCTTTGCGCTAACGCCCAACAAAAAGGCGGGGCCTTTCGACCCAACGAACGGGTACACCCAACGCCCCCCAGCTCCGAGGCTGCGGCCAGGTGCGGTTCTGTTCACCTCGAAGGCCTGCAGGGTTGCGAATCACTGAAGTTCCTAGCCCTGAAAGCGATGCGCAGATCTTGGGTGCTTTTTGAAGTTGTTGTTGTTGTTTTTTTTTTTGGGGGGGGGGGGGTAGGACAATGTCCACCTTCAGACGGGGCTTTTGGTGGACATCATGTGTGGGTCATGTCCACCTTCCGGAGTTTGCCTCATTTCATAGCCATCTGGCCCCATGAGACTTGGGAAGAACCAAGCCAATAAGGAAAGGGAAAGGGGATTATTTAAAGAGAAACCCACATTTTGGGGGGAGCGAAAAACGATGGATACCCCATGTCGCCGCCAATGAAGAGCCACAAGAAGGCAGCAACACTCTGATCTAACAACTTGGCACAGGCGTTGTCCCTACACGCGGTTCGATCCGAAACTCAGACCGGGATAAATCTGAGTATGGGAAATTGAATGCATGGCCCCGGTTGATCCCTGGCACAAATGCTACAGAAAGAAGTGCTCAACTACACTTTCGGATTTGAAGCCGTTTTTCCTGCCCCATGCTTCAAGCGCAACTCGGCGCAGCTTCGGGCGCATGTTCGCGCAACTCAGGTGCAAATCCGCGCGAGTTCCGTTTCAGTGCCATAGTTCCAGCGGTCGCGCCCAAAACCCATTCGGCCGCATGTGTTGCCCAAAGGTTTCGAGCACACCTGTCTGTAACAACTGGGCCTCCGCGTCAATATGAGGGCGCCCCATTCAGAGGTGAACCCCTTAACTTCCACTTCAACAAGAGTGAATCATCATTAACCTGCCAGGTTCACTCCGGAATCAACATAAGGGTTGGCCTCTTTTGACCCTTCTTCCACGAAGCGGGGGAGAGAACGGTGTTTGCCCCATACCTCCCCCCCCCACCCCCCACCTGAGGCATGCCCGGCGCCTCCATGGCGATCTTGGGCCAGAGAAGCGATAAAAGGCTCTGCGTGCTTGGCAGGAGACTGAGCTGTCCTCAGATCCCCCGCTAAAAGTGACTAACTGTTACTGGAAAAATGGAAAACCAACCACTAAACACCTTAAAAAGCTAAAAAAAGCTAACCGGATGGCTGGGAGCCACCAAGTAGACACGGCAGAAGAAGACCTTGTGACAACAGACCAATTCAATAGGGAGAAAGGAGCTTCAAGCGTCCCCATCGGAACACACCCAGCAAAGTTGACGGGAAAGAATGGCCCAATATGCTGAATGCATCCCGTCAGCCTCCTGCATTGTCAAAGAACTTCATCCGGCATTGTCGCTGAACGCAACCGGAAATTTCAAGTAAACAGCACAAACACTTCTCCGAATCACATCGCTCGTTCGCGCAGCTTTTCATTTGCCGACATGCAGCGGGCGAAGGCCCGCATCAACGCTGTTGCAGCGGGCCTCGGTCCCCAACTGTCCAGAGCCAATCCTCCCAAATCACGAGCTGGCTTGGCGAATCCTCTAGACTGCGATTGTTTTGTATTTGGGTGTGCTTCAAAGCAGGAGACACCCGTGAATGGTTGATTTCCCGTTGGTGTCCCTTTAAATCCTCCAAAAGGGGCATCCTCAATCACTAACATATCCATATCCAC
Organism: Effrenium voratum; assembly: GCA_963377175.1. Lineage (NCBI taxonomy): Eukaryota > Dinophyceae > Suessiales > Symbiodiniaceae > Effrenium > Effrenium voratum. The sequence goes on along the minus strand of CAUJNA010002635.1, from coordinate 208,911 downwards.
TGTGACCAACAAAACCTCTTCAAAGGATCACCCAAACCCAGCTGCCCAGTGACCCTGGTGAACAGCGAACCCTTGTTAGGGCCGCAAAGGTTCCACCATTCCACTGAACAGCAGTTCTACCACAAATCCATCTGACCATCAGTACACCCCCCCCCCCCGCCCACACAGGCGACTTCCGGTTGGTCTGGTGGAAAGGGTAGTGCTTTGAATGGGCAAGCTGTATCTTTCAAGGAGACCCTGCTGAACAACATGGGCAGTGGATGCAATTTCAGACGCATACTATGTGGCTGGTGAAGGAGATGAACAAAAGATGTGATGCATTCCTGCGAGATGGGACGAAGTGAGAGCCTAAGAGTTGAGTGAAACATACAAGAAAAAACAAGTTTTACGATTTAATGTTCCCCCACGCAAGAAAAAAAGGAAAGACAAACCCACGTTTTGCCAAGGTTGCTCACTTCTAAACTCCACCCCAAAAAAAGAAGAAGAAGAAAGGAACAACACAAACAAAAACAACTTCCACCTTTGCCACCCCCCCCCAAACAAACAAGACCAAAACAAAACAACACGAAAGAACGCCCACCTTTTGCAGGGACCATAGCCATTTGGACCGGCTTTCTGGTAGCTCCCGAGTCGTTCGTCAATTCTGCGACTCGCTCGACTCTCAGCCCAGAGCTGGGCGAAGGCCTAGGGGACGCACCTGACGCGTTTGAGGCCGGCGCCCGTGGGAAGCGTGGCATCTGTGGAAGGGGACGGGGGGTTGGGAGGTGGTGTTGGCGGGTGGGGCTGGGGTGGGAGGTGGGGTGGGAGGTGGGGGGTGGGGGAGTGGGGGAGAGTGGGGGGTGGGGGAGTGGGGTGGGGTGGAGGGTGGAAGGGTGACCCGGAAGATTATACAAGGGGAACCCTTTTTTCTCACCCTCCAAACCTTTTTTTTCAACCCTTCCCTGTTTTTTCAACCCTTCATCCTTTCTATTTAACCCTCCCCCCGTTTTTTTAAACCCTCCCCCCTTCTTTTTTAACCCTCCCCCCTTTCTTTCTGACCCTCCACCTCTTCCTTTTAACCCTCCATTTCTGTTTTGCCAACCCTGTGGCCGAAGTTTGCGGCAACTGCACTAAGCAACGGTCCAGGGTTGGGTTGGTTTAGGAGCGGCTTTGGATTTAGGGTTTATTTAGGGTGGGTTCGGGCGGGGGTGGTAGGTGGGTTTAGGGTTGGTTTCGGATGGGAAGGGTGGATTTAAGGGTTTAGAGGCGGGGTAGGGTTTGTTGAGCAAGTTTGTGGTCGGTTTAAGTTTAAGGTTGGTTTCGAGCAGGTCTGTGCTGGGTATATGGTGGGTTTAAAGTTGGATGAGGGTGGTTTTGGGCTTGGAGAATGGGTCTACAGCGGGTTTAGGATGGATTTAGGGTTGGTTCAGGGGGGGGTTAGAATGGGTTTAGGGTGAGGTCAGGCTTGGGATTAATGTTGGATTTACATGGTGTTAGTTTAGGGTGGGATTAGGGCGTGTGTCGAAAGGCTTCAGGGTGGATTTAGGGTGGATTTAGTGTTGGCTTAGAATCTGTTTGAGGTGGGTTTGGGGTCGGCTTCGGGTGTAGAGTTGGATTAGGTAGATTTAGAGCAGGATTTCGGTGGGTTTGTGTTTGGTTTAGGTGGTCTGGAGTAGGTCTGTGGTGGCTGTAGGGTTGGCTTAGGGTTGGTGTAGGGTTGGTTCAGGGCGGGTTTACGGTTTGTCTATGTCTAGGGTGGAGTTGGGGTTGCGCTAGGGGAGGCTTGGGGTCGCTCAAGGGTGGCTTAGGGTTGATTTGGGGTGGCTTGATTTCAGGTGGGCTTAGGGTGTTTAAGGGTATGTTGTTCGTGGATATAGGTTGGTTCAGGGATGGTCTGGGATGGTTTAGGGCGGGGTTTGGGGTTGGTTTAGGCTTGGATGTGGATTGGTTTTGCGGCTGGCCTAGGGATTTAGGGTTGGGCCAAGCTCAGCTTAGAGTCTCAGGGTGCGCTTAGAGTTGGATCAGGATGGGTTCATGGTTGGTACAGGGTGGGCTTATGGTTGGTTTAAGGTTGCTTTGGAGTGGCTCAGGGTTGGTTAGGGTTGGTGTCGGGCTAGGTTGGTTTTGAGTTTAGTGTGGGTTTAGCGTTGTTAGGGTGGGGATTTAGGGTTGTTTTTGGGTGAGTTTAGGGTGGGTGCAAGGTTGGTTTAGGGTTGGTTTTCGCTGGGCTTGAGTTTAAGGTTGGTTTTCGGGGTGGTTCGTGATTGGTTAAAGCTGGTTTAGAGTGGGTTTAGGATTGGGTTAGGATTGGCTTAGGGTCGTTTTCGGGTTAAGGGTTGGTTTTGGGTCGGTGGGTCTGTTCAGGTTGGTTTAGGTTGGGCTTAGGGTTGCATTAAGGCTAGATTAGGGTGGGATTGGGGTTTAGGCGGGTTTAGGGTGGGTTTATTGTTGGCTTAGGCTAAGCTTAAGGTGTGGGGTGGGATTATAGGGTGGGTTTAGGGTGGGTGCAGGACTGGCTTGTTGGTTTAGGGTTGGTTTAGGGTCGGTTTGGGATTGGTTAGGGGTGGGTTATGTATGCTTTAGGGTGGTTTCGAGTAGGTCTGTGGTGCTTGCGGTGGGTTTAGGGTTGGACAAAAGACGTTTCTGGCTTGCTTGCAGTTTAGGGGGTGTTGTGTAGGGTGGGTTTGGGTTGGGTTTGGGGTGGGTTTGGGCGTGTTTGGCTGGTTTGAGATGGATTTAGAGATGCTGAGGGTTCGCAAGGTTTGGCTTAGGGCGGGCCTAGGGTTGGTTTGGGTTGGGTTGGGTGCGGGGCAGGCTTAGGTTGTTTTAGGTTTAGGGTGAGAAAAACAAGGTTGCGGGGTGAAACAAGCAAGCTCACGGGTGGAAAAAACAAGGCGGAGGGTGAAAAAAACAAGGCAAAGGGTGAAAAAACAAGGTGAGGGGTTGAAAAGAAAGGATTTGTCAGGGTTGGAGAAACAAGGTTCCCGCCGACGGTTCCCAAGCAGGGTTTGAGGGTTGAAAAAAAAGGAAGGGTTAACAAAAACAAGTTCGGAGGGTGAAAAAAAAAGGGAGCCCATTATACAATCCCCTCTGCAATCCTCTATCGGGTGCCCAGTTGCTGAGTTGCAGAACCCAAACAGAGCAATACAAGTCAGGAGTCTTGCAAAAATGGTTTGCGTGCTTCGCCTGACAAGTGAAGCCCAGCACGCTCTAGCTCTAGGTACCATCGAGCCAGTTTCACGTAGAGCAGCCTCAAGCTGTCAGAGGCCTCTATACTTCGGGAAAAGTGCTTGCGCCATTTGGGTTGGCTACAGAATTGTTTTGTGCCTCTCATTGGAAGCCTGAGGATTCCTGCTCTAGATTGCACAAGAAGGTGCCATCGAAGAAGCCAACGGCTTTCAAAGGGACTGTTGCATGCACCAGCTTCCACATGAGAGCTTCTGCCGCTACAAACCTGTGCCTTGCTCGATGCTCCTAAAAAGTGAGCCAACGCAACGTCTGAACCATGCGCCTGTTTTTTACGGTCGGCCCCAACACGTCCGGCAGATCTTTGATAACTCCCCAGAAACGTGCGAAACGATGTCCCAATGACACCTCTGGTGCGATAGGCAGGGAATGAGAAATGGAATGACCCCTATCATAGGTGTCCTTTTGGGAGAAATAGATGCTTTAGACAGGCAATAAGAAATGGAATGACCCCTATCATAGGTGTCCTTTTGGGAGAAATAGATGGCCCTGGTAGATGATTAAACCACCAGGTAAACCAGTGCCATCTATTTTTCAACCAAAACAACCAAAAAGGGCACCTATGACCCCTATAAACCATTCCCTCTAACTCACAAAGAAAAAAATCCCGGCCCCAGGGATTCTAAAAACCGCGGCCTCTAACCACCTGAGTCACCATGTGGGCTCTGGCCTCGGCAACGGCCGACAGGCGGCCAGGGATCAGCTTCCCCTGATTTGGAGGCTTGGTGGCTTGGATTGGCGATTTCCCGTTTGCCCACCAGAACCAGTTTGCTTCAAATCCCCAGTTCCCACCAATCTAAACCAACAATTGCCTGCAAGGAGCATGCAGAAACCCACAGGCCAAGTTCAAAAAAAACGTTTCTTGGTCCTATGCGAGGAGAGGCAACCGGCGCCTTTGGATCCAGGCAGCTACTGAGGCCTAGTGACTTAGTGCGGCGTTGGCTCTATCCGTTTCTGAGCGAGCTCCGATTTTGAGCGATGCTTCAAAGTACCTTCAAATAAGAGAGAGTTTTGACAAGCCCGGCCATCTACACTTTTCTCGCATAGTGGGAAAAACACTTACCATCCTCAGAAAGAGCTCAATGCTGTAGGGTTGCGTTTGGCATGTGTTCTGCTAGAAAGTGAGAAGTGTCATTCTTATGCTGCATATCTGCATCCCCGTGGACCCCCTTTGCATCCCCTGGACCCCCTTTGCATCCCCGTGGACCCCCTTTGCATCCCTTGTTCACTCTCTCTGCATTAACTCTGCACCCCTCTTTGCACCTTTTTCGAACCTTCAAATGCACCTAGAGAGCTGCCGTGTGAGCACACACACAGCCACACAGCACCCAAGCAAGCAAGCAAGCAAGCAAGCAAGCAAGCAAGCAAGCAAGCAAGCAAGCAAGCAAGCAAGCAAGCAAGCAAGCAAATACATTTAAGACACAAACAAGATTGAAAACGAAGGTTTTAGGAGACGCTAGGGAAAGGAAGAGCACTTCCAGGAACCGGAAAGTGATGCTCGGAAGGGATCTTCCCCCAAACAAAACATCTCTACTCTTGGTATGGTAGCAACAAACTTTGTTTCTTGCAAACCCCCAGTACAAATGAACAGAACCACACAACTAAGAACAGTGAAGAAAAAACCTGAAGTAACAACCACAAGGTTGGCTGTGACGACTGGGATCCTCCGGTCCCGACCCCATGGCAGCATCACACAAGGTAACTCGGATGGCAGCTTTGTTGCGGGTTTCAGAACCTCCGTTCACAAGGCGAAACTACAGCTAGTCAAAGCTGCCTAGATGGAACCGTGCACCAATGGCCGCACTTGTGATGTGCTTGGGCAAGCCGATAGCTGGCAAGTAGTCTTCACAGGCGCCAATGCATCCAGCCACAAAACCCTAGATGCTCCTAAACTTGAAGCACAAGCCTCAAGCACGTGAATGACCCAGCTACCCAGTTCAAAAAGGGATCAGATTTGGGCGTGACCGCTTCTAGTGGGGACCTCGCCAAACCAAAAGGGATTTCAAGGGTGCCACTGACCAAATGAGGGACGAAGTCAGTCTAGACGGTGTGGTTATTTCTTCCAATTGTATAAATATCAAATATTGATCTTTGCAGGCACCATCACTCAACAAACTAAGGCTGACAGTGCGCTGGCCAAACCCCGACGAAACTCAAGACAAAACCTTAAAACCTGAACTTTACCTCTTGCCGACGTAACTGCTGCGAGCTGTGTGAACACTTTCGTGGACATCATTTTCATGCGGATAAAGGAAGCATCCCACAACCTCGCTTTACAAGGACTTGGATCCTTAGCTGGCACCTGTTACTGGTTGAGAGACCCCAAGCCCCGTTTGCGACAACCGAAGCTCAGGCTCCCGGCCACTGGCGACCCGGCCCTGGAAGGAACGTTAAAAAAAGACGGGCAAGGAGCTAGGCGTTACTTCTTGCCATCTTTGTGTCCTCTCTCATTCGCCATGTTTCCTCTCTCATTCCGCGCAATCTCCTGGTCCCGCAGGTCTCTCTCTCTCTCTCTCTCTATTCCTTTCTTTCTTTGCCTCTCTCTTATGAGACTCCGTCCCACTGGGGGCACATTGGAACGAGGCCCAAGGGAATGGCATAGCCGTTGAAGGGCATTGCTTTGTATCATTTAAATTATCTGGCTATGGGTCAAAACCCCGGTTATCCCCCAGTAACCACCCCAATCCCCACTAAAATAGGTACTAAAATGGGTGGTGAATTCACCTACCCCATGGGATCCCATTGGTGTTGCCCCACTCGGCCCACTCGGCCTGGAGCTTGGGCTGGGGCTGCTGGCCGACAGGCCGAGCCCTGACTTGCGTCCAGCTGGGGTGGCGTTGATACCCCGGGCTGGGGTGGGTTTTATGCGGAGAATCCGACGCCAACAAATCCTAAAGACTCAAAACGGCCTCGAAAATCCGAAAATCGTTCGTCGGGGCCGCTAGGGTGCCATCAATTGAACGCCAGATCGTTTATATCCGGACCGCTGCTCGTCGCAGCACTCAAGACACGACAAGAGTGCCAAATATGGAACTTCACAAAATGAAAGACGCGTTGAGACACATGGAAAGCAGTCCTTTCGAAGCCGGCAAGTTGTCATGTTGAGTTCTAGGAAACCATCTGCTCAAAACAGAACCAGCCTCAATCACGCAAGCTGCAATCTTTTCAGCGGGTCCATCCGTGTATCCACCCAGCCAGACACAAGTCCATATGCAACTGAACCTCTTGACGCTTGCCTGTCTAGATCACTTTCGTCCCTTTGGTATTCCACTCTTGCGACCCCTTGCGACAATGCCCTGGCAACAGTCGCTCTGAGGCACTGGACAAAAATCAGAACATCATCTTCAACTCTGGTAGCAGCCCTTGTTGTACTCTGCAAGTTTCATACACGGCACACGTGATAGCACTACTGCACCTGTAATATGACTCAATATTCAAGTAGTGCTGCCGACAGAGTTGACACCCAGCCGTAGTCTGCGAACCTTCCACTGCTCCCTAAACGAATGGAAGTGTGCGTCAGTGGTCTCATCATCTGAGCCAGCAGCAGCCAACCGACAAGGGAGATGCGGGCCTTCGATGCTATAGATCCCCCAGGTTGATACTGCACCCACTAAGGAAAGACATGGGGGGGGGGGGGCCGCAAAAACGGTTGATTTGCTATCGGTTTTCTTGGGCACCGTTAAAAAACAGGGCACCAGCCATGTAGATGGGGAAGGGTCATCTAGTTGAAAACCGTTCCCCTTCCATACACTTCTCGTCTCCCGCGCCTGGCCGGTAGCCGCCGCCCTGGCACTGGCCAAAACGCCAAGCGGAAAGATGTGACCCAAGAAACCACAAGAACGGATGTGGCTATGGGTCAAAAATAGGGTAACCCCAAAATGGAACCCTGGCAAATGGAACCAAAGACTAAAACCTGCGGTCCCCTGGTGGTTTTCTATTTTGACCCGTACCCATGTGTTTTGCAGGACCAAAGTCGTGAGAAATCGACTGCGTGGGGCTGTGATGTCTTTGTGACTTTTCTCTGACTCGGCAACTTTGGCTCAAAGTGGCATCATGAGAGCAAAGGAGGCCACATCCCACATCGCTAAGCAGCTTGCATTGTTGACCAGGTCTGTTGCAGAAATACCGACCGATTTCAACGGAAGGGAACATTCAATTGAGATTGGTGCCACTTCTTGTCCAATACGGCAAGGCGATATTTTGCGATTTGAAGCGAATGAGGCGCGCTCTCGACAGCGCCTGCCCCAAAGGCGAGGGCGACATCGCCGCTGCTTTGGGCAGCTGCCCTGACCGCTGCGAGAAGTATCGCGAATGAACAGAAGACGCGGTGAAGAGGTCAACACATGACTGTGGGTCAAAAATGCATACCCAAAATAGAAGCCTGGTAAATGGAACCAAGGACTCAAATCTGCGGTCCCCTGGTGGTTTAATTTTGCCCCACACCCACATGAGGAAAGCTCAAAATGTCGTGGTGCGAGAGGGCCTTTGGCGAACCATGCTCTCCATGGCATTTGGTGAGTGTGAGTGGCAAATGCTGGCCACTTCATGCATCCTGCTTTCAGAAGGCTAAACCCTGAGCTGTCACAAACCATTGCCCTAGGCCTAGATGGCGCTTCATTCCCGTGTTCCGGTTTCCCTTACTCACGAGACGGCGTTCGCCCCTTTAGCGACAAAGCCAAGGCCCCTTTCTGATTGGAACAGCATTAGTTCGCGGCAGTTCGGGAGTGTGGCAAAATAGGGGAACCCCCTAAAATGGTGACATTCCTTTGGCTCCAAAAAGGGTACCTTCAACACCACACAGAGACAGAGACAGAAACACAACTCCACACACAGACACACAGACAGACAGACGGACGGACGGACGGACGAACAGACAGAGACAGAAACAGAGACAGAGACAGAGACAGAGACAGAGACAGACAGAGACAGAGACAGAGACAGAGACAGACAGACAGACAGACAGACAGACAGACAGACAAACAGAAGAAGGGCTTGCATGTTTGACCCGTGGTTCGCTAAACTTTAAGTTGGCCTCACACAATGGATTCTACACTTTGAGGCAGGGGTGCCAATAAATCTGCGATATGGTTGGTGCTTTTGGGGCCCCATGATTTTGATACACACACACATACATGGTGTTCCTCTTTCCTTGCGAGTATCCAGCCCAAACCTGCATGCTTTTTTTCTCTTCTTTTTTTTCGAATCTGACTAACTTGGGCATAGGGCGCGCAAAGCTCTGTCTGGTGTGGGATCCACACAGAGCGTGCCAAGCGTACAAGGGCTTCTCGGCACAAAACTGTGCGTGCCAAGCTGTCCCGACCCTCCCTTGCATCCCACGCCTGCACTGAAGCTATTCGCGGTCCTCACCTCAGCAACAATGGCGTGCCACGGTTTTGTGAACTCTAACTTTGACTTCAGCTGCCGCCAAAGCCCCATTACACAGAACAACGCCATGCTGTCACGCAGACAGATCATCTTTGAAGGAACGTCATCTTTCGTGCAGTCCGAGCCGCCATGCCATAGTGGCGCACCTGGCCGTTTGCGAAGCCTTGCTACCAATGGGCCGATTAATGCGCGACAAGAAGGGAATTGGCGACCTCTGCTTTGATGTCAGCACATACCCTCCCAATGAGCTCGTAGTGTCAGCTCCTCACATGAGAGGATCTTGACAGAAACTTTCCTCCTCCCAAACTCTCAACGAGAGACGAGGCGGCCGGCCTCCGTAATTAACTTTGCCCCGGGATCTTGGTCAACAAAATGTTGGAGCTTGCCAGGGTAAATGCTTGATTCAGCTTGCTGTAAGTTGGAATGCAGCGTCCACGTTGGCCTGATTATGTCCCGAGCAATACTAAACCCGCTCCCCGCACACCCCCTCACCAAGCCTATTTTCCATTTAAGACAAGGCTTGAACACTTAGTTGCCACTCTTCCCTTTCACCCCTGAAAAGCACTCCGATTAGCGAAACCTTTCTCGCCCCCACCCCAGCGAAAATCCAACAACTGCCTCAGGGCCAAGCAGCGGTCAGATCCACTAGCCCCAGCCCCTTGAGAGATTTAGCTGCCCAAGCGCCAGTTGGACTCTGGCTCTGCAGCGCCAGCCCGGCCCTAGTTCCTTGTGCCCAGGATGTGGCTGTAGCTGCGGCCGCTGGAAAGGCTAGCCCCAGGCCCTTGGCCTTGGACTACGGCTGTGGCTATCCTTCAGGAGTTCAGTGCCAAACGGACACGTTCACGCAGCTGACGCCCAGCTTCCCCGCCCGCCCTGGAATAAGAACGGAGGTCAAAGGAAGCCCTCGAAGTCAAATAGGCCCAGGCCGAGGCAAAGCTAGTGCGAATACGGTTTCCAACGCTACTTCCTTTTGGAGCTCCACGGACAGATCTCTAAAAACCAGCCTTCCAGAAAGAACACATATCTTGCTGCATGTTGATTGAAAATCAAGGATTGACAAGCTTGCAAGGGCATGCCCCCCTAAAAGCTAACAACGACATGTTGGTTTCTCATGGCCCTCTCTAGCGCTGGAAGCATGCTGACAAAACAAATTATCCCTTTCACTCTCCTATTGCTGTGCGCATTGACAGGAAGAGGACTCAAGAGGACCAAAGAAGACTGGAATTGATCCGGACCCTCGCAAAGGCGATTTATGAAGCTGCAACTGGTACGGCTCAATTTTTAAAAACTTGAACCAAAGGCCCATCGAAACGTCTAGGGTGATGGTTTGCTGGCTGAACCCCTCAACCGGCCTCCTCCCCCCCCCGGGCTTGCACGCCTGCATGCCACCCGGCAAGGACATGCTGCCCGGCTGCAAGGACAGGCTGCTGCCGGGGCTCATCACATGGCCCGGGCCCGGGGGAAGCACTAGGCTCCCCCCCGGGCTCCAGGCCTCAAGCGGAATTTCGGTTGGGGCGAAGTGTAACCAAAGAATTGCCGACTATCAGCGTCAGCCATCACCCTGGGATATAAGCCACTAAAACGACCAAATGGGGGCGTGTGTAACCAACATGGTTTACCTAAGGACTGGCATCATCCAAATTGGGTCAACACATCCTTTTTACTGGGGGTTGAACCCTAGGGCATCATTTTATAGTAATTGTAGGAAAGCACTTCGCAGGAGTACGGGACCAAAGCCGGGCATATTGATAATTGGTGGCAACCGGTGAAAGACATCGGCATCCCGAGTTTACCCTACTTCGAAGAGAAGAGTGACAAATTTATCTGGGCTTCAGAGAAAACCCGTAGCGGCAAGGGGTAGGTGTTTCCAAAAGGACCACTGCCAAAGGGGTTCAAAGTGTGGGTGGGGGTGGGGGGAAGGGGGGGGGTTGGGATGGGGGGAAGATTGTCGAACCAAGGCCGCACATGCGCCGGAATGCAAGGCACCGCGCCAAGCACCCTGCAAGCTTGGCCATGCCCGCTTACAAACTCAGGCTGGAACGAGCACAACTACCCAAACACACAAAGCAACAACCAAAACAACAAGAAGAACACCCAAAAAACACACATAACCACACAAACTACTTGAAAAAAGGAAAATATACTACAAGCTACTCGAAAACATGGGGCGCCCCAAAGTTCGCTGACCGGGCCGGGAGGGTCCCACGACCCGCGAAAACCCGGAAAACCCCGTGCCTGGCGCGGGGAGGTGAAGCTCCTTACCGTCTGCACGCGGCCGGGGCTGGAGCTCAAGCCCTGCCAGGTGCCAACGAGAGACCGGTGAGGGTCTTGCGAATGATTCCCTTAGAGGAAATCACCAGTTGGATGGCTTAAACCGCGGTGATGCCATCATTCCCTGCTGAAGGGGAAGCCCTACAGAATGGTTTAAGTTTACGGGGGTCATTCCAAGTCCCTTAAACTACAGGAAATGCGCATTGAAAGGTACGTGTACAATAGTGAGGTATGCCGAAGGTTATGGAATTTCCTTTAAGGAAACCCTGCAGGATGGCTTAAGTTTGTAGGGGTCATTCCAAGTATCATCCCCTGCTGAGAACCGGCAAGCAAGCTTAGGGGGGCCAGGGGGATGGGGGGTCCGGGGACCCAATTTCATATAGCATTCCCGATAGGGAAATGGAATTCCAGCTATCGCCCCCCCCTCCCCCAATTCCGAGTTTGGTCAAAACCTTGCCCCACGTGGAATGACATCCACTTAGGTGGGATTGGGGGTGTATGCCACGGGTTTCATCCATGTCTGGTTTGACGTGGCGTTGGTCCACAGTATTCAAGTTCAACCAAAAGGAACTTGCTTAAACATGTGGATTTGTGATTTTCGAGGATACCCTTTTCAGACTTTGGGGTCCAAATCCCTATCTTGACACACACGCACCCCAAACACAACATGTTTTAACACAACCTTGGCCAGCACCTGCAGCGGCGCCGTGTACGCCGGGATGTGAACAGGCGGCGGCGGCATCGCTGCCCAGGGCGGGAGCCAGCTGTTTGGGCGCACCTGGGTGCCAATGAATTGCTGGCGCGTTAGACAGAGAATGAGAAATGATTTAAACCATCCAACTGGTGGTTTTCTTTAAGGGAATCCCTGCGTTCATTCCCTGATTCACTGAGCACCAACAGGACGATCCAAGCTGAAACCTGCGCGAATGATCCCATGTACCTAAACTGACCCAAAAACAAGCCGGACACCCAAAGCCTACCCATGTTCCAGCAAACTAACCAACCTACGTGACATAAGCACACTCCAATCACCAATGCAAAGTGGCAGCCGCTGTGGGGGGCAAGCCTCCTACCTGTAATAGCCCCTGGCTGTGTTTGCGGGGATGACTCCATGATTCACTGCATATGCCTCCAGACTGCCTCCAGACTGCTGTCAAGGCGCCGGGGGAGACTGCACCAACACTGGCATGGACTCTGCGCGCAGCATACCAGCACAAGCCTGCATGTGTTGATCAATCTGCTTCGACACTACGTTTGCTTGATGCAGCGTCTCTTTGAATTGAAAGATGGGGTCGGTGCAGGTCGGGGCGAATTTGAACAAAACCGTTTTCTCTGCTCCCCCAACAAGTTGAGGGACTCCGTCTGTTTCTTTGCCAACCTAGACCTAATTGTGCACCTAAACAGTCTTGCTACATTCTCTAATGCATGTTGCTGTGCGATGTCCCTTTCTTCACATACTGCTTGGTCAAAGGTGTTGTCCGTGAGGCTCATGCGCCGGTTGCCCCCTCAGAATTGGAACGACGCAAATGATCAGGTGTCTTGATGGGTTGGTCCTCAAAGTGTTTTGTTGTCTCTTGTTTGCTTGGCACTTTTAAAGGGAAGCAACCAAAGGCACCATAGAACACCCCTTGGGTTGGTAAAGATAGAACCGAAAGCACATCCCTCACCCCACCGTCACCCCCGTCCCGTTTCTCTGGACCACTCTTGAGCGTTTGCAAAGCAAAGGACTCTTGTGGCGAATGCACAAAAAACAGAAGCAAGGAACACCAAGCAGTCAGAAGGGACTATGTACCATTTTGCTTGAAACAATCATTACGCCTTGTGAGGCAAACTGTTTTGAGACAAACCAGCCGTTTGGAGATTCCTTTCCTCTTCCTTACAAAAGCATCTGGCCTGAGCCACAGCAACGTGAGAGGGGAACTGTACAACTCTTGGCACGGTAGCAAAAACTTTGTTTTTGCAGCCCCCGGCTAGACTTGAACAAAACCAAACACAGAAAAAATCGGAAGAAACAAAGACAAAACAAAACACACACACACAAAAAGTTGGAATAATCAAAGACAACACAAAACACACACAAAAAGTCGGAAGAATCAAAGACAAAACACAACACACACACACACAAAAAGTCGGAAGAATCAAAGACAAAACAAAACACACACACACACAAAAAGTCGGAAGAATCAAAGCCAAAACAAAACACAAACAACAAGTCGGAAGAATCAAACACAAAACAAAACACACACAAAAAGTCGAAAGAATCAATGACAACACAAAACACACAAAAAGTCGGAAGCAAACACAAAACAAAACACAAACAACAAGTCGGAAGAATCAAAGACAAAACAAAACACACACACACACACAAAAAGTCGGAAGAATCAATGACAACACCAAACACACACACACACACACACAATTTCGGAAGAATCAAAGACAAAACAAACACACACACACAAAAAGTCGGAAGAATCAAAGACAAAACAAAACACACACACACACAAAGTCGGAAGAATCAAAGACAAAACAAAACACACAAAAAAAGTGGGAATAATCAAAGACAAGACAAAACACACACAACAAATCGGAAGAATCAAAGACAAAACAAAATACACACAAAAAGTCGGAAGACTCAACGACAAAACACAACACACACAAAAAGTCGGAAGAATCAAAGACAAAACAAAGCACAAACAAAACAAGTCGCAAGAATCAAAGACAAAACAAAACACATACAAAAAGTCGGAAGAACCAAAGACAAAACAAAACACACGCGCACACACACACAGAAAGTCGGAAGAATCAAAGACGAAACAAAACAGACACACAAAAAGTCGAAAGAATCAAAGACAAAACAAAACACACACACACACAAAAAGTCGATTGTTCCGCGGAACAATCAAAGACAAAAACAAAAACACAAACACGCAAAAAGTCGGAAGAATCAAAGACAACACAAAACACACACACACACACAAAAAGTCGGAAGAATCAATGACAACACAAAACACACACACACACAAAATCGGAAGAATCAAAGACAAAACAACACACACACACACACACACAAAAAGTCGGAAGAATCAAAGACAAAACAAAACACACACAAACAGCCGGAAGAATCAAAGACAAAACAAAACACACACACAAAGACGGAAGAATCAAAGACAAAACAAAACACACACACACACAACAAGTCGGATGAATCAAAGACAAAACACAACACACACAAAAAGTCGGAAGACTCAAAGACAAAACAAACACACACACACACACACACACAACAAGTCGGAAGAATCAAAGACAAAACAAAACAATACAAAAACAAACAACTTTCTAGCAACAGTGAGGGGAACGGGCCAACCTGAAATTCCCACGGTCGGCGTCCACCGCTCGCTTCGGCCTGCGGGGCGGCCTGGAGCCGGGCGTCCACCGCTTTGGCCTAGCGAGAAGAGGCCCGATGCAACCGGGAATCGTTGGCCTCGCTTTCTGCTCCCCTGCTAAAAGTGACTAACTTTTAGTGGTTTAATGGACATTGCGGTGGAAAACAACGAATATGTTGACCGCTTGCAAATACATCAGGTTCGGCCCCTCGAATTCATCATCTGGGGCTTCTTTCTTCCGACATGAATGCCAAAGGACATGAACGGGAGTCAGGGCAATTGAACCAACCTGCGAGCTGCCAAGATGGTCCTCTTGGACAGTGCGCAGGTTCCTGCCAAACCATGCATCATGAGAGGGCCCGGCAAAAAGCCTGTTGTCCGACCTGGTCAACAAGGGAAATTAAGCAACTAGGTCGTCAGCAACCCCCCCATGCTCTTTGGAACACAACTTCAAGGAGCCAGCGCCCAAATGGGCCAACGTTGATCATTTGTTTCTTCTGAGAGCCAGGGTGTCTGAAATCAACAAAACAAAATCAGCATGGATGAGTAATCCCCTGACTAAGTGCTTACTGTCAGCCTGAAGGTCGCCGTCCTCACTTGTAGTCAAGAGTCTCGGATATGAGCTCGACTTGAGATGCGCAATTATCGGAGAATCCACTTTGAATCCATGCTGTGCTCACTGGAAGCGGAGTGCTTCAAAGCATAACGATGGATTCTTTGCCGAGTGCGTCTTTGCTTTGACCGAGGTTGGTACACCAACAACGCCGCACTTGTGCCAAACTTCTGCAAAGAGAGAGGCACCCTGCCAGCGTTGGCGGATCCCGGATGGATCAACTCAGTGGATTCATATGTTTGATTTGTTGCACAACATTGCCAAACACCTCAACCACAACCAACTCAGTGGAGTCGCATGGACATCAACAACAACCGCATGGGAACTTGCGGTATTCGCTTGGCTCAGACCATCCGCGGCGACTGAAAGCCATGGCTTACCGCCTCCAGCTCGGTGACTCGCTGGCTCCACCTGGCTTGAGACAGGATGGGGCTCTCCGAAAAAGACAAAGGCCTGATTTGTCCAGGGCTTCTGTTGAGAAGCAGCCAACCTCCCCCCCAGAGAAAAAGAGCAACAAACAAGAGAGAGAGAGAGAGAGAAAGAGAGAGAGAGAGAAAGAGAAAGAGAAAGAGAAAGAGAAAGAGAAAGAGAAAGAGAAAGAGAAAGAGAAAGAGAAAGAGAAAGAGAAAGAGAAAGAGAAAGAGAAAGGGAGGGAGAAGGAAAGAGAGAAAGAGAGAGCCTGCGCGCAGGCAAACACCGCTGCATCCCCAGTCGACTGGTTCCCAATTGCCGTGGTGCTTCTCCAACACCGCCCCGCATGCCCAAAGATCCCGGTAGAAAAGAAATGGAGCGCTTTTGATTTGTCGATCTCATTTCTATGACATCCGCTTGATGGGTGATGATTGGCAATGATTGCTCAGTAAATTGGCAATCAAATATGGGCCTGGACAGAACGAGAGCATCCATGTTTTCCTTTGAGAATGTCCCGTTCAAATCCGCCGACATTGCTCGGCGTGTCGGATACTTACTAGAGGATAGAGGATAACCCCCCCCCCCCTAACCCCCCCCCCGCCCGACGTCTATTACGTAGGTTTTTTTTGGGGGGGGGGGTCCCCCACGTAACCGCGCGGCAATTTGATGACGTTCCACTCGATTCCCCCTGCCGGCTTTTTTGCTGGCTTGGGCTTCCTGCATCCTTTTGCCGAAAATCTGGAAAAACTCAATGTTTTTGGACGTCCTCTTTGCGAAAACGCTGGAAAAACCGTGTTTTTTGCGGGAAATACATACATACATGCATGAATGCATGCATGCATACATACATACATACATTCACATACATTACATACAAACATACATACATACATACATGCATGCATACATACATACATACATGCACATACATACATACTACATACATACATACATACATACATACATACATACATACATACATACATACATACATACATACATACATACATACATACATACATACATACATACATACATACATTACATACATACATACATACATACATACATACATACATACATACATACATACATACATACATACATACATTACATACATACATACATACATTACATTACATTACATTACATTACATTACATTACATTACATTACATTACATACATACATACATACATACATACATACATACATACATACATACATACATACATACATACATACATACATACATTACATACATACATACATACATACATACATACATACATACATACATACATACATACATACATACATACATACATACATACATACATACATACATACATACATACATACATACATACATACATACATACATACATACATACATACATACATACATACATACATACATACATTACATTACATTACATTACATTACATTACATTACATTACATTACATTACATTACATTACATACATACATTACATACATACACTTACTTACTTACTTGCTTACATTACATACATACATACATACATACATACATACATACATACATACATACATGCATACATACATACTTATGTACATGCATGCATACATACGAGAGAGGGAGATGGGGGAGAGAGAGGCTTGGGGGGATGGGGAGGATGGGAGCAGAGGGAGGGAGAGAGGACGACAGAACACACAAGGGAGACAAGGAAGAGAGGAAGAAGGAGAAAAGGGAGAGGACAATGTCGGCGGACTGAGCCGGAGGCTCTAAAGTTTCTAGTTGCATGCCGTGTCTACCATGCGGGTTTGTCTTTAACCGAGGGAACAAAAAAAGTGGTTAGTTTCCTTTTCGTTCCCCTTAAGCCAAGCCAGCAAGGGTACCCTCAAAGCCGAACACCTTGTCTCTGAGCGCGCGGCAGCGCAATTTCGCTGCGCACCGCCTGCCACCGGGCACCGGGCATCAAATTCGCAGACTCGTTGAAGGGGTTCTATCAAATGGATTCCCTTGCACATGTGATTGTTGGAGCAAGCTGCCCCCATGTCATATCCAAACTCACAAAACATGCTGCTCCAGTCGCACCTCAAATCGCATGTCTGTTTGCGACCTCAGCCGGCCTTGAGACGAAACGACCGACCCGATCTGATGACAAAATGCTCACAGGCAAAGGCACTCCAAGGGGACAACGACGTCAAGCAGAGGCTGCTTGGATCGTTGGTTGTCTGTTTCTTTGCCAGCTATTGACCACGTTGGACCCAAACAAAACAGGCGAGCCTAAACCATCGGCACCCACCTTATGTCAACTTCCGAAGGACCACACGAAGGGTGGTCCCGGTCCCCCTCCGGAGGCGATTGTTTTTGTTTGTTTTGGTTTGGGGTGGGGGGACATGAATTGAAACCAGTTCCACTGACTGATCTGGTTGTTCAAACTAATCCCAAGTTGACGTATTGGCTGGTCACGGCTAACTGAGCTTGGTGCCCGTGCCCCTGCTTACTCCGTGGGAAGGCTGCCAAGCACAAGGCAGGCAAAACGAGCAAACAAACAAACCATCTTAAATGATCCAGTATAGCCAGTCATGGTGCAACAACCCACATTTAGTGGCGTGCAACTCACCCGTGTCCAAATTGTTTGTAACATATTCCCAACTTCACTCGCAATAACTCAAAGGGAAGTCCAACCCTGAGTCAGGGGTTCCCCATTTGTGGGAATAAAGTGAGGATGTCTAAACTCCTGGCCGCCCTTCTTGCTTTTCCTAAACGGGATGTCAAAAGCAAGGCCCTGTGAGCTAAATCAGCTAGCTTGGTACCCTCTTAAATAGGAAACAAAGGCCCTGGTAGATTGATGGTCTTCCAACAACTCTCTGCATGTTCAATGCTTGTCTCCAATTCACCTTACCCTCAATTGACGTGCATTGGTGGTTTGGGGAATTTGGGTTTACCCCTCCTTGACCACCGAGCCAAACCAAACCATCAATTGGAGGGAAGCAAAATGGTTGCCGCCTGCTGTTGCTTCTGCAGGTTGGCCAGCTCTGCCCGGCGCCTCAGCAACACGCCAGGTTTCAAATTCCACCCTGTGCTTTTTTGGCTGTCCCATATCAGTCACCAGTCTACGCTGATTGAATCAAATGAGAACCTCATGCTGAACATATCTTGAGATGTCAAGGACAGAGCTGGAGCCAAATGGTCCCGATGCCACTCAAAACTCACAATGACCAGATCGCACATCTGTGAACGGCCCTTTTGAATGTAAACTTGGAGGGCGAATCACCAGAACCACGAACTGGGTTTCTGCAAGAGAAGCTGGCCTGGTCATTAGCAGGCTGGTCCTCAATGATGATCCCAGCATAGCAAAAACTTGACGCATAAATATGAGAGTGTTCCAACACCAAGTCAAGTAGACAAGCAGGACTAGGAGGCTATTGGACCAACCAGGGATCAATGCCGGAGGCCAAATCCTGCCATGCGCAACGCTGGGCCCATAGCTCTTCGATGGTCTCCAGAAGCGTGCCTCCGAGCGAAGAACGGGCGGATGTGGCCACCGGAAGGTTCGACCAAAACAAAGCCCACAGCACACCTGGACCTCTCTCTCTCGCTCTCTCTCTCTCTTACCTGGCTTATCTGCACCGTGGATATCGCCTTGACCTAAGGGATCCCAATAAGCCGCTCCTGCACGGCTATGTGCTTTTTCGTTTTTGGGACTTTCGCATCAGGCACTTGGGCAAGCCGAGTTTGGCCCTGGGCGCTCGGCTCTTCTCCTCGTACATGTCAGCAAGCTGGCTGCGCCTCAGCCAAATCTGGGCGGGTTGCATCCACTTGTTTGTTGGTCGTCGCGTTTTTCCCCTTCTTTTTCTGGGTGCATGTTGAAGGGATCTAAATCATGGAAGGGCACAAAGGAGTCTTTGGATAACCAGGAAGCCAATGGAAGCATGACAAGTACCTGTGGATAGAGCACTCAGTACGCTGGAGGTCCAGGCGGCGCCAATCTGCCATAAGATCTTCCATGCGCGCGTGCGAAGCAAGTAAGCACAAAAGCAAACGCACACCACTCGCACACACACACACACACATACACACCACAAGCGCGTAAACAAACAAACATGAACAAACAAACATGAACAAACAAACATACAAACGTACAAACAAGCAAACAGGCAGGCAGGCAGGCAGGCAGACTAAAGACAGTACCAGGCAACTGCTTGCTGGTGGAAAGCAGCACGAATGAAGCCAAACAAGCCGAACAGTTGGAAGAGCTGAGTCAGGTAGCTGGCTTGTGGGTTCCATGTGAATTGCAGGGCACCGATTGCTTTATTTGGGTGGGTTGTCTGGAAATTTGGGAGAATCATCCTTTTCCTTCCGGCTTTCAGCAAAGCATATCTTGGCATGCCATTTTTGAGGGTTCTCTTTTTGGATGGGTTTAAAAGGGAACCACAAGGACACCACCCACTGAAGGACTGCTGGTTGCAACCGCGTTGCAGCTCCCCCGCCGGAGGCGACACCACCGGACTTCGCCTCGAGCGAAACTATGCGTCAACATAGGGAGACGTTTGAAATCACAGTTTTCCTTTGCGTTCCACCCAGAGGTTCTCTAGGAAACCACCAGTTAACCCAGGGATTCCCTAGGAAACAACCCGAAATTCAAAAGCAGCCAGAGCTCCTCCATAACGGCTCTTTTCCAACTGTCCAGACGCCCACGCCCATATGGATCCTACCTCTTGCCTTCTGTTTGCCACATGTCGTTTTTGGCTTGATGCCCCGTGAATTTCAGGAAACCAAAGTTCAACTGCTGCTGGGCGGCGCGTGCTTCCGCCGCACGGCGCGGTCTCGCCAGAGCTGACGCCTGGCAGTGTGAAACGGGCAAACTTCCCCATGGTCAGTTGGGGCCAGGAATATGGACCAACCCCGGGTCGGAATCCCCACTAAGGGCACACCCCCGAACAACCGACCAGGAAAAGGCACGCCGAGATTCCCATGAGGTCCCTCACAGCCCACAGGCGAGAATTGGGGGAACATATCTATTGAACATCACGTGAGCCATGAGAATTTGGGTAACTGCCTACTTGGCTGAGCAAATGCCGCCTGGAACATGCAATACTTGGTTGACGTTGGAAGGGAAGCCAAAAACATTTTTTTTAGCAGTTCAGTGGGGATTTCCGACTAGACCACAATAAGCAAAAAGTGGGAAACCTGATTCCCAACAACCATGGCAAGGCGCCGTGGTAAAAATCCCCCGACAGCGCATGGGCCTTTCCTTCAGCTGGTGGGATGTCCTTTTGTGCGTGCTCCTCTTTTCCACTCGGCCGAAGTAACCGTCCCCACTGAGGAATTGGTTGAAGGGGCTCAGCTGTTCGTAGAGGCCGTGCTCCGGAAATGATGCATCTAAGAAACACCTCTGATCTACAAGGATTTGGATCCTTCAGCTGGAGCCCCAAGCTGATTTGAAGCAGAATCACTTTGAAATGGCCCAACGTGTGATCTTGAAACCACCAAAGGGCATTTTGGGGGGGTATGTCTCACATCGGACAAGGTGGAGTATCCAAACACGGACCTTTTCTCAGTGGCCAACGCCAAAGACAAAACAAGAAGGCATCCATGTTTTCTTGAGGGACAAAGTGCACACTCTTTGTTGGTTTTTTCTTGAGGGACAAAACAGGGACCAAGTTTGGTTGGTTTCAAGGGCAGCCCCAGCAGCAAAGAAAGAAAAGGCCGCAGGCACGGAGCTCCGCGGCTCCACGCCTCGCAACCCGCAGGGCGCGGGAACGAAACTCCGCCTCCTCCTCTTCCCGCTCCTGGCGGGGCCAAGGAAGGGCCGTCGCATGGTCACGCGCCGAAAAGAGGATACTGTGGATCGGCAAAATCCTCTTAGGCACCACCTAAGAATCCCTGGAATGATTCCCCTGAGAATACCCCATGGTTTCCAAGTGGTGCAGGATTTCGTCCATCCACAGTACCACGGCAACAAAGATAGTCATGTTGATGTTCAAGCACCCATCCCCGAAATGAATTCGAGAACCCGAAGCACCAGAAGCATGAATTGCAGCATGGCTAATGACCCAAGTTCTGCGTGCACACGAGCCACTGTAAACAAAGTACTTCAACTCTTCACTGCAGGGGTTCCATGACGAAAGAGTCATCACAAATTACGGACAGCAATGTGGCACGGAGATGCCGGCCTAGCCGTGAGCTCCCTTCTTGATACTGCATCGGGCACCTCCTTTAACAGCCAGTCACCAAAGCCAGAAATGATACCCCCGTCACAGAGGCTGAACACGCTCAATTGCTCGCTCACCTTTCTTCAACGCCTCTTCTCGTCGCATCGCGCATCGCACGCGCCGTATTGCTGCCACACCTCCGGTCACGGAAGCATTCCGAAGCTTTGCGAGGGCGCAGGTTGAGGTCCTTCGTGGCCGCGAGAATCCTCCGCGATAAACGGCACGGGCTCATGGCTTTCCGCTGACGGGCACGAGGACCGAACAGACGGATCGGGTGCCGGTCAGGTAGAGGTGCTGGTGGATGTCTGCGTCATGGTCGTGGTCGTGCTCACCGTGGTGGTGGTGGAAAACCTGCAGGCACGGAGGCTATAGCAAGCGACTGAGAAGTTTTTGCTTTTGTCGCCCATAGATGACCATTTTGGTGGGTGTCTCAGTACTTTTCTTCTTGAACAAATGTGAGTCGAAACCTCTGTGCAATGATCTTGCCGCCTGACGGTGTGCTTCCACACCATGTTTGGGATGCTTTGGGATCGGTTTGGGAGTTTGTGTCCGGCAGGTGTCTCAAAGCAGCTGCTGCATTCCTTCCTCTGGCACAAAAGACTCCATGTCTTTCATGGCAAAGCAAATTACTGGACTATCCACCCACAGCAGCCTAAGACATCCAAGATTTCAAAGGCCCCACGTCTGAATTGCTTGGATCAAACATGGTTATGCGGCAAGCTCGAGCGCAAATAGGCACACGACAGGTGACCTTGACTTCCAGCTAAACAGCCCGAAGAATGTTTAAAACAAAAAAAACAAGTGGTCGTTTTACTTCCACTGACCGAAAAAGCGTCACAAAGAGCAAGTTCCAAGAGCCACATGAACACGACTCACTTCATGCTCACCTTGCATGGTCTCTAATCCGCACTGCATGTGAGCATCTGAGAGTCTGGCTCTCCCTGTGCCACACAGATTTCAATAACACATTTACAACAGCTCCATCTAAAAAGAAAAAAACACATCTGGAGCCATGGCAAAATCACCCCCCCCCCCCCCCCCGCCTTCCCCCTCCCCCCCTTGCCCTCACCCAAAAAAACAAACAAACGAAGCAAAGGCCGAGGACGGCTCATGGTGGCAAGCCGGAGAGGCAAAGAAAGCTTCAAACCACTTGCGCCGAATGGCTCCCAAGGAGTCGTGGTTGGCATCGGGCTCACCTGCCAATGCGAAACACGTTCGGCGGCTGCTTGTGGGCTGATGGCCAAATTGAGGCAAAGACAGCTCGATGATGAAACCTAATCTATCTATCTCTCTATATATATATATCTCTCTCTCTCTCTCTCTCTCTTCAGGAACCGCCTTCAGTTCTTCTCAGCATAGCTCATAGCTCAGACTCACTTAGTTCAAAAACCAAGGTTTTGAGTGGCTTTTTTTTTCATTTCAGGTGCACAACTGGCCCAATTATTTTGCCATGATCAAAGTCAGCCAAGTGGTGAGCTTTCTGACTTTGAGCACCCCGGCCCTAGCACAACTTGGCTGTGGGGTAGGTTCACCACCCATTTTAGTCTATTTTAGCGGGGATTGGGATGTTCACCGGGGGTACGGGATTTTGACCCATGGCCACTTGAGACCGAAACGGGTCACCTTGCACTTCGCGTGTGCCACATGGCCCGCTCCCATCGCTCCGATCGCTCGAGCCGCGCGAGCGCTCGCCTGGCCCAGACCTCCGAAGCTCTCCGCGGAGGGCCCCGTCCACGGGAGCCCGGCCCGGCCCAGCACCGCGGCCTCCGGCGAGGTGCCTGTGGCGGCCACGTCCTCGCTCGCGGCTGTGGGATGGGAGGCTAGGGGGCGAGGTTGGGGTTGGGGGGGGCGGGTGGGGTGGGCTGATGGGCGGGTGGTTTGCCCACACTCTTTCTCTTTCTCTTTCTCTTTCGCTCTCTCTCTCTCTCTCTCTTTCTTTCTGTCTCTCTCTCTCTGTCGCCCCCTTTATTTTTTCTCTGTCTTTTTTCCTTCCCTTTCTCTTTTGGTGTTTTCCTCTCTCGCTTTCTCTCTCTCTCTCTCTATCTCCCTCTCTTGGCACACGGTGAGCCCACAAGCTTCAAATTTGTAAGTCAAGCAAATGAGGAAGATACCAACCAACACAACGTGTCAAGAGTTCCGATTCAGCAGGCAACACAGCCACCAAACCCTCAAGGCGACCCTGATGGACTGCCAATGGATTGCTGTAACTTCCAGTGAACGTCATTTGCTTAAGGTGCCACATGCATTAGTGAATCTGCACGGAAGGGGATTTGATGAAATTCCTTTTGATACTGTTGCAGTTGGCTTCTTTGAATTTCCTGTGCGCGCAACTTGCCAGGCTCATAGATGGGCACACGCCCAGATTCGTCAATAGGAGACGGGGCCACGCCCTGATGCTTCCGAAACTTTCAGCCGAGTCGCCAAACCCCTTGCGTTCAGGAGCGATGCATCGGCCTGGGTCAGGATGGCGCCGTTGGAGACAAGCCAACTGGAGGCATCTGTGTTGTCCAGCAGCAGCGCCTCACGTGCAAATATGTTTATCGGTCTCTATTTCGCTCTCGCTCTCGCTCTCGCTCTCTCTCTCTCTCTCTCTCTCTCTTTCTCCCTCGTTGTGTTTGTTTCTCTCCCTCTCTCTCTCCAATATGCTCTCTCACTCCCTTTCTTTATTTCGATGTTGTCTTGCTTTCTGTCCTTGCTTCCGTCCTGTCTTATTTGTTTGTTGTCCGTCTTTTTCTGTTCTGTCCTTGTCTTGCCTTTGCTTTCCTTCTTTCCTTCCTTCCTTTGTTTCTTGGTTTCTGTATGTCTCTGTCTCTCTCTCTGTCTCTCTCTCGTTCTCCTTCTCTGTCTCACTTGGAATTCTCTTGGGCCTTGTTATGCAACTTAACGTCTGCGCAATCCCAAACTGATTGCACCAAAGCTATGGGGCAATTGCTCATTACTTGTCACTCTGGAGTTAACGGTAGCCCTCCCTGCGATTCACTGACATTCAGAATTGCAGCTGCTTTATATCCCGACATGCTACCATTGGTGTTGTGAACCATGAAGCATCTAGAGGTGTCTTGCATTACCTTCCTCATGCTGAACCCGGGATGCGAATCGTTTTGGAAAGCCACGCCAGGCTGCCTGGGGGCAACAGCGGGCTTTTGATAGCGATATCTAAACACAATGGGGAAGCTACCGTTCAGACATGCGTGCAACCATTGTCGAACTATGATAGCACATTGATTTACACGCAACATGCTTCAACCCAAAGCTCGAGCGAGGGCAGATGCAGGCAACCTTTGATCAGCTTGAACCAGTTACTAGCGTCGTTTTGAAACCAAAGGAGCCTATCAAACCCACAAAGGGGCAACGCATCCTTCATCGCCAAGCACCAGGTAAACCCAGAACCACTGCCAGAGGGGATCAAGTGGCGAGAGTGGCACAGTTCCCCAATTCACGCCCCTTCTTGTGGCCCACATCCCAGAAGTCCGGCGTCCACTTCCTGATTTGGGCCAAAAACAGGTACCACCACTCTCCGCTGGCCACAGAAACGGTCGTCCAACCAAGAAGTCTAAAGTCCATGAGCTCCGGAAGGGAGCCTTCATTAACTTTCTTCTCCCAGCAGGTTCCCTCAAAAGAAAGAAAAAGACCACGGGCAGTTGAGAGGCTTTTCGCCTCAGCTTTACCGTCACCTCCCAGACTTCTGGACCCCCAACTAGTCCCCCAACCCCCCACCACCCCCCCAACCCCCAACCCTCGCAACAGCACCGCTTCTCGCACGCCCTGACCATAGGGTCATCCCAATCCCATTGGGAAAGCTGCGCTTCCAAATGCAACCTACTGACAGCTGCGGTAATCATGCGGCATTCCCCAGATCGGACTTGTGTTTTCTGTTGTGTGTTCTTTCTTCTTCTTCTTTTTGGGGGACCTTCATCGTGCACATGCGTTTCAGAGAACTTTCTTTGGCCAGGCCCAACATGGAAACACATTCTCTGGCGCTCTCTTGCGAAGCCAAGCTCAATGGCCGATGTCAAAGATTACCGTTTAGCCCATTCTCTTCAGGGATTCTTCTCAAAACATAGGCCAAGTCCCTAGGACTCTAGGACAGGAACTCTGAATTCTCCTATATAAGCAAAAACGATGGGCTTGGCAATTTTCTAGGAAGGTGGGTGGTTGGTAAAGAAAATGGGTGAAGAGACTGGGGAATCGGTCCTTAGAACAGTTGCCTGATCCGTGAGCACCTTGCCACACCCCGAGTCTCAAGTATGCGCCTGCATCAAGGCAGTAAAGCCGTCTGCATCGCGGGCAGCGTTGATTGTCAGAGTGCTAGCGCCGCCGTACTGCAACAGCACCTCAAACAGATTGGCGCAGACCCTGGCACAAGGGTAGCAATTGGGCGCCGCTCCGTGAACAATCCTGTCAAAGAAAACCGGTTGTTAGAGGCACTGCACAAAATGTCCGGAGATGATAACATCTGACATGGAGCCCCAAAACAACACGTTTCTCAGAAAAATCCCTTACGCAAAATGGATGGGTTCTGGGATCAGACTGCGTCTCTGTTGGAGAAACCTCTAAACATGTGTGCTGGCCTTCTCTCAATGAAGGCACCGGGGAGCAGTGCTGCCAAAAGAACGGGGGACAGTAGGCACCAAGAAGCCAGGAACCAAATCCGCATGCCTTTGTGGCACTTTTCCATTTTGAAATCCATACTGTGGATGGGTGAAATCCTGCACCAAAGAAACCCTGGAATGATGATTCCCCTGCAAATACCAATGCATAATGGTTTCCCATGATTTTCAAGTGGTGCAGGACTTTCGCCCATCCACAGTAGGACCGCCCCCCCCTTCCTGATTCCTGTTGCTTGCCGGGCGGCATCGAGAGCCTCGACATCATTCATCATGGCTGATTTGTGCAGCGCTGTGCGGCCATTGCCGTCCAGCATGGTAAGAGTATTCGCTGCCTCCTGGCAAATCTACAGCTGTTGCCCCAAAATATGTGCGTGTGTGTGCGTGACTCCGGTCCACGTTTGGTGAACCTTAAAACGTAGTTGAATATATTGAATAGAGACCCCAGGCTTGACCAAGCATGGTTTCCCCTTTCTGTTCCTCAACAACCCAAGTGTGCGCCGGGGCTGTGTCGGAGATTCGCAATCAAATATGTATCCTCACATTGATGAGTAGCGGCACGTGCTTCAATCAAGAAGGCGCTCAATCAAACTCAGGGAGTGCAACACAGCCTCCTCTCCGATCCTTTTTGCTAGCTGCCAGAAGGACACATGCGCCATTCCAACTCGTTCGTAGGAGTTGCAGCTCACCAGCTGCAAGCCCCAGCCCAGTGACCGTAATAGAAATAACATGTTTGGGGTTGGTCCAAGTTTTTCTTGGGAATCCGTAGAACACAGAGATATTTAGGGAAAAATCAACTGAAGTGAAAAGCTCGTATCAGCATAGGTGCCCTTTGTGAAAGTCAGATGGCAAAGGTAAATACGTAGAACCAAACTCATCATTGCGGTCTATTTTCAAGTCAACTGGCCCAAACACCTGCTGTGGATGGACCCGATCCAACAGATGTTGGGCTTCTGCTGGCATTCATTGGGTTGCATGCATCACTGGTGCCGATCAGCATTTTGTTCATCAGTACTGGAAAGCTTCTCCTCATCTCGAAGCCTTGGCCTACTCCGGGTACCCGGAACATGATACTTTCAGGTTCCGTTTCCGATTTAGTCCCCAAACTACAGTTTTGGGCTCCGAATCAAATTGACCCCCCCCCCCCACCCAGGAAGTGCTTTATTTCTCTCTCTCTCTCTGGCTTTGTGGCACCGCTGCCTTCAGCAGGCACAAATGGCTCAAAATTAAACAGGACGGGTCATGCAGGTGTTGGTCCATGTGTCCGCTTCCCAGAGCAAGCCATTTTGGAACTCCGGTTTTTGGAGCCACAGCCAAACATCCTTGGTTGACGTTGGAAGGGGAGCAAACATTCTCAAATTTCAGTTAAGTGGTTGGATTTCCACCACTAGACCACAATAAGCAAAAATGTAAAAATGTAAAATGTTGTAAGCGGGGTTTCCCACTTTAAAACCATGCTGGACCATGCTGCGAGCCTCCGCGGTGAGGTTCTGCAAGACCAAAATGAGATCCAGCAGCGCGGTTTGCCGCACCTCCACGGCGCGGTTTCCGCTGCGCAGGGACAGGTGCTGCTCCACCACTAAAGCCCAGCTGGTCCTATGGAGATGATGCCAGGAAAAGGGGTGTGTTCATAGGTGTCCTTTTAAGGGAAATAGATGAGTTTCCCTGGTAGATGATTGAAACACCAGGTAAACCAGGAATCGCCCTCTATTTTTCTAGCAAAACAACCAAAAAGGACACCTATGGGTGTGTTTCTCTCTTTCCTGAATGGTGGGTTTCTATTTTTGTTCTTTCCGCCTCACTAAGAATGCCAGCCATTTTAGGGGGATCACTGAGAAAATCCAACATGTTGGAACCATGTTGGGGGGAACCCCAGTGGTTGCCTAGAATACAAACCAAGACATGGCTGCTATGTGGGCTTGGCGCTTTTGAGCATGTGCGTCAATGCAATGTAATTATACATTATGTTGTTGTTGTTTTTGATTTTTGCTCTTGTTGGCATAGAGCGTGTTCTGCTGAACATTGCGTAAGCTCAATGAATGAAGCCCTGTGTTGAGTGTCAAGCCCTTCGGCCTCACTCTCGGCCATTCCAAGTCAGAGCCAGCTGCGGCAAAGTCATGCCACCATAAAGCAGCTTTCCTCTAAACCCAGCACGTGATTTTTGGGTTGGTGCTTGGATGTTGCCAAATTCAAAGGATCATGTTTGTAGCCAAACTGCCACCCCAACATGTTGCATTTTCAATCATGGATTATGTCGCATTTTGCCTTGTTTGGTAGACCCCTGGCACCGGCTCCCTGTTTCTCTCCGTTACATAACAACATGTTCCCGTTTACCCGCGGGCTGTCAAAGGAACTCCCGACTCCACTTTCTCAAACATTGACGATCCAGAACTGACTGGGATGGAAGGGTGCCTTGCTGCAATGAACGGTCCATTGCGCTTTCGGAGCAAGCCTGTGTCACCCAAGGGCCAATCTCTCTGGAGAGCCATGGAAACAACGATTGGTCAACTACCACGCCGCGCTCCCCTTTCGCCAAAGTTGAGCCTGACAAATAACTCTGCACAGGCTTCCAATATGATCGCAGGAGCAAACCGAGAGGCAAGATGCTCACCAGCCATGCCAACAGTAAAACCATCTAGTGCATGTTGAAACAAGAAATTATATCAGCGCATGTCAACCTTACAATGTCAAACTTGAGAATGGGCAGACCGAACGCTGGCACCGTTTGCAGGAAGAGCCACTGCCGTTTTCATCTCTAAACAAGCGGACAAGCATCCGTCCGTGCAATGTGTGCCGGGATAGCGAAAATGGAACCGCTTGCCTTGCCAACATGGAAAGCGCGCTGGCACACACCATTTCGCCAGCTTGCGAATGGATTGCCCACAGGTGAGTGTGTCTTAAGATAGGGTACCTCAAAGGTAGTTTCTCCTTCGGCTTCATTCCTTGTCTCGCGACTCCCCCAAAAAGTGCAACAAACAATTTACATTGCACTAGGGTGCCCCCCCCCCCCCGCACCAAATTACAAGTGTGGGGGGGCGGGAGGGAATTTGGCTGTGGGTCAAAATGATGTACCCTGCCAAATGGAACCAAGCACTAAAGCCTGCGCTTAATTTTCACCCATACCCATTTGGCTGTGGGTCAAAACCAATACCATTTTGGTTGGTAGGTGAATTCACCACCCATTTTAGAACTTATTTTAGTGGGGATTGGGATGTCTGGGGGTACAATTTGGATTTTGACCCATATCCATTTGAGTCATAATCAAAACCTGGTACTAAAATGGTCGACCCAGAACCATGCAAAGAATCAAGAAGGCGGCTTCACTGCGGCTTCAGCTATTTGTGCTTGGGATTGTCCCTAACCTTCATCTATCCAGGTTTTGATTGTGGCTCATTTGCCCCCCAGGATGTTCACTGGGGGTACCTTTTCTCATTTTTACCCATCTCCATTTGGCTTCCCTGTCTTCCCCCCAAAAAGGAGCGCGCGCCGCGAAGCGCGAAGTCCTGTCCGGCACACGGCCATCTCCCGGGCGGTGGCAGTAGCTCTGCTGCGGGAACTGGTACGGGCAGTGCTCCACGCAGCCCGTGACGTTGGGGAAGGAGAAGTGCCTGGGCCACACACACACACCCAGAAAAAGGGGGCAAAAAAGGACAAGAAATAACAACACACCCCAGAAAAGGGGGGAAAAACGGACAACAAGAAATAACAAAACCAAACACGACAGAAACAAAGAAACAAATGCAATCGCAAAAAACCAGGTCTAAGAAAAACCACTCACCCGCTGTGCAAAGAATAACTGCAAACAGGGTCAACACTGTAGACCCAGTCAAAATCCACGCGGAATCATGCGATTTCCCCAGCCCCCCTCCCCCAATAACCTGCGTTGAAGCAAATGGGCGGCATTCTTCCGGGATCTTTTGCTGCGGTAGATATCCCTCGGTTTCGGGCCAGGGGCGAAGAAAGGCATCTCCAGAAACCCAGCAGGCCATATAGATTGTGGCGCGGCCGCGCTTTGACCTGTTTCTCCCCTTCGGGGCCTATAGGGTAACAAAGAGATGCCAACCCTGCTGGCCCTCTTCAATGGTTTCACCCGCTTGATGAACCCACTACCAGATCTTCCTGGGCTGCCCCCGGCACCAGCCAACATCCCACGATCCGCTGTCCTATGCTGAAAGCGTACCAAAGACCGGCAAAGTCCCTAAATCAAAACAACAAATGCACATGTGTGCAAACTTAATCAAGCAAGTAGAACATCAATTGCTCCTCATCTTCTTGAGCAGGGGCACCGGCTTCTGCCGCCACCGGAAACCTTCCCACTGTTCTTCACTTCGGGGGGGGGTCCCTGGTTAAACCGAAGCGGAATAAGCATCATGTCAAGCGGAACAAACAACAGGCAGTTTGTGTGTGTGTTGTTCGAGGGCAACTTTCAGACTTTCAGGTTGGGTTAAAGGCAAACCAAGAGATAGAAAGAAAATCACGCATTTCAGGGCTTTCCTGTCCTGACACATCCCCCAAATCAGCACCGCGCTTTGGACGCCCCAAGGCGCAGGACATTCGCATCCACCGGGCACAGCTCTGGGCCGTCGCTGCCCGCCACCAGCTGGCCGTTGGGCAGCCGGGCGACCGAGGACTGGTCCAAGTCGCTGGAGACTGGGAAGCGGCACTGGTAGCCCTGGAGCACACCCGCGCTCTTGGAAGTTCCAGCTGTCTGTGCTTAGGGCCCACATCAACGCTTGGGGTTCATGTCGCTGACTGATTTATGAAACCTTCGGAATAGCTGGGGAGCTTGGTTGAGCCCTTAAATCGAGCCTTGATAGACTCGTGTTCCCTTGTCAGGCCCCTATTGTACCCCTGCTAGACCTTGTTCAACCGTCGTTGGATCCTTGTCAGGTGCTTGCTCGATCCATGTTCTACCTTTGTCAGTTGGACGCTTATCGCTGTGCAAAGGTCCTCTGGGAGAAGCAACACCAATGTGAATTGGTTGGGGGCTTCTTGGGCGACATGAACCAAGACCTGACATGCAGCATTACAAAGCGGAGCTTCCTGGAATATGATATCCAGCTTGTTGAATATGGTGAGCTGATGATACATGTTTAGTTCCTCAACTACTCCATGGCCATGCTACCTGACGAAGCGCATCGTTCGCTACTGATGGCAGTGCGACCAAGAAGCAAGACACCAAACGCACATCAAGCAGCTACACCTTGCCTTGCAGTGGCTCCAATTACTTCCTGCGAGCAAACCACCATTCAATGCGAAGGTCCCCGCAGGGGAGGATATTAAAAGCTTGCCTCCGGCTGCGTGCATACACCTGGCGGAGGCCTTCGAGCTCTCTCCACTGAGCCGCCACCGTCCCGGACCTGGAGCCTTCGCTGTGAAATTCTGCTTCCGCATGGGAATCAAGGGCCTCTCTTGGATCGACTGCTTGCCAACCTCGTTTAAGCAACTCGATTGTGCCAAACAAGGCAGCAAGCCAACCCATAGAACCTGGGTTGAAGGATGACATATGATATCTCCGCAGGCCATGCGAAGATATCCATCAAGACGAAGTCTACGCCCTCAAAAGCAAATACATGATGAGCAACAGGAATACACCCCACTTTCAGCAGGCAGGGCGTTGACCAGGGGGTCCATTCCTCCCCCCTGAATGGCTTTGGTCAAACCACTGCCTCCGGGCACGGCTCACAGTCGGTCTCTGAATCGGAAGAAGCATTGGAGAAGGTGCCTAGGCAACTGACTGAGCCATGGGCACTGGGCACAGTGTTGAAACATAGATGGGTGTCTTTTTCCGAGCTTTGGGGTGGTTCAAACCGAAAACCAAAGGAACGCCACAATTTGTGGAGCCTCCCATTGAAGACAAACCCAGATAGCCTAGGAAAACAAGCGCATTCCTGCCATAGGAGATGTGATGGAACTTACGAGGGCGTGCTGCTTGACAGCAGCTGCGCAGCAAAGCAATCCCAAACTTGAAGCGTCGGGCCAATCATCATACCCGGCGCTTCGTCAACCGAGAACGTACCAAAGCAAAATCCATCCTCGGAATATTGTCACACATGACTCGGTGTTTAGCCGGGCCTGCCCCCATGCCACGCATTCTTCGGAAATCTCTCGTTTTAAACACGCACACACACACACACACACTCGCATCACAAAGCAAGTTTAATATTGCACGTTGTTTCCCAAGCTGCAGTTCCTTGCAAGCAGAAGACAACTAATCACCTGTCAACAAGTCAACTCGGAAAGCGCAGCTCTCTGTTTTGGCTGTTCATTCGCTCGGTTGTGTTTACATGTGGCACATAAGATCTCTGGCAAGGGCCAACATCGGAAAGGGCGCACCAAAGTTGAAGAACACCCTTGTGGCACATGACTTCACTGCTCACATGATTGCAGGCCACTATTGAACATGCCTCTGGTTTGACCAAGTGCACTCTCGCGCGAAAAAAATAATGAGGCGATGGGCACGTCCATGCCCCCAAAAAAGCTTCGCTTTCCCAGAGCTGCGCCAGTCTCAAAACAAAACAACGCCGGGGCCCGGACAAAAAGCACATTATCTCCCACCCAGAGGCTCCCGATTGATTTAGGGCCTTCAAACAACCAGGTTTTGAGACCCCGAACTTCCTCCGGGGTGTCTAATGGAGGGGCCGGGTCTTCCATTGAAAGCCCCAGGAGCCTCTGGGCAGAAGATGCTTAGACCGAACACGTGCCACTTTGAGACAACCTCCCTTCGTTTGTGCTGAGTGTGGCTTATTCTCATCTGCGCCGCATTGAAGGCCTACTGGCGAGGTTCTTAGTGCTCACGTGTCGCTAATGGAAAGCTTGTCTGGGCTTACCTGCTAATTATTCAGCTCGCCTTGTTCGACGTGCAGTGTTTTTGCTTTGTCCGGACTGGTAAATTATGGTTGTCCTATGATCCCTGTAGACGGCCCACGACAAAGGGGACGTTTTGCGTAACCCGAGGTAAGGATGATGATCACCTTTGAGCGCTCAAATAGATGTAGAACTTTCAAGGACACCTTCACATAGTGAAGAGGCATGTTGCGTTTTCTTTCCATGCTTTCGGATCAGCTTGGGTAAATTCCTCCTGCAGATTGACATGGAAAACACAAGAACACACACACACACACACAACCGCCGTTTTGGAGGAATTTTCAGGGTTGTTCCATGGACATGTGTCTTCCTCCCCTCGTGATTGGATCATCTTTTGGAAACCGCTTGGAGCGCTGTGTTCATTTGCATGTCCCCTCCGCAAAAACCATAGGACTTGAGGAGCGGGTGAACGAAAGCTAGCAGTTGTTGCATGAGATGGGTCGGTGACAGAGTGGATTCATAGGTAGCTTGTGTACAACGAGAGGCCCGGCAAGATTCGTAGGATGCGACACGCAAACGCACATGATGGCGTGGCAAACCTTGGAAAATGAAAACAACGAGAGGCGTCAGAAGCTGTCTGAAAGCACCTCTGGGTTCTGCATGCTGCGTGTGCAAAGATTCTTGCGAGGTGGTTTACCGAGAAGACTGAGGATCTCAAATGAACAAGCTGAATCGGTGGAACATGTAAAAGTTCGTAGCACCAAGTCCAAAACGGGCAAACCGAGACTGCTGAACACTGAGCCACTGCCCGGGGGGGGGGGGATGGACCAGGGAGGAATCGAGCCTGAGACCCGGGGGGGGGGGAGGGGGGGGGGGTCTAAATAATTGATATTTTTCAATCTTTTCGGCTCAAATAATTGAAAAAATCAATCTTTCGGCATTTGAGCCCCTTACCTTGCTTACGCAAGGAGAAACTTCAGCTAGCTAATAGGCTAAGGCTAGCTTTCGTGACCTGCACTGAAATTTCTGGAAGGCAACTCCTCCGAAGAGTTTACTGTGCAGGCGTCCTGGGACCATTTGCTGTTCAAGGCACCTTCTCTGGTGGGGAGATTGGCATCACGAAGTGTTGATCATGATGGCAGCTCAATTCATTTCCAAGGCGCCCGGAGGGCACTGCCTGGGCACCACCGATCCGTTCACGCAGAAGGAGGCCGCGGGGCAGGCGATGCAGTCAGTGTCTGGGAGTGAAAGCAGGGCGGTTGGGGGTCCCGAGGCGTTTCTATGTAACCGGTGGGACACCAAAACGGATTGCAAGTGTACCAGTACCATCTAGCATGGATGAATGATGTTGAACCCAGAAAAGGTTAGTGGGGAGAACAACTCGCAACTTCTGCGGTTGCCAAGGTGGGCAACCATAGCTCACGAAAGAAGGGGGCTTCCCCGTGGCCTGAAACCCACACCTTGGGTTCGCCCCAGGCTGAGAAGGGGCACTCGGACAGGTGCCGTTCACAGCCTGTCGCTGATAATTGCTGGATGGGTGTGAAGCCCTGACAACAAATGTGTTTTGAAGGCAACAAAAAGGAAATTGCTCATTTAGAGAAACACCCAGAAGCTTGAAGTCCTCAGTGGACCGCCCCTCCTCAATCTTTGCTTCCATGTTGTCGCCTTGAAGGCAACGATGCTGCAAGAGCTCGTAGGGCATGCTCATATGGCTTTGTACGTTTGTATGTTAGTTCGGATCGCTTGGGCAAAACCATCATGGGGACTCACTCTCCAGGGTGGGTGCATGGGTACGTGGGTGGGTGGGTGGGTGGGTGCATGCATGCATGCGTGCGTGGGGGTCAGCCTCTGTGTCCGTGCAAAACCGGGGGCCCTACTGATTTGGCAAACGTTGGAACACCAACATGGCACCAACCACTGGGAGGGTTGGTTGGTGCTTGGCATGCATGTACCTTCTTCCCGCCAAAGCTCAAGCAACAGGACGGTTTGCCATTTGTCAGATCCTTCCTAGGCATGAGTCCTTGAGCAGCTTGGGAAGTTCCTAGTGGACGCTTGGGGAAGGCCCCGAGGCCTGCCCCAACTTAACCAGCCAAGACAAACCCCATGGAACTGGTATACTGCAGTGGGAAAGCAGGTCCACCCAGTTGGGAGAAAAAGGGTGTTCGCTGAGTGTCTGTATCTTGGGACACCCGCGAAAACATCAGCACGAACTAGGCTTTGAAGCCCCACTTGGCCACCCAGCGCCAATCCATTCGCAACTCAGCCCGTCCTTCAACTCCGGTGGGCGTGATGTCGGTCCAGGCATCTGGCAAAAAGGTCCCGGGGTACGAGCCATTGCCCCGGAGGCCGGTGGTGTTCCCATAGCTCCCCTTGGGGCACTCCAAAGGCCATACCGTTCCGATCTGGCAGTAGTGCCCCTCCGTGCAGTTGTGGCAATCGCTCTCGTTGGTCATGCCTTGGCATTCGGCATTTGAGGGGATCTATAGGACGTTCTTGGGGTCTTTGTCATAGGTTGCACAAAGGCAGCTTTGGCAGTGTTGAGGGTCCCCGGCGGTGGCAAAGCTGGACGTGAAGAATTTATTCTGTGCGGTGTGCTTTTCATCCTGAGCGGCCCGCTCACATGATCTTTTCAACAGGGTCATCATACTTCCCACCAAGAAGGGGAAACCCTTTGAGCAACTATGCAGCTGCAATGATTGAAGGTTCACATATAATAACCTGACAGTACCCGCATTGACAAGCTTTAGCTTTGGCAGAGGACCTGACAGTCAAAAAATGTGAAACGTATTTTGCTTGCTCTGCAAGCACTGTCACTTGATGCAAGCGGCTCGCGGAGCTTTCTGGCTTCTAGTGCAACGTTCACGTTCATCCCTCTCATGATGTGCCACCTGGTACTGGCACTCTAAAAACCATGTTCCATCAAGCGCATGCTCAACCAATCGGAACGAGACCTGGTGGCTCTCGAGACCAAGCCGGGCTTGGCCAAAGCGTTCCGCAAGGCACTTGTCAGTGATCCTTGTCAAGTGGCAAGCCATGCATCTTGCAATCTGAGGCTCGGTGCTTCGGCCCCTCTCCCAACTGGCTTCTGTTCTTCATGTCCAGTGGCGTCCCCACAGCAACACTTCTACAACCGCAGCGAGGCGGACCGCAAACGCCCAAAACCCATCGACTTTTGGTTCTACCAAGTTAGTACGGATTCACATTGAATTGGTGGATTGGATTGGTGGTTTGGGAGGTTTAAGGGGGTGGTTCCCCATTTGCCCTCTACAACAACCAGCCAATCCAACCCACCAACTAAGTGAACTTCACTCACAAATCCTCCCCCCCCCCCCAAAAAAAAAAAAAGAGCTAAAAATACACCCAACAAGTCCACAAAAAAATGAATGGAGCCGAAAAAACTCTCTCGGCCGCATCCGAGTCATCCGAGGCGCCGGGGAAGGACACATAGGAGCCCGCGGGACAAACCGTGGGCCGCCCGGTGGCCTCCAAGCAGAAGTGGCCCGCCGGGCACTCCACGCAGTCCGCGACTTTGGAGGAGCCTCCGCCGAAAAAATAAACAAACAAATATATATATATATATATGGTACCCCCCCCCCCAAAACCCAGGTTTGGTTGCATATATATATAGAGATTTACAAACCAAAATGAGTTTTTTTTAATTATTTATAAAAAAAAAATAGCGCCGCCTTCCCGAAAGCCCTGTGTTTTTTTTGTTGTCGTTTTCTCGTTTTTTGTTCGTTTTTTTTTTTTTAG
The DNA here is from genome assembly GCA_963377175.1 of Effrenium voratum. Taxonomy (NCBI): domain Eukaryota; class Dinophyceae; order Suessiales; family Symbiodiniaceae; genus Effrenium; species Effrenium voratum. The sequence goes on along the minus strand of CAUJNA010002635.1, from coordinate 172,249 downwards.
AATTGAGCAAAAAAAAGCGAGAAAAAAGCAATGTTTGAAAGACACAGGTAGTTATATGTGGTATATACGTATATATATATAATATATATATATATATATATAGATATATGCCGATTCATGGGTTTGCTTCTAAGAAGCATGCATGAATGCATATACATACATATATTCGTGTCTGCATATGCACGGCCAGATCAATCTTCATCCAGCAAAGCATGGAAGTGCTCAAAGAACTCCCTCCTACTTCCATTTGTTGGCGAGGGGGGGTAGGCCCCCGAATAAATGGTCTGGTGTATAGGGGTAGCCTCGAGCATTCTCAATAGATAGCCCGAAAATCTGAGGGGATATGCGCTGACCCCGAATTCACGAGTAGTGAAAGCGCCAAAAGAAAGAGGGTCTACACAAAACCAAACCTGAAGCCCACGACTTGGCTTCTATTCCCCGAACCCCTGGTCGCGACTGATAAATGGCGCAGTCCAAATTCACCAAACGACTCAACATTGCAATCCAGACTTCGTGCTTTGTGCCTTCAATTTTGAAGTGCAAAATCAACATCCTTCGTTGCAAACCCCACCTTTGGCCGCTGTACAACGACTGCCCTCTCAACGACCTGCCCTATGCGGCCGGTCAATTGTTCGACCTACAAACGAGCAGCTGCTAGTCCAAGCGGGCAGCGTGAAAACCAATCAAAACCTCACTCCTGAACCCTGAACCCTGAACCCCAAGCCCTAAGCCGTGCCAACTCTGGACGTAGTGCTGGCAACCGTGCTGACTGCACGCGAAATATGTTAAACTCCTAAATCCTGACTCCATAATCCTAAGCCGTTAAACCCAACCCTGTCAACCCTAACAAGGACCTCGTGTCGACCCTATCAAATCCAACCCTCTTAACCCTGTCGACCCCTTGTTGTTCGATGTACCGGTTCTTGAGTCCAAAAACCTACAGGTAAAGTAGCCAGGTTAGGCGCTTGGAAACACAAGGTTCAAAACATATTTACTGCGACCCAGCCATTTTTGAGCTAGGCACCCCTTAAAGACCTCACACATCTCCCTTTTGGCGGGATGTTCTCATCTGCTCGACTCACTTCGTACACAGATCTTGTGCGCGTTTTGGCCAACCTCCACCGCCAAACATCTCAAACATGCAGCTTGCATTTCGGCATCCTCCCCTAATGCTGACCCCACAATGAATCAACCACAGTTTGTCAATAGGGGGGTGTTCCCTCCAAAGGTGATGATTTCCCAATATTTCCCACTAACCCAGCGACACCTCCCCTATTTATCAACTGGGGATGATTAACATGGGGTCAACATTAACGCGATCTCACGTGCTTCATTTCCAGACAGTCCGCCATTGTCCTTCATGGATCCAGCGTGCCCCCCCAGGCGCCATTCCATCACGACCACCAGGCAAATGAGCCAGAGTCAAGCTATGCGGCTCCTGCAATTGACAAATTAATGCCTATACCCTCCCACCAACTAACATGGAAATGGCAAAAAGACAATTTCCAAGAGGAAAGTAGCCTTTCTACCGGGGTCTGTGCACTTCCATGTTAGCTGGAGGGAGGGTATGCCTGGCACATTTTGTGCATTCTCCGTGTCTCTCCCGAATGCACCATGGACCAGGACTTCAAAAGGAAACCTCCCCATGTTAGACTGTTTTGGAGCTCGACAAAAGGGGCCTAACGCAAGACACGACACTCCCCACCCCATAATTTGACCGCAAGCCTCACATGTCCTGCTCCGCCCATCCCACAGTGCCGCCTTGCCTGCTGTAATGGAGTAGGTGCCGGCAGGGCAAGCCACACCTAGGACAGGCCCGCCTCCATCATTGTAGGTTGTCCACAAAGGGGGGGACACCGATTTATCTGATCTGCGACCTGTAGCGCTGTAGTGGGACACCACAACAAGGGAAACCACAAATTAGCATGTGGCTTTACGATGCTTTGTTTAATGATGGCTCAAAACGGGAGGATCGTGTTTGGGGTGGCTTTGGGCGGTGCAAATCCTTGATGCTCGCCAAAAACCATGCACTCTCCCACAAACGTGGAATCACACAAGAGAGGGTGTACCTCCATTATCGAGGGTGAGAAAGCAGATCGATTTCAGTCTTTGTTGGGTCTGTCACGGACAGCGAAAACTGCCCCGAGCGTAGCCAGAGTTGACGCAGCCAAGTCTGGCAATGCCCAGCACAAGGAAGCGCAAGGAACTAATGCACGGCAACTTTCGCCCTCGTATAAGTGTGTCTCATTGTGTCTCATGGGTGGTTCCACTTGATTTCCGCAAAACCGAAACGACACCCATATCTCCCCATTGCGTGCTGATCAAAAGCCAGCCAGACTAAGCGGAGAGAACCCCAGCAAGTGCAAGCTTCTGCGCCAGGGATGAAGTGTTGAGCACTGACTTGCAAACCTGCCACTCAAAAGACCCTGGCACAGGGGTAGAAACCTGGTTCCTGATTGAAGGAAACCAAGGAACCCCAGCGAATCTTCTCCTTCGTTTGCTCATCTTTTATGGAAATTCCAACATGATTGTACCCTCGCTATGGGGAGCTCCTAGTTTGAGGCATCCCGAGACCAACGGGATGCCATCTGTGACACGGAAACCCACGAAACGTGAATCGAGGGCCTTGGAAAGTGAGACGACAAAGCCAAATCCAGCCGAAGCCAGGGGCCCGCTCTTGGCATCATGTCTTTTGCCGCTGCGAAAAAGTGGGAACATCTGAAACCGACCAGCTCCTCAATGCATGTGGCCGTCCTCTGCAGTTTTGTTTTGAATTGGGGATTAGAGCACAGCCCCCGGAGTTCCCAAGTGCTCACTCATGTCCCAGCTCATCCATCTGGGCAACTTTGCATATTTCAAAAAGGGCCAAATCCCCAAGTAAAGAGCCCGCATCAGGGGAGCGATGTTTAACCTCCAAAGCTCCCAAACTAATTCGCCCAATAGAGCCATGTTGCAGGCCGTGGATGCTTCCACCTCGCTGAAGTATCCAGGAGAGCAAAATTCGCAGTCGCTCAAATTCACCCCGCTCGTCACATTCCTGGCGCCAGGTTGAGAATCAAAACTCCAACCCCAAAAAGCCCTGTTTGCCCCGTTAATACGGCGGCCTTCAGGCCTGATTTAAAGGAAACCAGGAAAGGGATGTCAAAGCTCTCGAGGACTAGAACGGCGGCAAGGCTTAAACAGATTGCAATGTGCAAGCCTCTCGCGTCTCGCGCAAAACAATTATCTGAAACGGCGCGAGGGTTCACGGTAGGAAGCGGAGCAGCCGGGGAAGAGCTGCGCTTTGGGCGCGGCGGCTGCGAGAAGGAGGAAGGGCCCGCGAGGGAAGATTGTCATGGCATAGTGTGGGTGGACAAAATCCATTTCGCACCACTTGGAAACCATGGTTGAAACCGTTGTTTGTGTGTTTTCACAGGCGAATCATCATGCCAGGGTTTCTTAGGTGGTGCAGGATTCCGTCCATCCACAGTATTGATAGGAACCATCCCAAGTGGAGTTGAGTGGGAAACAGATCAGCACCCGTTGCTTCAAGAAGGTAGCGCCGGGGAAGGGGGGGGAAGATAAAGTGAATCCCGTGAAATTTGAGGCCACAACTGCGCTGCCTCTGTGTTGCGGGCTCCGGCGCATACAAAAACATCACTTGGCCAATGAAGAATGCCCCTCGGCCTTCTGCAAGTTGATCTGGAAGGGAGATCCAGCGTGACCCTTCCATCCCACACCAAAAACAAAAGAAGCAAGTGCCAGTGGGCAACTGGCCCCTGCTATATATTTATCGGCCAAAACGTATGTGTTGCCCGTGACCGCGCGGAAGCGGGTCCCCGAGACGTTCAACATGCGTGGCAGGCGCAGCAAAAACGCACTTCCGAGCCCCCCGGGCCCCACCCCAGCTGCATGCTCCATACCCCCTTCATGGAGCGCGGCGTGGTTATATACTGCTATCATCAACACAACCCTTAACCTAAACCAGAAAAGCCAGCCTCGGATGTAAATCTAGAAACCCTAGAACCCCAAAACCTGAACCCTAAAAACCCTAAACCTAAACCCTAAAAAACCTAAAACCCTAAACCTAGAAACAAGCCTTGAAAACCCTAAAAAACCTGAACACCCTAAACTAAACCCTACAACCCCAAAACCTAAACCCTAACAACCCTAAACCTAAACCTTACACACCTTAAACCTAAACCCTAAAAACCCTAAACCTAAGCCCTAGAAACCTTAAACCTAAACCCTAAAAACCCTAAACTTAACCCAGAACCTGCCAGCACGATCATACAGCATAATAAGACCTTGTGGGCGACAGGTATGTTTTGTGGGTATGTATACTTGCATTTGTCCGTTTTGAACAAACACACATCACTCAACAACGCTCAATGAGAAAACAATCGCTCAATTGGACAATTGCTCTGGTGTATGTCCGCAATTTTCCGCTACATCGGCAGGAAATGAGTGGAAGCAAGAAATGCCCAAAGCCCTCAACAGTGACCAAATGGAAGACCTGGGTATATGATGTAGAAGCTTTCCATCGTGCGAGTCACGGGGCTCTGCGTGTTTGGTGTCGGATGGTGTCGGAAAGATGCCCAGCTGCCAACCAACGACCCACCTGAGGTGGCCTGGGTCCGACGCTCCTCTGCTCCAGTTGGCTGCCTTCGCTTTTGCCCTCTGCTTCTTGTCTTTTTTGCTTTGCTTCTCTGAGCCCCAGCCATGGGAAAAGGGCACCTGATTTTGGTGGTTGACGGCGCCTTGACGAAGACTCTGCCTCCCAATGCGTTTGCGAAGCTCTTGGCCAAACACTACTCGCACATGTTCATACAACAGCGCCACTCCTCCTTGCAGGAGTGTGAAACATCCTCAAAATGCAGCACGCCCGAAAATTCCAGGCACGCACAGTCAAGCGCTCAAATAACGTGTACCCAAACCATCAGCACCACTCGGGCCAAAGTGCAGTCACACAGCCGCGGGGCAAATGCTGATAGTAAGCAAACTGACACGAAGGAGACCATCCAATCCCAACCGGGTCAAAGGTTTGCAGCAATGCGTAGGCTCAAGGCCAGGACGTGGAGAGAAAAGCACATATGGCATGGGGAAAAACCCAGTGGCAGGGAAGACTGGTGCGCTAGATGTCAAACGTTGGCTGCAGAACAGCCACAGCAACCAACAATACTGGTGCTCATTTCCATGGCGGGCCCAAACGACTGCACCGTGCGTCGCGCGGCTGTTCTTTTGGTACTTGAGTTTCAATTGGGTTATCTCTCCAACACAAAGGGAACCACTGGGGGTCTGTGTTTGGTTTGGTTCTTGCCCTAACAACTGGCATCAAGCCATGAGTCCTGAAGGTTCCGGGTGGGCAAGGGGTGCGGCGGTTCAGGTTCACCGGGTAGTCCGAGAAATTGCCATAGACGATGCCTCGGTTCTCGCCGCTTTCTGCCCTTCACTTGGCGGCTTTTTGTGGGTGGAACCCGGCTCCCAAATACTCGGTTTTGCCGGGATGACAGGGAAAACCTGGGGCTGCCACAGCCATGACTTGCTTTGTACCTCACAGAAAAATGCATTAGGGAACGCACCTGTGTTTAAAAACACACCCTTCCATACATCACGAAGCCCGAAAAATGATTGTGGGCCAAAAGGCAGTGGCGTCCCTTTTTGCTGATTTGCGGCATCACCTTGCCAACTCAGAAACACTTGTTTCTTCTGTGGGTGTCGTTTATCACATGAGACACAGCGCCAGTCCTCTTGTCACTCGTTGGTCCAGCATGAAAACAATAGAAGCCGAGGTTCCAGTGCAGTACCATCCCGCTGGGCAAGGCTGGCATGAACTCACCGGGCTGGTTGGAGGGTAGGGCTTCCAGTATTCTCCTCGCACTTCCCGCTCAATGATTTGCGTCGCGCGGGCTTGGACCTTACCCTGGGCTAATGGATTCCTTGAAAGGACCTCTCGCAAGCGATTGGAACCCGAGGCCTTCGGGGCCCAAGGAAAGTCCTGGAAGGCAGCCCCGGGTAGGGTCGTCGGCCAATGCCTCCGCCAGGCAATCATCGACGCAGCCCGTCTGCGGTGGCTGGGCCACCTGGAGTCGACGGCTGAAAGGCCAAAGGCCAAGGGGGTCCACAAAGCTCTGGAACAAGGCGGGGAAGGGGGAGCAGGGAAAAGGAACCCAAGCAATTAGATTTCTTACACTCACCTGGGTCAAAACTTCTGGCACCCTGGTTGGTTGGAGGCCATCCTTCGGTCACATTCGACCATGTTGCTGTCCTTTGGCCTCTTTCGCCTTTGGCCCCGTTGGGGGCATAGGGCGCCGGGCGCCACTGTTCACAAGGTGCGATTGAACGGGTCTATGCTACGAAGCGAGAAACCCCACACCAGAAACTCTGAGACAAGCTTGACTTTATGGTTTAGACAGCAACCATTGAAAACTAGTAGAAGCAGTTGCCCCAACCTTCTCATGACAACAAGCTGAATCCCTGCCGCAGGCCATGAGACGAGTCCCGCCAACCCCATCTAAATGCTTTGCGCCTTGCCGCCTTGCCTGATAACCTACAGGGGTCCGCCACTCTTTTTGGGAACGTGTGCAGGCGCCTACTTTTCGCCTTGGAAAAGGTTAATTGGCCATGGGTCAAAACCCTGTACCCCCAGTGAACATCCCAATCCCAACTATAATGGGTTCTAAACTGGGTGGTGCACCTATCCCAAAATGGGATCCCATTGGTTTTGAACCGTGGCCAATTTTCAAGGGACCCCTGCCGAAACCCCGCCCTGTGGGTCCCGCCCAGTTCTGAGCCACCCGACCGCTAGGGTGCACAAAGCAAGCAAGCGTGCCACCGACGGCATGTGAGTGAAGCGCAAACCCATGGCTGCGGTGACCAGCGTCATATCCAAACCATGGCGCAATGGTGTTTTGGGCGCTCGACTGCAAATTTGTTTGCATGGCAAATACTTGCAGGCCTTTGCTATGAGTGTCATGGTCTGAAAACGGACGACATCGGCCAAGCTTCTTTTGTTTTGCCTGGGATCTTCTGACACCTAGTGCTGCTCCATTGTCCCGTCTCAATGATGCTGTATGTCTGGCACAAGCGTTCCCGAAGAGTCGAAATGGGCAAAGCATTCAGTCTACAACAGGTCATCTGCATGCACATCCCTGTTGAAGGTCATCGTTCCTGTGGGCGTTCGGCAATCTGGCTGGAAGCGGGTTTTTCCCCCAACAGCTGAAAGCTTTGGGGTCTCAGCCCAGATAGGCTTCGGGGTGGTCCGGGGCGGCCCTGAGGCAAGGTTCCACGAGGGTTCCACGAGGTTCTGCGAGGGCTGCTGGGTGGTGCGAGCACTAAAAAGAGCACCGCATGCTGTTGGGGATTTCACTGAGCTTATTGAGCAAACGCATGCTTGTGTGGAAACGCGTAATTTTGGGGGGTCTGAGGGCATAAAATGTGTGAAACAGCGAGATTCTGGCCTTAGGCCGCGGGCCCAATTCCCCGCAAAAAGGGCGCAATTTCAAGAAGCGTACATTTCCTTTCACTGAGGAAAAACAAACACTTCTTGAAGCAAGTTGCATGGTTACGAAAACGGTCGCTTTTCCCAGACATCCATAGCAGTCGTTGGGATTCTCCTGAATGGCTATCTCTGGCAACTCCCGTGCCTGCTGCTGCTGCAAGAAGACCTCTTGCTCGGGAAGGCTTCTGGAGGAACCTACCGTGCCAGCAAGATTTGTGTTCGAAGCCAGGGCCCGCAAGAGCATGGGGTGGTGACTGGAACGCTTTCCTGTAGCCATTGATCCGCCTGTGCCAAAATATGCGACTCGAAGTATCGAAAGTTTCAAATCAAAATGTGACCTAACATGTTGCGGGTGCATAAATGCGTGTAGCCATGAGGACTCCTTTAAGCTCATGGAACCCAGATGGTATGTATACGAAAAAGGTTCCTGTTCCACATGTCACTTCACTCATTTGTGTGTTTCCCCCAGCCCTCCCACCCAGCACACCTTTGATTCATCCATGGGGGATGCGCATCCTGGTATGTTGGGCCTCCATCCATGGTCAGTGGATGGGGCAGGCCAACCAAATCGTTCCAGGGGAGGATTTCCCCCGGAAGCGAAAAAGATACGGTGAAAACGGCCATGTGCGCATCTGCAAACCTGTCAGGGGGCGCCAAGGGGAGGTGCTCAAAACAGGCCTGAGCCTAAACACAGTTTACGTGACGTTTCATGAGTGGCAAGCAACCCATTTTCACGTCACTTCACTCATTTGTGTGTTTCCCCCAGCCCTCCCACCCAACACACCTTTGATTCATCCATGGGGGGTGCGCATCCTGGTATGTTGGGCCTGCCCCTCCATCCATGGTCAGTGGATGGGGCAGGCCAACCAAATCGTTCCAGGGAGGATTTCCCCTTCCGCAGGCTTTCCTTAAAGCGGAGCCCGCTGCCACTGCACCAGAGCGTGGCAGCCTGCCCATGGCTGGCAAGCCTCCTATTGCTTGCCAGCTTGAGAGAAACCTCTCTCGAAACCCTCCCTTTTATTTCTTTGTCCCCCCGGCCTCACCATGGTTCCTTCCATCTCATCTCCGCCTTCTTGGGCTTCTTGGCCGCGTTCTTGCTGGAGTGCTCCTGAACCTTCTTCTTCTTGTCCTTCTCGAGCCTGATCTCTGCGTCCAGCTGCATGGCCGCCTCCATGATCTTTGGAATCACCTTGAAGCCCAACTCGTCCAGCTGCAACTGCACCCTCAGGTCCGGGTTGAAGAGGGTAAAGTCCAAGTTGGTGAGCGCGTCCGCTTCCTCGTTCTGCTCCCGGGGTGTCCACCCAAGCTGCAGGGTCGTGCCCAGGTCACCCAGCTGAACCGCCAACTCCATCAGCACCACCGAGAGTGGGAACGCCGTGCTCATGTAGTGATCGATGACGTGCGTGTTGACCAGGGTTCACCGAACCCCTGCACCACGAGCTCGCCCAACGAATCTCTCCACTGCGATCCTGGCCCGACGATGCAGACGGCTACGCTGGTCGCGATCAGCTCCAGGCTGGCTATCACGCGGAACGGCTCGCCCTTCACGTAGGCCCACGGGGCTGTCTTCCGGGTCAGCTTCAAGGAGAACCACCTGGCATCAAAGGTTGAGCGGCCCCCGAAGGACTCGCATCCTCCGACCAGCACCAGATCTCCCCGCGCCTGCCACGAACGAGAGCCGTCCCAGCGCCGATCTCATCCGGCTGCCCAAGATGCTGCGCTCGTCCTTGACCTCCTTTATCCAACCGAGGACCCACGCCACCTTGCTGTCTCCTATGCCCTTGAGATAGCGCTGAATGTCCGCCTCGTAGCCGATCCAACCCAGCCTGGCTCCTCCGGCAACCTTCTTCCAGGTGATCGGCACCTCTACCACGTCCATCACGAAGAACCAGTAGAGGATCCTCCTCCAGCAGTCCGCACCGTGGGCCCCCAGGAGCCCATCGTCCGCGAATAGCAGGTGATAGAGCTCGTAAGTGCCAGCAGACATGTAGTGCGCCAGTCTGCAAGCTGAAGGCCATGAGCGGCCAGTCCTGCTGCTTGACGGGTGCCAGCTTGTGGGCCCGGCTGACATCGTACTTCATGAGCAGCCTGACCGCCTGGTTTGCTGCTTGGTCCGCCTTCATCTGCTCCAGGTCATCCACCCCCGGGAACCTCATGCGATCCCTTACCCGAATCCTGTGGTTAATCATCACCTCGTGGTGAATGATCCTCACCTTTGACAACCCCAACTTTTTCGGGACCGCCCCCAAAGAGGCCACCGCCAGTCTACCTCCGAATTTTTGCATCGCCGCCTGCTTGTCCATCCGGATCACGTGGCCCCTCTCGAGGTCCTCCTCCACCTGCCGCCGGATGTCCTCCATGTTGTCCACCGCAGAGCCGTAGTTCTCGCACCAGACCTCCTTAAAGGGGGCCTCCACCTCTTCAAGATTCCACTTCACCTTGGCTTCGAAGACCGCGGGCACCTTGGGCATCTCCTCGTCCACTCCAAGATCCACCCCCGTTTCCACCAGGAGGATGAGGAACCGGTGATCGGGGTCCTCCACAACATCCAGCACAGCCTCCATCCTCCTATAGTGGAGGTCGGTAGCCCGCCGAGCTACCTCGCATCCCAGAGAAGCCAGCTTGACGTCCACCCTCCAGGGTCGGGCTGGCTCACTGGCGGTCTCGTCCTTCTTGCCCCCCCCTCGTTACCGTCTTCCACCTCGACCACCTCCAACGGGTCCCGCTCCATCGCCCGCCAGCAGTCCTTCCCGAGGATACTAGCGAAGATGCCTCCCTGGAAGCTGGTTAGCCTCAGCTTCTGGTCCTCCACATCGTTGGGGTCCATCTCTTGGGCCGCCAGCTTCTCCACGACCTTCTCCATGATGGACTCCTCATCCAGCTTGTCGGGGCCCGTCAGGTTGCTCCGGATCTCCTTGACCATCATCCCCTGTGCTTTCTCCACGTTGCCCCTGATGGACCTGACATAGGTCTTTCGGAATGCTCTGACCAAACAGTGCCCGCGCCCTGGCAGAGCAGAACCCCTCCGGGCCGACCGACCCCTTCCAGCTCCTCCTGCTTCCGCTGGCTCATCACGAGCTCGGCCAGCAAGGCCTGACTCATCTGCGACGCGTGGTAGTACTTGCCCATGGCCCGGTGCCCTCGCAGTTGGGCAAGGCCAGAAAGAAGTCTTGGTTGAACAGACTTGCCTCCTCGCTCACGGACTTCCACAGCTGGTAGCCCACCCCAAGCCACCTGGGCTCCTCCAGCCATGCCTCCACCGAGATGAAAACGTGCTGGACCTCGACCTTCTTTCCCGCCCCGGTGGTCTTGGTCCCGCTCATCTCCAACTTGCCGAAAGGCATTCCCTGCGTGTCCGAGAAGCGCAATGCCCCCCAGCGCTTTACCAGCCGAAACCAGGGCCAAGCCTGGCCGTGGTCCAGCCGCACGCCGCCAACCTGGACCACGGCTCAGGCCACTCCGTCGCCGCGAGTGTGCCCCCGGCCTGGGCCTAAACACATGTGCCGTTTACGTGACGTTTCATGAGTGGCAAGCAACCCATTTTCACGTTCCACCCTTTGCAGGCGCCTCCTCTTCTGAGAAGGGGTCAACGGATATGGACGAATTCAGCCTATGAGAGCATGCGTTTGTCCATCCAAAGGCTTCCTACGCCCGGGAGGAGTCACAGACGCTTGGCCTGGTGCTGGTCGCCTGGCTGTCCTATGCTAGCCATGCTAGCCCCAGGCTCGTGACAGTGACAATCAATCCAAGTAGCGGTTCTTAACGAGTGCGACATGGCTAAATTCTCCTTATTCCCTGGATCCAAGCTGGATCGCACTTTTCACAAGAGATTTGTCCATTGCATTCCCCCCAACAAACACATTCTCAACGACCCCTGTCCCCAGCAGGATGTTAAGGGCAGAAGCTCCGTGCAAGGTCCTCTAAATTGCAGTTGTCACAGCAAGTTCAATTGGGCCCAAGTGCAACATTGCACCAATGCAAAAACACATGCAAACGATTTCTGAAGATGTACAGGGCAAAGCCCGCTCAATTTGTAGAGGGGCTCAAGCTAAGCTTGCCAAGAATAAAGTCAGCCAAGGTGACATTGAACACATCCCAGGCAAGGGTTGGAGTGGGGCCTATTGACCCGGATTTCCCCCACACCTCTCATCAGTAGAAACGGGGGGGGGGCCTCCGCTGAAAAAATTGCCTGAAGCCCAGTACGAGTAGACGGCCGCGCCGCGCGCCTGCCCCTGTGAGCCAAGCCAGCAACGCGGTCGCCTCAGCGACTGCCTGCGCGTGTGACTCCGTCAGGGCATGAATGAGACAAAGGCCTTCCCTGCAAGGGCCAGTGGCCACTATCATATTCCCGTGGCCAAAAGCCTCCAACTGAGATAGATGGAACCCTCTCAAACCTGGGATAAACCACTTACCTACTCATGCAGCAATTCGGCCACCCACGGCATAATGGAAGACAGAATGGCAAGAACCACCAAAGCAGGGGTAGTCGGACTTCCGCGGCAGGCCACAAGTCTGTAGCTTTGATATTTATCTCTCCAAATGGGAGAGCCCCAATGGTTCCACTTTTTTGGCTTCTTTTTTTTCATCAACACAAACACGGGTGCGCAGGAAAGAGCCAGTCCGAGTAAGTCGCATCTTTGCCTCAAGCCGACCCCGTGGTGACAGTGATGGCTCCCGTGTTGGATGCGGCTTGGTGCATTGTTTCGACAATCCGCATCCGGCATCCGTTCGCATGTGCGCAGAACATGAAGCTCCATGCCTGACCCCGTAATATCCAGCTGTGCCTCACTTGCACAACTCAGTGCTATGGTCCAGGCCCTTTGTTCTAGAACAGGCAATGTTCTTTCGGGACACTGTTAGCATTTGACTAAGCTCGGCGAAGCTGGGTTTGCTGAAAAGCAACCACGCGGCAAAGGGGCTCCTCAAAGTCTCAGGTTGTCAAATTGCAACGGATCCCGCAACGGAAGGGGGGTCATCCGCGCCCACAGGATGAGTGACCCGTTTCTCCGCGGAGTCATCATCGGCCACATTTAAAAGGTCTTCCGCGCGGAAGGCGGTGGGGTGGGGACGAGAACGTACGTGGTCGACTGCATCACCATGACGAAGCCCTCAAATTCCAAAGCACATTTAAAAACAAGGTCCTTTGTGATAATGCACATTTATGCGGTCCAAAGCACACTTTTGGGTTTACAAAGCGTGTTTTTGGGAGAATGCCCTTTTACCCCTTTTGGAACCCTTTTCGGCTTTTCGGCCGTGTGCGTACTGAGCACTGCTTTTCACACACTTCCTTTCCTGACTGACTAACATAAGTAAGACATGAGATCAAGCTGTTGATGTTCGTTGCCACTGATGTTGAAATCACGGCGCGGGGCGCGTGGAACAATTCCCGTGTCAATGTTGTTCTCCCGGGGGGGTCCCAGGAAATGTCCTTTCTACCCCAAAAAAACGTGCGTTCTATGCCAAAAACTGTGCGTTCTACGGAAAGAACCGTCCTTTCTGTGGGTTGTCTACAGGTTGTCTAGGGTTTGTCTACGCCCCCTTTTTCTGAAGTAGACATCGGTGGAAATTCACAAGCACCCGTTGTTTTTTGTATACTGCTTGTTTCGCGGCACTTGGCTTGAAGTAGTAATTACACCACTTCCGCTGCATCCAAGTCATGAGCAGGTGAACCTCCTTTTCCCAGAGCACATTTAAAAACCACCTGAGGAATCCCAGCAAAAGGCCATGTTGTCGGGGGTGAGTACTGAAATGAAAATGACCCAGACAACGCGTCCCTGCGAAGAATGAACTGTTTTTGCTGACACATACAAAATCCATGGAAAGCACAAGCAACATAAACACATGAGATGATGGGTACTTTCGTACAAAGTATTCCAAAGTGCCATGTTCGACAAGAAACTTTCGTGGCGCACATTTCGCCCTACTTCTACACTGAGGCATTGTGACTTGCGAGCCGGAGCTAGGTGAGGGCTTCAGTCGAGCTCATGCAACCAAAAGTTTGATTGCCAAGTTCGAGATTCGAGCTGCAACTACGAGAGCATACTCTGCATACTGCTTTCGTACTCAAAAGTTGCACGTTCCAAGCTCCAGATGCGGGAGAGCCATGCGCAGCTCTTTTTTCCGTACCTCAAGGTTGCAATTTTCAAGCTACAGAGCTGGAAACTACTACTACTACTACTACTACTACTACTACTACTACCACTACTACTACTACTACTACTACTACTACCACTACCTACTACCTACTACCTACTACCTACTACCTACTACCTACTACCTACTACCTACTACCTACTACCTACCACTAGTACTACCTACTACTACCTACTACTACCTACTACTACCTACTACTACTTACTACTACCTACTACTACCTACTACTACCTACTACTACTGCTGCTGCTGCTACTGCTGCTACTACTACTACCTACTACTACCTACTCCTACCTACTTCTACTTACTTCTACCTACTTCTACAAGCACCCACAGCCCGGTCCTCCACAGGGTCATCCGCGCCCACAAAGATGACTCGCGCTACATACGGTCATGATACCCCCAAAAGGCCCCAGAGCCATCCGCGCCCACGCATTTGGGGTCAGCCGCAGCCTACATAAGACACACACAATACTACCCAGCACTACTGGACCTCGAATTTCGATGTTTTCCAGGCTCATCTGCGCCCACTGCTTGGGATCCTCCGCGCCTACACACACGTTCAACATCACGCGGGCAAGCTCGACCCAGACTCCACGTGCAGGGACGACCCCCCCTTCCAATTGCTCCCAAAACCAGGTCCCCAAAGAACACTCCAGAACGTATCTGGGATTTTCGGTGGGTTCCGAAGTCGATTCCTGGTGCCTGGCTCTTCAGGCGTTCCAGCTCCTGGTCGTCGAAGAAGGAGGCGGGCGGCATCAATGGCACCTGAAGCCAAGGCAACTGCTGCGTCAGAACCCCGCCCCAAACGACTGCTTTTTGGACTGCAAATATTTGTACATGACGGGCAGTTGTTTGTTTTGTGGTTCGGGTGCTATGCACTACTTGCATGTTTACGCGCAAAGGGTGCCTACGGAATCGGCCAAATGTTCAGTTCTCCTGCCGTGAGAAAAGTAGTTTGCTGGAAGTTGCAATTTTGCGGAGGATCTATGCACCTCTTTTGCGGAGGCTGCATGAACTAAACCACCTCCACAGATTTGGGGGGCACTTTGGGAAACGCGTCCCTGCCGGCTGCGGCCTCCTCGAAGAAGGACGCGAGGTCTGGCTCATGCACCGACTCGCCTCGCGATTTCCAGCTTCGCAACTCACGCCAGAGGGGTCCAAAATTCCAAAACGCGCTCTGGGTACCCAAGGGCATACTTCAGGGGATCAAAATGGGTCAATGTCAAAGTACCTAGAGTCTCCATGACCCTTAAAAAATGGGTCCATGACCCCTTACTTTTGGGTCATGACCCCTTTTTTTGAAGGTCATGGAGACTCCAGGTACATCCCGAGGTGCTCGGACCTGGGAAGAGGGTGCGCCGTTTTCTGGCTTTGCATGCACGAGAGCACCAAACCGGCGCTCGAAAACGAGACCATCCAAGCCGTGAATGAAGCAATCAGTGGCACCTCGGGCAAAAACAAAGCCTCTGCTCTCATTGAGCATCACCGAAGACCCCACATAGCCCACATATGATGGGATCCTTGCATTCCAGGTTGGCTGATTGTCAGGCAATTAGAATCCTCCAAACCACATGGCCTTGTATTTCTTGCAGGTCGGGGGTGGAGAGGGGGGTGTGGGCAAAGCTGTGCAAGTGAAACGCCTCAAAAAAAGGTACCCCATTACAAAGCACAGCACAAATGAAATCCGGGCGGGATGCAATCAGGCACACCTGTTGCCTGCAAGCGAATGGCAATCTGGTGCAGCCATCTGCGCTGTGAGCTTGTGTTGGCGACTCTGATATGAAGCTCTGGGTGCTTACAAAGACCCGGCCGACCAAACCACTTGGAGTAAGCTAAACCCGCGGCGCAAGCGAATCATCCGTATTCTTAAATCTGCACGGGTATTTTATGATACGGCCGGCACGGCCATGCTAAGCAACCGTAAACACTGCAAAAATAAAAATAAACGGGTCAAACAGGACCGATGCACCACCGGTACCTCCGATGCCTTCAGCCTCGGCCCACCTTCCACCAAATTTTCTGGTTGGCACCTGAATTAGCAGAGAATGCTAACAGGGTTTGCCTCTTCGACCGAAATGAACAGCCTCCCTTGAAACGGATTTCTACACTACCAGGGGGGGCTGCTTATTTATCCCACAAACAGTGGAAAAGGCAAACCATGTGCTAAAATTTTGAAGGTTGGCCTCTGTCGTGACCCTTTTGGCAACATGTCACGAGTTTGATACACATGCGAGTGAGTGTGAAGCTGGGAAGGCAGGGCCAATGTCCATGCGCGTTCGATTGAACGAAGAAATCCCAGCCCTGGGGCGTCCAAAAAGTCTGAAGCTGGATGGGGCCATTTGAGGCCGTACTTCTAGGGGTTGATTCCTTTTCCATTCTTTTCAACCATGGTTCTTTTCAAAAACGAGTCATTTCCCCAGGGTTTTTGGTGGTTTTCTAGAAAGAAGGATCCCTGGAAAGAATGGGGAAGTTACCCCTAGAGTACTACCTCCCACCTCAGCTCCGCATGAGCAACAGCATGCAACAGCCAGAATGTTAGCGGTTCCCATCAAGGACATGGGGAAATCCGTGAGTGCCCAGATGTCCCTTTCACGTGCACAATGGGCTGCCTAGTTTGACCAAACGTGGGAATTACCCTCTCCGCGAAAGGGCACGTCCGTATGTGAGCATGTGTTTACTTCAAATCGGAATGCTTACTTCGGATTGATCAACCTCTCCTGATTGATGAGCAGCGGCTCCCCTTTAAGGAAATTATAAGCACTTGACATCCCAGACATCTAGGGATCGCGTTGCGTTGGTCGCCCCAGTGGATTCCCCCTCGATGATTGGCAAAGGAGAGCTGAACGAGTGCAAGTGATGGAATTGTCACTTGAGCATCCAAATTTGCATTTGTTTTACAACAATTCCAAAAATTGAATTGAGGCATCCGCTAAAAGAGTCAGACCTAAATCGTTGTTTGAAGAGTGCCAGGAGTTTTTGGAGGGTATGTATACATGCGTGTATATATATATATGTATCAGTATATATATATAGAGAGATCAATATACCTTGTGCCTATTCAGGTTGGCTTAAAGGGAAACCAAGAGCAAAGCCGAAATCTTTTTTGGTGGTCCAACACCTACCCCCATGTCCATGCG
The DNA here is from genome assembly GCA_963377175.1 of Effrenium voratum. Taxonomy (NCBI): domain Eukaryota; class Dinophyceae; order Suessiales; family Symbiodiniaceae; genus Effrenium; species Effrenium voratum. The sequence goes on along the minus strand of CAUJNA010002635.1, from coordinate 155,476 downwards.
TAAAAATCACTGAAATTGGAGGCATGTCTCAAAATGGGGGGGGGGGACTCCACAAGCTTGCCGGTGCTCAGTAGGGAATGAGACATGGAATGAACCTCAAATTCCCGAACAAAGGAAACCAACCAGCAAGGAAATTGAGGTGGCAACCAATGGAAATGCTAACCGCTGCAGAAAGCCAAAATTTGTGGTTTTCCGCTTTGGCGTTTCAAGCGTCCCGCGCTCGCACGCTCGCATGGGCCGGGCCTGGCAGCAGCACCGTCTCAGAAGGCAGCTCCTGCGAATCCTCGTTGAAGGGGCCAAGGGGATTCGGATTTCAGGACCCCAGCTGCAGGGGTTGAGGGCCCCAAGACAAGTGGTTTTTATTTCATTTGGGGAGGCGAACCCCTTGGCTTTGTCAATTTGTTTCTCTGCGGGTTGAAGCGAACCCTTAACACCCGAAGTGTCCACATGGGAATAGGTGGAGTGTCAGGGACACGGTTGGGCCACCCGCTTCCGGTTCTGCCACACTTTTATGAAGGGATGGGGGTTCCGTCGATCCCTGTATGCGAATAAAGGGGATCAACCAAATGGCAGAAAAGTGCCATCCCTCAGTCGCCCAAAGGACCCAAGAATAAAAGGTTAACCTTTTGACCAAAATTGGAAAACCAAAAGGTTAAAAGGTCGGCCTTGGGCAACTGAGATCCACTTGCACTCAGCACTGTAGCCCCTCACCAGACTTGAGCCCCGGGCATTCGCTGTGAGGCGAATCATCTGCGCGTCAGGTGAGGGCGGCCTGACGTCAAATCGTCCAGACACCTGGGATGGTTTTTTGGTGAGGGCGTGCTTCAAAATATTCAACATGCCAAAAGTCCAAAAGGTACCAAACCCGTTTCTGTGGGGGTCCTACTCAAAGGAGCAGGTACCCCTTAAGCAGCTGCGCAAGGTGTGGCGCCTGAAACCGTGATGTCCTCTGCATGGCGGCCACGAATGCCTACAAGCAACCCCATCTGCATTAGGTTTGGAAACCGGAAACTGATACACCTCACTAAAAGCTTGATATGGCTTTATCTAGTAATTAGATGCGGATTGTCAACAAACCGCAACTAGTATGTTCGGAACATACATCAGTAAATACCTTTCAATGGAACGTCTCTAGTGCGCTAATAAATACCCATTCATGTACAGTATCTAGTAGGTTTGAAGCCTGAAGCCAAACATACCTGTATATATATATATATGTATAAACAAGGTTTGGACACCCATACCTATGAATAAACAGTATTCAGCAATCCCCTCCCCCTTTTAATAAAGGCCCCGGCAATAAAAATCAAAGTATTCCCGCAACATCAGCCCCGACCCGCCAGGCCTTGAATCAGTGATCTCTTTTTCACCTTTTCTTAGGAGGAGCATAAACATCCGGTTGGCCGAAAAGGCGACAGGACTTCAGCAATTTCCCCTTTACTTCGGCAATACGAGTTTGGCGTCTCTCAAGGAGCCGTGTTGAAGTGGTGGCCTTGCAAGTCTGCACGCAGCCCCCCGCCTGTCGCGGCCTGCGATTTCCCAAGTTTCGGGCACCATCGCCGCACCTTGCTGAAAAGTCTGAACCTCTGCAGGGTCTTCATCTATCCTGTGAAGAGCCTTCTCCAGATCCGAAACCGTCGAAACCGTCGGCTCAGTCGGGAATGTTTCAGCCTCTTCCGGCTTAGCTGTGGCAGCCTGCTCGGGCGACTCTGCGGCTCTTTCGGCAGCGCCCTCAGTTTCGGGTTCCGCAAAATCCGCGTTGCTAGCGCTGCTAGGGCTGCTCGCTGCAAAACTCGAAGCAGCATCTGCCTGAAGCGCAGCAGCTTCTGCAGCGAGCGAGTCTTCCAAAGCTTCTGCGGCTTCGGCAGCTGCTGCGGCTTCCGTAGCCTCCACAGCTCCTGCAGCTTCTGTGGCTTCCACAGCTCCCGCAGCTTCCGCGGCTTCCGCAGCTTCCGTGGCTTCCACAGCTTCCGTGGCTTCCGCAGCTTCCGCAGTTCCCGCTGCTTCGGTGGCTTCCGCAGCTTCCACGGCTTCCACAGCTTCGGTAGCTCCCGTGGCTTCCGCGCCTTTCGAACCATTTGTCGCAGCCGGCTGGTCCGCGTCGGGCACATGTGCGTCAGCCAAAGCAATGGCAATGCCTCTGCACGATCCAGGGGAGTCTGCAAATGGCTCCTGAGGCTGCTCCAACTCGACCTCTGCAACGCCTTCTGCTGTCTCACCAGCCTCTGCATCTTTGGGCACGTCGTTGCCATCAGCCGAAACTTCTGCCGCTGGTGATGGCTCGACCAGCCTGCCAGTGTCCTCCTTTTTCTTGCCATGCCTGACCCGCTGAGTATACTGGACAGAAACAGTTGCAATGTTCTTGCTCGTCGCATAAAGATTGGAGTGACACCAACCGGAAGGATTCGAGTCCAAGAAAACAACAAGCAAATGATTAACAACTCAAAGTAAGTGCCCAAATCAAATTTTGCCAACCTCAGTTTAAATGCTCCTTGCCATTCAGCATGCCACCCGCAAACGCACGAAGGCCATCGTCGCCTTCGCCTATCTCGACCTCTCGGCTCGCCCGGGGTGTGGTCCGGGCTTGGCCGAAAAGGTGTCTGGCAGAAAGGGGGGATGCCATTTGGGAGCGTCTTGTTTGACTTTTGAGAGTCAAAAGCCTATATCCCTTTCAGCTGGCTTCGGGAAGCCAACCTGGAGTCTCCATGACCTTCAAAAAAAGGGGTCATGACCCAAAAGTGAGGGGTCATGGACCCATTTTTTAAGGGTCATGGAGACTCTAGGAAGCGGAAAATCCCATTGGCTCCACACCAAAGAACCTGAAAGTGACCATGCAGGTCCCGAGGCGAGCGGACTGAGCAACGAAAGCATGGTAGAAGGAGTGCCCCTGCCGTATGAACCAGAACAAAACTCCCGGGGTTCCGTGGGGTCTGTTTTGTCAACATTCAAAGGGCAACGCTCAAAACTCCAAACGACCAGTATCAGAAGCATCCATTCCATCTATTGTCCACAAGCGCGAAGCATTCAAACGAAAACCGTGCTCCGCGCAAGAAGAGAGCTGCCACGGCATGATTTCTTTCGGACCTTGAAATTCAGAAGGCACCATAAGGAAGTGCTGGTCTCTACCAGTTGGTTGAATGCAAATGGCATTTTGTTTGTGTGCCTAAAAGAAAAGGCAATGCAGAGTTGGCAGTGCCGTCGGCAGGGAACCCCACCCCAAATGACACCCATTTGTGGAGGCGTTTACTCAGCGCAAGGGGGGGTCTTCTGCAATTCCATGTTGGAGGGGTCATGCGTAGCTAGGGTATGTGTCAAAATAAGACTAAGCTGTGGTCGTCCTTTTGTTTCCAATCTAAACCAACCTTAGACAAGGTACCCTGCATAACCACGCAGCCAACTACCATTACTTTCAGAAGGGTGCATCGGGGAAAAACCTCACCCCCAACCCGAAAAAAGGGTTCTTAGCACCTTAACGGGCTCTTGGAAGCTTCTGAGAACCTTCCTGGGGGGGGGGGTTCGCCACGGCGCCGGATCTGCACGCGCAAATGGACCCTCCGCCCACGGCTCGCGGCATGCGTCGTCGGCCTCCTGCGGCGGCTTTTCTTCCCGCGCCAATAAAACAAATGGCAAGATATGGTGACCCTTACAAAAGCTTGTTTGTTTTTGTAGGTTCCCTTCAAACCAGCCCCACACAATCAGACACAACAAAGACCAGCAGATTGCAAAGCGGCCTGCGTAGTGTACTGGTGTCAGCTCTTTATGCCGCCCGTTACAAGGCAAGGGGACAATAACTTTATTGGGGGGAGTGCTGGGCATGGGCCAGACAGCGATGCTGTACTGAGACTGCCGACCATCACACTTCAGCTGCCAGATTGAGCAACATTGACATTCCTTACTGCCATCGTTAATATCGCTGCGCCCCAAACACGATGTTCAAAACAACCGGAAATATAAGGGGACCCCGGATAGATATCAAACATATTCGAAAACCCCAGCTGCAGCAGGGGGGGTCATGATAGGTCCTTCTGCCTGCCTGAAATCTTCTGGACATCTGTTTGCAAGGGAGTGCCGTGCTTGCCAGTTGCCAGGCGGGGGACATTGGCAAACAGTGGGATTGCGCCATTCCAAGCGTACAAAAGTTTTGACAATAGGCGCATGATTTGGTGCAACGGCCCCGCATCTATGTAGGCAATGTGCCTACATGTAAGATCCAACAAAGGAAAAACCAAACGTTGGTCAGCTGCAGGTTGTTGTCTACATTTGAATATCTACATATCAATATGCAATGTCCTGAAAACAGCAAACTGGATATATCAATCAATAATACAAAGAAACAGTACTATATATATACATGTATATATCTTTAATTATGTATGTGTATAGCAGCCCCCGTGGAAGTTGATTTTGTGGCCAAATTGAGGGGGCGGGCATATGTCAATACATAAATACAGATATGTAATGTAAGCGATGATGTCAACATCTCCCATCTGACAGAGCCTGCATGCGTCTAAGAGTCTTGCTTTGAAAGAAAAAAAGAGATGTGGGAATCAAGAGTCAAGATTCACGAATCTGAGAAAATAATGCTTGGGAATCTTGAATCTTGAGCCCATAAGTTTTAACGTTTTGAAACAAATCTAGCGTTGTCCCAGTACTCCCGGTTTGCAATACATACTTCTGCAACCAAGTATGCGCACCCGTCTGCGGTCATATGCATTTAATCTGCAACCCTCGAAGTTCCCGCAATGGCAGGATTCAAAGTGCATTTAATCTGCAACCCTCGAAGTTCCCGCAATGGCAGGATTCAAAGTGCGAGGACAAGATTCTTGGAAAAGCTTACTGTGAATGATTTCAATAGTGAATCTTCATTCCAGAGGTTTTAGAACAACTTGAAACTTCTTTTGGGTTGGCCAGGATTAATTAATGGTTCTCAGGACAGTTCTTAAATCTTCCATCCAGTCGTAAAGCACTTTCAAGTGCAGGTTGTTTGGGATTGGCCAGGGTCGAAGATTCACAGAACAGTACAGAACAGTTGCCTGTGTAATCGTCAATCTTTAATCCAGCGGAAAAAAACATTCGAGTGCTGAGCGATCCAGTGAAAAACTTTCATCTCGCGTTCAAGTGCTTTTGGTGAGCTTCTTGCTTCATGTAAGCTATTCTCATTTTGACCCTTTTCCCGGAGGTTGGCAGAATGCTCAAACACAATGTATATTGCAGCATTTGTTTGCAAAGGCGCAGGGTCATGAGGGGTACTATATGGTACTATATATGTATGCATGTATATATAGATGCAATATGCTCACACGCCGTCAACTCCCCTGAACTACCTGTGTAACTCCCCTGAACTACCTGTGCAAATCTGCTCATCTACTACCTCCGCCTTTTGAGATAGAATACCTGTCTAAATAAGCCTCTAAATACAACTGATTCAGCTTGAATCCATGTGTCGAGATAGTTAGAATTTGAATCTCCCATCCATTGGACCTTTCTTATGCTGCAAAGGGCCAGAATGCCATAATGTAAACAACACTCCTCCTATATCAAGTTTCCTTGTAGAAGTCCCTTAAACGTTCAGCCTGCATATTTAACATGAATCATATGCGAGTAAATTCCAATTTTATTATTATCAAAAGCCAATTGAATTTTGTCTGTAGTTGTTTTTGTACATTGGGAATACAAGTCTATTTTAAACTTGATGTTAAAGGTTAGTTGATGAGTTTTGTCCGAAAAGGAATACTTTATTCAAAACCTAATTGAACATAAAACACACTTTAGAAAATCTCTCCTTACTAAATCATATTGACCATTCCCGATCTACTTGAATTAAACCCCCATTGCACAGGGTATCGTATTGGGACATTTCGGCGGGACTCTGGGCTCCAAATTCTTAGGCTGTGGGGCAAAATTGGAAATTCTAGATTTATCATCCCCAGAAGGCCCAAAACCTGGGTCCTGGAGTGGCGGGGGGGGTAGCATATAGGTGCATATATCTGTATAAATATAGATATACATACTTGGCAACCTCGTAGCAAACTGGTTCTCAGCTGTGGCCGAACGAAACGTCATGCCTGCTACACGAAAGCGGCGACAAAAGAGCTGAACAACCCGTATCTAATGCTTCCGGGTTACAGCAAATGACATTGAACCATGATCATTATCCTGAGATGGGCCAAAGCACTCTTTCAAGCAGGTACCAAACACAGCCACAGACCACATAAAGTCCAACCAGTCGCGCCACAAAAAAGCCTTAATAGGCCCCTCAAGAAGCAAAACATAATCCCTTCCTCCTAGGCAAAACAAGCCGCCCTAAAAATACAATATATGTTCTGAAATGTCCAACATGTCCAGGTCCGGGAATACTACATTTAGAATAGACAAATTGAAACCGATACCGATACTAAAGCAGGGATTTCCCCTAACGTTCCCAGAAGAACAACCAATTTTGTTCAGATCCAACAGGTTCCACACCCCAGCTTGAACTATTGAAATCCGGTGCTTAAACGTTGCATCCTGGACGTGGTTTGCCATACAAGGAAGAGTCCTTTGTATTGGAATCAAAGCTAGCCCCTAACAGTACAAATGTGGTTTTCTGTGCAAACAGTTTTTTTGTTATTATATAGGTGGTGGCCTTTTTTAAATTAGGGAAAGGGACTATCTCTTCCAAACCGCAACAAGGAGGTACGGGTCCATATAGGGAGAGAAACGCCCCTGCCTGCAACATAATGACATAGAGACCCTTGCGGAAGGCCGCGGGCACAATTTGCCATTAAATGGACCCGGGCCAATAGAACCTATAATCCAAGCTCTTCTTTCACGCGTTGATGACAAACGCAGAATCGGGTTTAACCAGAACCTAGGGCTGTTTCAGTTTAATTAAACGTTGGGCGCTAAACATGTTCAAGCGGCGGGTTGGCACACATGCTGGGATTTCTTGTGCGTCACTTCATTTCTAAGACGCTGCAGCAGCGGGCTTAGGGCTTAAGGGGCCCCGAGTTGTGCGCATCTCAGTGGAACACCCCCCCTTCCCCCCCCAATGGCATCCAAGCTCGTTGCTCCTTATCCATGGCACATCTCCATAAGGCCCGAACTAGCACGAGCACCGGACAAGGAGCGGCCTTGCTTAAACCAGTGGCCCAAATGCTGCTGGGACCTTGGGTGCACTCATTCACTCATTTCGGTAGACACCTGCCCGTTCGGCCAGAGAGCCACTTTAGTTTCAGTTAAGTGAATGTTCGCCACATGTGGCATCCTGTGCTTTCCTTTCCAGCCGCAACTTTAGGTTTAGCTTGCCTGTATGGGGCCGCATCCTCACCTCTTTGGCCGAGAAGTTAATATCCCCGGAAATGGGCGCTGAGCGGGGTGAGGTTGCAAGCTCTAGGTGGCAAGCGCTTTCAACCCACGAAAGCTGACCCAAAGGACGGGGCGCACGAGCGAAGGGAGTGTCAAACTCTTCACATTCGACTCAAATAGCTCCAAATGGTCAGCCCATACAACAGGTCGTTGAGTCAGAAACAAATCACAGGGCAAAACCCCCATGAAGAGAAGGCTCGCATGAATTCATCTCTAATAAGCCAAGCCCAAAGAGGACGCCGAGCCAAAAAAGGCATGCCTGCAGGCCCTCTGCCCCTCCGGCTGTGACCCTGCGACAGGGGTCCCCTTTCGAAACGGCCAGAACCCCGAGCGGCCTGTGAAGCTTTGTCGCCTTGAGCACCTTTCTCACTGACGCGCGCGCAGCCAGGCAACTGAGTGGACGTCGAGTGCGCATTACTTGGGATAAATGCGGCCTCGTCACCATCACAGCCTGGAAAACTTGCGGTCTTTGAGGCAGCACAGCTTGAGGCAGCACCAAAAGTGCTGCCAGACTTGCAGCATTGCAATTCCAAGCGACTCCCTGGCGTCTACCTCCGCCGGCAAATAGGCCAGGTGTCTAACAAACATCGACACGCTTCAGTGACATCAGGACTCGTGATCCATTGTTGATTGGAGATGCTCTCACTATGTCACCCAAATCATATGATATATGCGGCTCGGCCTTCCTCACTGTTTGTTTTTTTCTTGTTTTTTCTCCGGGTATCGTCCATTTTGGAAGGGTTTCGCACATGCCTCCATTAATGGCCCAGTGGTCCTGGTGGGAAACGGGAACCATCTCCGGGGTTGAGTATTCGTGGCGAAACAATGCCACAAAACTACTCGCAAGGGTGGAATCCACTGAGCATCTGGGATCACAGTCAGGGATGCTAGCTCAAGCTGCTGGAAACAGTCGCCCCTGGAGTTGCAAAGCCGCGCTGTGCACTGTACAGTCTGCACGCCTGCCGCCGCCCGCTCAATGGATCAAACCTGCCGCGTGAGAAGCGGCTTGGAGTCAGCTTGTCCAGGCTTAGTCGTGGATTCGTGACATTGCACATCTGAATGCGTGCGGACAGAAGCAAAGGCCATGGGAAATGACCGCCTTGGCGGGAAATCGACGGCCAAAGAAGAAACAAGCGCGCGCGCGCGCGCCTCGGGGCCATGATCTTATGATGAATAGTGGGATTGGTTCTACCAAAACAAATATCCTTGATCGAAACCAGGCTCTCAGCTTGCTACCCAAAGAGGGCTCCTCACAAATATATAACTCACTTGAAAAGAAGTATGGGGTGTCCTTCAATTTCCCTTCGCCCGCGAGCGGATCCCGGAGATCGCCCGGAGATCGCAACCCGCCTCACGGCTTCGCCAAGAACTCCTCGAAGGCCCCGCCCAGCAATCGGTACACCTCGCACCGAAACCGAAACGGTTCGACACCTCGCCACGGATGGAGAAGCCGCCGTCTTAAGAAGTGAGGTTCTCGAGTTTCCCTTGGTTCATCTTGTCTTCCTTTGGTTTCTCTTGCTCCCTAGATCCGTGGTTCTTGGTTTCCCTCGGATGTTTCCATTGTGTTTGGTTTCTCTAGTTGTTTCCTGTTTGCCTAGGATTTTCCATAGTTTCTGGGCTTTTCTTTGGTTTCCCTGTGATTGAACTTCCTAGGATGTTCCTTGGTTTGCTCTTGGTGTCCGTGGTTTTCTCCTTCGGTTTGCTTCGGTTTTCCTTCTTTTCGGGTTGGCTTTTTTGGGGAAGCAAAATGCACCCATGCGAGGCAGTCCTTGTCTTGGGTGGCACCACCTTGCAAACAAGCTGGTTCCTTGCAGTCTGTGAACTTGCTGAGGTTCAACCGCAAACTCAAATACTGTAAGACACAATCCAAACTACTTGCTTCCCCAAGCGGACGTGGACAAATAGGTAAGTCCCCTAGGTTTTGTCCATGTCCCTCCCAAATGGACATACATTACATTACATTTTGTATATTCTATATGTTTATAAAGCATGGAGGCATCAGATGCACATCCGTACAATACCACATCCAGCCCAGCTTAAAACAATCATTCAAGGATCAACGCCATCCCCCGAAGACAACACCCCAGCCATGTGCAACGGAGTAGTCAAACTTGCCATGCAGGGGTAAGCTACTTGCAACGAACAGTTGAATCAGATCCCCACCTTTTTGGGGTGGGCCACCTACATGTTGGTCTGCCGAGCCAAATGTAAGATTACATGTTGGACGCTTTCGGAGTTGCCTCGCATGAAACCAAGTCACATTTTTCAGGTACTTGAGTAGCACTTGGGGGGATTGGACATGATGTGAAACTAGGCAAAGCTAATCTGGACTGCTCAACACGATTCCAGATTGGCGCAAAGATGTTTCATGCTGGTGAATGCCTCATGATGCGATCATTCCATAATTGAATCAATCATATTGGGCCGGGGTCTGATGAGGTCTTCTGGGTCTTCTGCTCTCGTCGTCAGTCTGCTATCAGGGGATGGTGTCAGGCTATGTTTTGGAGCCACTTCTGGTTCACTCAGTTGATGGACCAAAACCGGTTACTCCCCTTCAAATCGGCATGGGGCCAAGAAACGGGGGCTCTTCCAAAAATATAAAGCATGGTGTATGTTGGGCCGTGTTGACCTGCAGGAGCGCCGAGCAAAGAGCCAACCACCGGTGAAAAATCGGATAAACAGCTGCAATGGGTGTGGAAAGGAGCCCAGCTTCTGTTCCCTCAAACCTTTGGCTCTCAACCAGAGGGGCTAACCGGCCATGGGTCAAAATCCACCTCGTACCGTGCACATCCCAATCCCCATAGACTAAAATTGGTGGTGCACCTACCCCAAACTGGGATCCCAGTGGTTTTGACCCCCAGGCCCAAAAACCATCCCACCATCCGGACGTCCGACTGGGGAGCCCCGCGTCCCGGCGGATGTCGCCGCGGCTCACCTGCCACCCCGTGGCCTTGGTCCATGGTCCGGCCATCCCCACGGCTGGGCGACTTCCTTACCCCAGACTCCGTAGTTTTGTTTTCTACTAAACGGTTTGGATGCGCTTTGTTTTATTAAAGTTCACCTGTCCTTCCCCCCTGTAACATTATTTCGTAGTACTCTTTTAGTACTCTTTTACATCCCGCAGGGGTGGATCTTTTGCACAACGGCTTCAGGTGCTTGCCACTAACAACTAGGAATGATATATTGTTAATCAATCACCATTGAGAAAAACACAATCCTCAAGGCATTCAAATAAACAACATATTCAGCGTTGCTCGGATTGAGAGAACACCCTAAGTAACTGTGAGGATACCTCGTGCGTCACTACTGCCAGTCTGTCCAGCCAGCATGTTTGCGCTGTTGGTTCTTTGCTTGGCCATTCTGGGACGCTAAGTTGAGACTGTCAAACAGGCAAAGGGCTCGTTGCCAAAAGGTCACAAGAGGAAGCCCCCGAGCCCCTGAAGCCAAGGCACGCAAATGCATGGGCCGCTCGTGTTTTTTCTGAAACGCCCCTCCCAAGATGGAGCGCCAAACGCCTTTAAAACAACTAATGTCAAACCATCCAAACAGCGGGTTGACCTATTTACTTGCTTAATTCACAGCGAGCTTTTGCGCACAACCACATACATTTCCGCTCGGGGCAGTGTGATCACAGAAGTCCAGGCCTCAGGCAACAACGCCATGAGATTTGCGAAACCGGTCAACACAGCACCCTGACTCGCAAACTAGCCTGTTCAATACAAAGGGTTGATCCACGGTCGAGGCTCAAAGGCCATTGCATGATGGGCCCTTGACCCGATTCAACTGGAATACCCTTCCCCCAATCAACATGGAACCTGACAGGGGGGTTCCTGGTTTGCACCATTTTCCTTTTACAGGGCCGGTCCCGAACGTCAGGTTCCGCGTTGATGGGTAGGGTACACGGAAAAAGTAAAAGCAGTTGACTCACTTTTGGCCCAAAGGAAGGCCCGTTTCTCGCACGCTCAGGTGCCGACCATCAGCTCCGAGTACTTCGCTGCAAGCAGCTTCTTCAGCATGGATCGCCTGAGCCATCCAGCGCTTAGAGATGACTCAGCCGCACTTCTCTTCATAAGAAGCCGCCCACCCGGGTGCCTCTGTAACCCCCTGTTTGACCAATGAATAAACACCGAACCAAAGGGATGCGAAACCAGATGACTCCTGGGTTTCGCTCAAACTGCAGCATTCTTGGAATTTGGCTCTCTGCCAGCGGCACCTTTGTGGCCTCTGTTTTGATCCTCAAAATCAAAGGCTTGTGGGCGTCTTGCTTCAGATTTGACACCCTGCAAACGAAACCCGATATGAACCCCAGCATTTGATATTTGGGACGGGTAAGCTTGCTTTGAGTTGGCCTCCGCCCCAGTGGCCAGTTGCATGTTGGAGGTTCTGGCCTAAACCTCGCCGGCCTTTCAATCCAAAAGCCGTAGCAACCAGCCTATACAACCCAAACTGAAGCCACATCCCTTGTGGCTCCCGACGCGTGGATCCATTTGTAGATCAGCTGATCGTGAACTCGTGCGGAGCTGGCCTTGCTCCGGGGTTCTGCACGAAATCCAGGCATGCATCAAAGCGTCCAAGCGTGTGGTTTCCTGGCATTTTCGAGCCAACAGTTTGGCTCGTGTTGATCGCGGGTATGTCGCGAGAGGGAAACCCTGCAGGGTACCCTCCCGCAAATTAACATGGAACCTGACGTTCGGGACGCGGTCCCTTTGAGAACGAAGATGATCTTCCAGGACTCCAGGATTCCCGGGCTCCCCCTTTTGCCCAAGTTCCCTTCTGTTAAACGGGAGGCTGGAAAAAAAAGCGCGCGAAGAAGAAAAAACAGCTGCCACCACAGGCCACCGGGACAAAAGAAAAAGCGCCGGGACCGCCTGGTAGGTGAAGTTCAACCCCAGCAGCTCCAAGCGCAGGCTGGCCGTCTCCGCCACCACGGACCTCGCTCGAGCGCGGGGCGGTCGCAGGTGGCGCTGGTGGCCGTGGGGACGTGAGGGAGCCTCCACTGTGCTCCTTTGGCCCCCCCCCCCAAAGGAAAACAAGTAAAAGCAAAGGGCGTGACACCCCCCCCCAAAAAAAATAAAAATAAAAATAAATACTACATAAATAAATATATAAAAAGCAAAGGGCGTGATTCATGTTCCTCCAAAGTAGAAAGCACGTTCAGTTTGAACAAGCAGGTGGCATCCAACAACTGTTGCTTCATCCTCCTTTCTCTGTAAGCTGGGTTCATGGCAGCTGGCTGTTTACTGACATGCGCTGCCTTTCAAACCACCCAACAAGGGACCTGCTAAACCACATCTGCGAAAAGTTTAACTTTCCGTGGGTCCAATCCGGAAAATCCGAACTGTTTCAACCAACAAGCTGTAACGTCCAAACATCCAGTACCACATATAAATTATGTTGAAGCCAAGCGGCGGGTAGTTGCAGTACCACCAGCAGCCCCACAGGTGAAGATTCCGGAACTTGGATGCCAGCACGGCGGCCTCGAGCCGACTTCATGGCAGAGAAAAAAGCCAAGCGACGCATGTTTTGGCAGGTTTTGCACTTTGCGAGTTGCGGATCGCCACTCTTACTTTCACATGCACATGACACTCCATCACGTCCATTGGACGGACGGTCCAACACGGCTTTGGCTTCCTTGCGGATCCTGTGCCGTTCACGTGTCAATCCCTGGCCTCGTGCTGATCGCTGCGGCTCAGCACCGTGAAGAGGAACTTCACCTTGGGATTCGCCTCGCAGAGGTGGCCTCGCCGAAACAGCGGGAGCGCGGTTGACCTAAAACAGCTTGGCTGTACAAACGCGGTACCCTACTTTCAGGTTGGCTTCGAAAGAAACAATAGTCTTTGGGTTCCATGGGCCCCCTATTTTTAACGCATGCCCATTTTACTGTAACTATCTTTGTTGCAAGTGCTTTGCACAGAGCAAACAAAAAAAAGCCTGCCAAGGGTGAGGACAGTCTGCAAGCACCCAGCCAGCCCAGGTCCGCAACTCAGTCTCACACCCAGTGATCGCAGCTCCGCGCTGCCAGCCTTGCGCAGGTATCATGGCAAACTCGGGAAGCGGTGACGAAGTTGGGTTTCTCCAAATGGGGAACACCAAATGGGTTGTTTTCATTGGGGTGTTCTTCACATCCACTGAAGGGCCCCCTGTTTTGAGAACCCCATGTTGTTCTACAAAAGCCCGAAGAGAAGCCGAACACTTGGAGAGGCCCCTGGCAATGTAACCCGTGCAAATCCATATGGAAGCCTCTGAAAGGAGCTAAAAGATGTCTGGGGTTCTATGCGAATCGTGAGTGCAGCAAAACCGACGTGTTCCGGTCCCATGGGCCCGCTCACTGAAAACGGATCTTACCGTAGGCTTGTGCAAGCAAGCCCCTCAAACAGAAAGCACTCAAGAGAGGCCCCCTGACCTGATCACAGGCGACCCCTGACCCACTGTTCTGCATTATGGTGATTATTCGACTCGAGCAACTTGCTTGCCTGCCTGATTTGATTTGCTTTGCTTTGCTTTGCTTTCGTTTCCTTTGCTTTGGATTGATTGATTGACTGATTGACTGAGTGACTGAGTGACTGAGTGACTGACTGACTGACTGGCTGACTGATTCATTGAGTACAGCGCCCTTCTCCAAGGCCTGCCCCAAAGCGTGGCGATTTTGCTTAGCGTCCTGGCATTGGCATGCATCGCCTGCCCATGCACACGGAATCCAATACAGGTTTGGCTTCCAGGGCGCCCAAAGATGAAGCAGTCCTTTGGTAAGTCAGGCTTTGCCAACCCTTGTCTCTATCCTTCCTATCTCCTGCCTATGGATTCACCGCCATGCGACACCCAAGATAAACCAGATAATAGCGGTGAATAGAGACATAGTAACCCAAGATTGAAAACAAGCAAGTCCTGGAGCAATTCTGGCTGACCTGAGCCGCCCAGCCGCATCGCCGGCCAGGCGCAAGGCTGGGTTGACCTCCAAGTGTCGCTGCAAAATTGGATGGGGAACCTGAAGGGGCCAACTCAATTCCTCAGATGGGCGGGAGAAACTGAAGTGGGTGTGGCTCAAAATTAAGCAGGAGGGGCTACGCAGGTCTTGGTCCATGTTTCCACTTACCAAGGTCCTATTTTGGTACCGGTTTTTTGAGCCACAGCCAAGTGGTATTTTTGCAAACTTAGACTCCGAACCTCAAAGGCCAAGGAAGGACTCCGGGGGCGTTTTGATTGTGGGCAGGTTGACACATTCATTGCACTGCAACGTGTCTCAACCATAACCAAGCTCGGAAACTGAAAGACGTGTAACGTGACAGGGCCAAAACCGGCCGGCAAACAGGACGTGCGAGAGCCCTCACTGCAAAGCGGGCAGCCAGCCCTCAAGGAGAGTTCCTCTCCTTGACGCCTTTCTGAGGAGCTGGCTGCTCGGCGAGTGCCCATCCGCAAGGACCTCAGGCCGCCGCCCACCCCATCGCCGCCACCCCTTTCGCAGGGTCTTCGAGAACATTACGCCTGGGGGTGCGGCAGCGGCAGGGAGAAGTGCTGACAAAGTGGAAGGATCAATGCGTCCAGAACCTGCGGCATCGGCTTCGGCTGTTTGAATCCCTGCCTTGAAGCTTTCTCTCAAGGGCCAGGGTTTCAACTGATTGATGTGCGATGCTCTGCCCAAAGCTGCTCTGCATCCGCCCGCAATCACTCGAGTGGCGCCGGTCACCCCGAGCCTGCTGCGAGCTGGGCACGAACACCGGATCGCTGAGGTCCTTGTCCAAGATGTCTTGCGACCTCTGGCGCGGAAAGAAATGGCAGAATCAACCGCCAGCAACGCTTCGACAACGAGCAATCCCTGCCAAGCGGCCACATCCTGCCGGCCTAAGGACTGGGAACATCGCAGGATTTGTTTTTCGTCACACCTTTGCTGACGGCTTGCTTTGCGGCGGGAACTGATGAGCTGCCTTGCCTCAGATTTGCGAGCTGCTGTTCCGTGGGGACGGGGATCTCCATTTGAGAGCGAAACAAGGGCCAGCACCAAAAGTATCCTAAAACCCTAATCAACAAAACACTAAGATGTTTGTGTGGGATTGTGGGACATCTGAGAATCTCCCAGGTGATAGCCAGCCAGTCTTAACTAGATTCGAGCTTGGCTTGCTACAACATCTCTAGGTGGGTTGCTCCTGCAGTCCAGATCGCGAAGGTCGAAATATGGTGGCAACCAACAAACAATTTGATCTGTGTGGTTGAGTGACGGCTGTTGCTCCGCCACATTCACTGGGATCCTGGTTGATTGTCTCAAGTCGGCTATTCGCACTCACCCCAATGGGCTCCGTGCCCCCAACCATGTCATCCCTAACTTGACTTCGAAATGCCATATCTCCATCCCCCGTTTTGGGTGAAACTTCGTGTCCTTATGGCCCCCAAACTCGCCCAGGAGTCAGACTCTGTGGACCCTCCGGTGCGCTTCCCAAAGCCGGAAAAAAAAAAAAAACGCAGAGCACAGGCTCCCGCTGAAACCGAACAAAACTGGGGTCCCCAAAACTTCCACAACCTACAATGCAAATCCAACACATTCTCAAATCATGCCAAACTATGCTTCTAAAGCCTTGTATCAACAAAAAACATACCAACACATACTCCAAAACCCTCCACAACCCCATTTTTCCCTCAAAGAAACCAGCCCCTCGGCCTCTTTGCCGCTTCCGTCGCTCGCGACGTCTGGGCTTTCCCGCGGCGGCCGTGCCTCCCCGCGGCAGTAGGCGAAGCCCTCCGGCGCCGCCGCGGTCACGAAGACCTCCGCCGGTCGGATCCATCGATCCGAGCGAGCGGCGAGCGGCCGCTGATCCAGCGACTCACCGAGCGAGCGGCGGCTCCGCTCCGCTCCGCTCCGCTCCGCTCCGCTCCGCTCCGCTCCGCTCCGCTCCGCTCGGCGGCTCCGCTCCGCTCCGCTCCGCTCCGCTCCGCTGCTCCGCTCCGCTCCGCTGCTCCGCTCCGCTCCGCTCCGCTGCTCCGCTCCGCTCCGCTCCGCTCCGCTCCGCTCCGCTCCGCTCCGCTCCGCTCCGCTCCGCTCCGCTCCGCTCGCTCCGCTCCGCTCCGCTCCGCGCTCCGCTGCTCCGCTCCGCTCCGCTCCGCTCCGCTCCGCTCCGCTCCGCTCCGAAGCTCCGCCGCGCGCGCCGCGCCGCGCGCTCCGCTCTCCGCTGTGTGTGTGTGTGTGTGTGTGTGTGTGTGTGTGTGTGTGTGTGTGTGTGTGTGTGTGTGTGTGTGTGTGTGTGTGTGTGTGTGTGTGTGTGTGTGTGTGTGTGTGTGTGTGTGTGTGTGTGTGTGTGTGTGTGTGTGTGTGTGTGTGTGTGTGTGTGTGTGTGTGTGTGTGTGTGTGTGTGTGTGTGTGTGTGTGTGTGTGTGTGTGTGTGTGTGTGTGTGTGTGTGTGTGTGTGTGTGTGTGTGTGTGTGTGTGTGTGTGTGTGTGTGTGTGTGTGTGTGTGTGTGTGTGTGTGTGTGTGTGTGTGTGTGTGTGTGTGTGTGTGTGTGTGTGTGTGTGTGTGTGTGTGTGTGTGTGTGTGTGTGTGTGTGTGTGTGTGTGTGTGTGTGTGTGTGTGTGTGTGTGTGTGTGTGTGTGTGTGTGTGTGTGTGTGTGTGTGTGTGTGTGTGTGTGTGTGTGTGTGTGTGTGTGTGTGTGTGTGTGTGTGTGTGTGTGTGTGTGTGTGTGTGTGTGTGTGTGTGTGTGTGTGTGTGTGTGTGTGTGTGTGTGTGTGTGTGTGTGTGTGTGTGTGTGTGTGTGTGTGTGTGTGTGTGTGTGTGTGTGTGTGTGTGTTGTTGTTTTTGTTGTTTTTTCCCTGACGGGCAACTCGGGCTTCATCCGTCCATTTGCCGAAGGCCCCGGGGAAAAGAAGAAGACGAAGAAGAAAAAACAGCATTCTCCAGTAGTGATCGGTGTCCTTAAAAACCAGGGGGGAAAGGAACATATTCTAAGCAACTGGAAGGATCCGAAGGCGATGCAGACAATGGTGATTAGGTGATGGTGACCAAGGGGATGTCAGGCTTTGTCTGATTCGTGTGTTGAAATCCCATTTGCATGTTGTAAATGATTTTGGGTTTCATGGATGCAACTGCAAACAAGGGTTGCCTTGTCAGGAAACCGTACTTGGCCAAAAAGATGACGCTGAAAACCAAGGGGTGGAATAGAGAATGTGGATTAAGGAAGCAGGCCTTAAATTTCACCTACCAAGGGACCGGCCAGAAAGGGGATGATGGGACAATTTGTGCTTGCCCCGGCCCCATGGGACACTTTTGCCCCGGTGCAATTCACACCGAATGGTGGTAGTCGGCTCAATTGGGGACTCCTTGCTTTTAGTGCGGGGAATGCAGCGCTCATTGTGAGAAATCAAGGACAACTAAAAGCGTCCATGGATAAAACAAACACCAGTAGCCGTACTAACTCCAACATAATCGAGGGACAACAGGACATTGGGGTAAATCAAAGATGGTTTAGTACCGGTGTAAGGACTTTTACGGAAACCATCCCTTTACAACCCGTTGAGTCTGACCTCTTTCATACCCCCCCTCCCCGAGGACAAAAAGACAACCGTCGGATGCTTTGGAGCCAGCGAGTTCCCTAGATTCTGTGGGAAACTTCGTGAGTGCCCCAGGTATCATGCCGTCCCCGGCGCAACCCTTCGAATCCTGTTCCGGCAATCACACGCTGATTAGATCCGTTGAAACAAATATCAATGTAGGTTGAGGCATTGCCATTCATGTGGGGGGCAAAAAACATGAAACAACATTCTGAAGACTAGTCTGTGTATCAAACATAATTTTACCAGCTCATAGCGTACCAACTCTCAAGGCCAGCCCCCCCACAAACACCATGCCCCAGATTCATAACGGCGTCCGGACCAAGGAAAGCACACCATCCAAAATGTGGCTTCCGGGGATCGGCATATGGATTAGAGGCCTGTGTGCCCCGAAACACGGGTTGCATTTAGACACGGAACTTCCCAAGTGTAGTTGCAGAGCCCTGCATCAAACGCCAAGAAGGCGCGTTTCTTTAGTTTCTCGAAGGACCTCAGGAAGCTGTGGATGCTTGGTATGGATGTGAATTTCACTAGGCACCCTGGTGGACCTACTTGGAGGTGGCTCCCTATTGAGAATTCCACCTCAGGTCTGCTTATCCCCATATCTTGGCGCCACACCGGCTGCAGCGCTGCTACCTGCAAAGGCAATTGCGCAACATTTGGCCATGGGTCAAAACCCCGGTTACCCCCAGTGAACATCCCAATCCCCACTAAAATAGACTAAAATGGGTGGTGCACCTACCCCAAAAATGGTACCATTGGTTTTGACGGCCATATCCGCAAAACTAAACCCCGTCTAACATAGAACGAACCATAGGTGTCCTTTTAGGGGCAAATAGATGAGTTTTCCTGGTAGATTATTCAACCACCAGGTAAACCAGGAATCGCCATCTGTTTTTTGCGAGCAAAACAACCACAAAGGGCATGGAACGAACCCAAGACAATAATCAAATACTGGCGGGGCCCCCAAAAGGAGATTCCTCTGGACCTGGGGGGTGTCTGAGCCCAGTCCATTCCCATCACATCCAAACGCATTGACTGGCGCGAGGCACGTGGAACTGCCGCTGGGCAGGGGGGGTGCCGGGGGGGGAGGGGGGATGTGTGGTTCTCAATTTAGTCATCCCCTAAAATGGTTGGTTTCTGTTGCGTGTCCTCCTCCATTGGGAGACATATTTTGGCCCATCCCCAGGACCTCCCTTGGGCCCCCCGCACACTCACAAAGCAACTCCTGGGCAGCGCCTGCAAACCCACTCTGTGCCCAGTCTGGCGGATGTTTTGTGGCCTTGTTCCGGATTGATCTGGGTGAATTATAATATTTCACCAGCCTGAAATAAGGTTGTTGGGGGGGGGGGGGGGGCATTCCCCCCACAAACCACCATTTGGGGTGAGGTCGTGTGAGGTCGTTATAATTCACCCAGATTGATTTGGGCGAAGGCAACCCTTCCCAAAAAGGAGGAACAGGGAAAAAGGCAACTCACCGGCCAACTGGCTGGGAACTGATCGACTCAAACTTCTTGAGCACAGTACCTTCCTCTGCGCGTGAACCCTTCTTGGGGTGGGCTTAGGAATCTTGTGGAGGCGGCCTTTGGTGGACATCATGGAGAGGGCCCACTACGTTCGAGGGGTTTTTGACATTCATGACCCAGGGCATTCGACATCCAAACTTCCAACAACAGAAGGTCAGAAGGCGCCACCGAAGTGGGATGAGGCAACTGCCGGCATGGAACTTGGGCGTAGATCGTCAGTCGCTGGCACCGATCGGTCAAACTCCGTGACAACTCGCCTATGTCCCCACAAAATGCCAACGCATCCTGTGGGGCTGTCACTGAGTTGCCAGGTGGCTTCTAAAAATGTCACAAGCCTCATTTGTTGATTTATTCCAAGCTAGACCCAATGAAAAAGAAAAACATGGAGTGCTATTAGATCACCTGGTTTCAATGTGACCTGAAGGCTGCCTTCAAACATGGCTTGCTGGTTCCCAGGGAACGAGAATCACTCCTATAATCCATTTTGCATGGTTTCCTTTAAACAAATCCCGGATACGGTTCCTCCCCAAAGCCCTTCCAACGGGTCATCCCCTACCCACCCGCACCAAGCTGAGATCTTCCGCCTAACATCAAGCCATCCAGCCGGGCTTGAGACCCCGGCGAAGCGTCTTTGGCCTCAGCTTCAAGGCGGTGGTTCTTCTCCAAGCGCTGGTTGCAGATATCTTCCATCTGTCCCCTGGAAAACTTGTACATATTCACTTCTGATGATAGAAGCAAGGCATTGGATCCTTCAAGAATGTCACTAACCAACCGAAAAAGTGAAACAAATGTTTCTCAAAATCAATTCCCTTCTGGTTGGACCCATCAAAAAGCTGAACCACGATTTTGAGAAACATCCCAAATCTGAATCCTGCTTCAACCAGAGGTTTGGTGGTTTTAAACCTCCGTTTGCTTAAGCCCCCCCAGAAATAAGAAAAAACAAAACAAGAAAAAAAACGTATTTCCACTGGTGATAATTAGATGCCATCTAAACCAAAAAAACGAGATTCAACCCAAGGTCCCCTACATTTCCTTCCGTTCCAAACCTCTTGGCCCATAAGCTGCGCTTCCAAGGCGGCGCCGGGCTCCCCGGTCGGAGCTGGGCGTCCCCGGCTTGGCGCGGAGCTCCAGGGCCCGGCACGCCGCCGGGAAGTTACCCTCCAGCAGCTCGTCCAGCGCCTCGGATCCCAAAAAAAACGCCGAGATGGATCTATCAATGTAGCTGTACATATATATATATATACCACATGTATATATGTATGTATATAAATACATACATATATACCACATGTATATATGTATGTATATAAATACATACATATATACCACATGTATATATGTATGTATATAAATACATACATATATACCACATGTATATATGTATGTATATAAATACATACATATATACCACATGTATATATGTATGTATATAAATACATACATATATACCACATGTATATATGTATGTATATAAATACATACATATATACCACATGTATATATGTATGTATATAAATACATACATATATACCACATGTATATATGTATGTATATAAATACATACATATATACCACATGTATATATGTATGTATATAAATACATACATATATACCACATGTATATATGTATATATATGGTTCCGGTCGGCGAGCGGCCACCCCCCCCCCCCCAATGGTATCCCCCCCCCCACTTGAGGTGGGGGGGGGTGCCTGCTCGCCGACCGGGGTACGACTCTCGAAGCCTTGGCCCGAACCGGAACCCACCAGCGGGCCCACAGGGGGGGAGAGGCCTTTTGCAAGATGACCATAACCTGCAAAACCAGCGGGCCCACAGGGAAGCAAGACAGCGGGCCCACAGGGGTGGAGAGGCCTTTTGCAAGATGACCATACCCTGCAAAGCGGGCCCACAGGGGGAGCGCACACCAGGGTACGACTCGAAGCCTTGGCCCTAACCGGAACCCACCAGCGGGCCCACAGGGGAAGAGAGGCCTTTTGCAAAATGACCATAACCTGCAAACCCAGCACAGCGGGAGGAGGGTGTGGGGCCCTATTTAAAGGCTACCATGACTATGGCGGGGGAGGGGGGGTGGGAGGGTGCCTCTACCATATATATGTACAATATGCATATATGTATGTAAAAATATATATATATATAGATATATATCATATGTAGAGTGGTGTATATAAATATATGTATATATACCATATGTATATATGTATGTATAAATATATATATATACCATATGTATATATGTATGTATATTATATACCATATGCATATATGTAGGTATATATATACAATATGTATATATGTATGTATATCAATACACATACATATACCATAGGTATATATGTATGTATGTAATTCTAAATATATATACCATCTGTATATATGTATGTACACACATATATATATATACCATATGTATATCTGTATGTATATAGATATATACATATATTTACCATACGTACATATGTATGTAAATAAATACATATACATATACCCTATGTATATATTCATGTATGTAAATATATATATATACCATATGCATAAATGTATGTAGAAATATATATATATATACCATATGTATATATATATGTATGTATATAAATATATGTATGTATATAAATACATATACGTATGTGTATAAATATTGATATATGTACCATATGTATATATGTATGTAAACATATATATATATATATTCCACATGTAAATATGTATGTACATAAATTCATACACACATACCATATGTGAATATGTATGTATATATACATGTATAAATAGAAATATATACCACATGTATATATGTATGTATATAAATACAAATGTATATATATATACCATATGTATATATGTACGTATATAAATGTAAATAGATACCATATGTATATATATATATATATGTATACATATATATATATATATATACCACATGTATATGTCTGTATATAACATTATATATATCTACCATATGTAAACACGCATGTATTTAAATGTATATATATATATATATTTATATTTACCATATGTTTACATGTATGTATATAAATATATATATATAAAAATACCATATGTATGTATGTATGTGTATAAATATACATATATATATAACATATGAATATATATATGTATATAAACATATATATATACCATATGTATGTATGTATGTATGTATGTATGTATGTATGTATAAATATATATATATATATACCAGATGTTTATATGTATGTATATAAGTATACATATAAAACCATATGTATATATGTTTGTAAATAAATATATATTCACCATATGCATATATTTATGTATACATACATATAATACATACATATAAATATATATGTATGTGTAAATATATTTATATATGCCATTTATATATATATGTATTTTTGATATTTATATTCCATATGAAAATGTGTATGTATATATTTACCATATGTATATATGTATGTGTATATATATATACAATGTGTATATATGTATGTAAAAATATATATATATATATATATATATTCCATATGTATATATGTATGTATAATATATATACATATATATATATTTACGCCATATGTATATATTGCGTGTAATATGCACTTTCCCGCTTCTAAGCATGACGCTCCAAAAATGCACTCCTTTGGTTGCCTTAACCTCTGGCATCAGTGCTTAATGCAATCCTGGATGTGGCACGCCCTAGCACATCCTGGATTGAAAATTGAAGATTATCTGACAACTCTTTCTCGGATTCATGGATTCTTCAATCTTCAACCAGGACGTGCCAGCACGTGCTAGTACCTATTGGATGTCCTAAGTATGGATCAATCTTCAATCCAGGATGCGCTAGCATGCGCTAGCACATCCAAAATTGCCCTAAGTACAGATTTGAAGAATCCCAGACAGAGTTGTCAGAGAATCTTCAATCTTCAATCCAGCACGCGCCAGCACATCCTGGATTTTTCCAAGTAAGCAATTGAAGAATCTAAAGCGGAAGACAAGGAGCGCACGCTCCAAGAATCAAATTGTGAATGTGCAGTCGGTTTGGAAAACTTCGCAGTCGGGGAAAAATGGGCAGGGTGGAATGTGTTCAAAACACAACATCTGGGAGATCTTCAATCTTCAGTGCAGGTGGAAAAAACCTTGAAGAGTCTGGATAAAGCTTCGAGCTTTTGGCGAGGAATCTTGACTATTCGACCTTCGATCCAGGGCAACGCGAGCGTAGCAAATGCAGAAAACACGCAGCATTGTGCAGCATTTTATGCCAAGCCTAAGACCTATGTTTGAAAATGCGGTTCTGTTCTTGGCTTGGCTCAGCTCTTGCTTGGTTGAAAGCACGGCCCCCTTGAAATTGAGCATGATTCCAGCTTCAACTGGCCATGGCAACAGCTGTGTTCTCCGATTGGTTTTTTGAAGTCGAAACCGGTTCAAGTAGAATCTGGCTTGAACGAATTGGAGATTCTTTCTAAAATTGACAATGGTTGAAACGAATTAGTCAAGCAATGCACTACTGAGATAGTGGCTTTGCCAAATTTGGCCCAAGTAGAATGAATTAGAATGCATACGGAGTCGTATACGTATAGCTCAACTAACACGCAAATGCAACTGCGCAAGGACATAAAGCACTTCCAAACTTGTTTTGGGTGTCACTTGCAAGTAGGACTGAGTTCCTTTCCCCCAAGTTGATGTTTTGCGAAACTTCCCAGCCAAACAACGATAATACAACCAAAATGGAGCTGTGTTACAGGCACGTTAAACCGCCAAAGCGTACTTCGCGTACAGCTCTTGTACTCAAAAGTTGCGCTGTTTAAGCTGGAGCTTCCAACGTGCACTTCGCTTATTCCAGTGTGACTTTAAGTGCGCTTCGCGCACCAACGTGACTTTTTTCAAGGTTGGGCTTAACTTCTGCCTGGTTGGAATTTGCATGGAGTTTCATCAGTCTCAAGGCATTTGTCGCCTAAAGCCTGAGCTCTGGGAAGAAACCTGTGTATTGCAAGGGGGGTAGCATATTCATGTATGTAATGCATGCATGCATGCATGCATGCATGCATGCATGGATGGATGGATGGATGCATGTATGCAATGTATGTACATGTATGTATGCATGTTTGCATGTATGCATGTATGAGTATATGAATGTATGAATGCAAGAATGTATAAATGTATGTGTGTATGTATGTACGTATGTGGCAATGCATGCATGCATGCATGCATGCATGTATGTATGTACGCATGTGGCAGTATGTGGCAGTATGTGGCAGTATGTGGCAGTATGTGTGTATGTGTGTACGTATGTATGTATGTATGAACGAACGTATGTATGTATGTATGTATGTGTACGTATGTACGTACGCACGTACGTACGTATGTATGTATCTATGCATGTGTGTATGCATGTATGTATGTATGTATGCATGCATGTAACGAAATCTAATATAATGTAGTGCCATGTAGTGTATGAACATGTATGTATGTAGCAGTTTATGGGTATATGTACGTATGTATGTATGTATGTATGTATGTATGTATGTATGTATATACGTATGTACGTATGTATGTATGTATGCATGCATGTATGCATGCATGCATGTATGTGGCAGTATGTGCGTATGTATGTATGTATGTATGTATGTATGTATGTATGTATGTATGTATGTATGTATGTATGTATGTATGTATGTATGTATGTATGTATGTATGTATTTGCATGCATATGCGTACACATATGTATATGTATATACATATGAATACATATACATATGAATGGGTATATGGGAATGCGTACGTATACATTTTGCATGTTTGTACATATGTCAATAGTATATGTACGGTTTGGGAGTTCAAATCCTCTTGCAGGATGCCACAGGCATGAAATATATGAAATCACCTGCACAAAGGTTTGTTGTGGAAGAGGCACATGCTCATAACTCCTTGTACAAGTGGGGCATGAACCTAGTTGCCCTTTTGAACGAACAAATGGCACTCATGAATGCTTTGAACCAAACGGAAATCAGTGCCAGCTAGGTTCAACCACAATGAAATCGAAGCAGGCCAATGAACGGGCAAAAGAAAACAAATAAGTAATAAGGAGGATGACAATGACTAGAACGATAGGAATGCAAAAGAACAGCGGCCGTAAAGGACTGAACAGCATTCAAATCAAACCACTAGCTAATGCAAGAACAGCAATGACAGCTAACGAACAGGGTTCACAAAACAACTGCAAGTGTGCATAACAAGGAGCAACTGCAGCAAAAACAAGAACATATCCATCAAACAATGATAGCAGGCATGGGCAGCCAGGGGAACACCGGAAGAAGAGCACGCCAACGAACTGATGATGTATAAACTCAATATCAGTTGCAAAAAGAAAGGGGTACTGTTTGGGCTCATGGTTGCTTCCACTCTTGTGCTTGATTAAAAGCCGACGGGCTTGCTTTAGGGGCTCTCTTGGGCGCTTCCTGGATAGCTGCAACAGCCAAAACCGCAAGCTTGCTGCTAGAATTCAACCAGTCGCATAGTCGGAAGCGGCGCCCCGATTCCACATTTCAGGGATGCCACTTGTAAAGCCCGCAGATCAACAGACCTCCTTAAAGGATGCATCACAAAAAGAAGAAGTTTTCCAAGAGTCAGCTGAACATTGGGTAAATCGGACCCACTGTGGCTGGTTTCTGCAACAAAGGGTCATTGAAACCGTGGATGAAATGGGCACGACCACAAAACCACCTGCACAAACCACTAAAACTTGGTTGACGTTGAAAGGGGAGCAACAGTCTTTAATTTTTAGCATTTGAGGGGGGAATTCAACCACTAAACCACAACAAACAAAAATGGTTCGAAGGTTTCCCAACACGGACCATGGCAAGTTGCCTTAGTAAATCCCTCGACAGCTGCGCATGGGCCTTTCCTTCAGCTTGTGGGATTTCCTTTTGTGCGTGCTCCTCCTTTCCACTCGGCCGAAGTAACCGTCCCCACTGAGTAGGAATTGGTTGAAGGGACTCAGCTGTTCGTAGAGGCCGTGCTCCGGAAACGATGCATCTAAGAAACACCTGATCTACAAGGATTTGGATCCAGCTGGAGCCCCAAGCTGATTTGAAGCTGATTTGAGTAGAAAAGGCCAAAGGAAACCACTCAATGACCCCTGACCTAAAGGAAGCCTGGGACCCTGGAAGCTGGGCTTCTGGCCAGCGCGCTCTTGTAGCGTGGCGCGCTCGCCGGCGGCCTCGCCGGTTGGGCCGCCGCCTTTTTTGGGCCGCCATGTTGGTTCTTTATTTGTTGGCCCCAAAATCATCAGCGCAACACACGAACCAGATGGCCTGAAAGGCGGGCTGGTTGCGATCACGATGGCGAGGCGTGGAAGGGTGTGAGTGTCGCGCTAGAATGAGGGGAATGCACCCAAGGATTCCCTTAAAGGAAACCACCAGCTGGATGGTTTACAAGGGTCATTCCCTCATTCCCTACTGAGCACCAGCAAGACAAAATACGACAA
Source organism: Effrenium voratum (assembly GCA_963377175.1). Taxonomy (NCBI): domain Eukaryota; class Dinophyceae; order Suessiales; family Symbiodiniaceae; genus Effrenium; species Effrenium voratum. Next base: position 128,587 of record CAUJNA010002635.1, on the reverse strand, counting down.
AAGCAAACAAGACCAAACAAGGACCAAACAAAGACCAAAGCCAACCAAATAACCAACTGACTAAACCAAGAAACCAACGGGTAAACAAAGAAAATGCTGTGCGTCTCAGCTTTCGTGCTGAAACCGGTAGCTCATGGTGAAGGGCCCGTCAGCCCGTTGTGTGTCCCATCCTTTTGCAGTCGCAGGCTTGCATTGGCGCATTTCCAGCCAAAGCCCAAACAAAGCATGTTGAACATATCAATGGATACTTTGCTCCGGGACATCCAGCCGGGCAAGCAGCGATCCGGTGCCACTGTCAGGGGCTGACGTGGAAGGCAACAGAAAGGAGGACTGTGTCCCACGTACCTCTGGCCCTCCTATTTCCTTGGGCTTCGGCTCCAAACAGAGAGCCGTCTGCTCCGCATCAAAGGGGTCGTGGCCTTGTAGCGGATCGTAGCGGTGTCTTGGGGGCTTGGGGGTTCTCAAAACAGACCCCTCTTGAGTGATCAATCAAGGGCAGCCAACAGAGAAACAAGCACTCTCATTTGCAAACCTTTTGGGCCAGGACGATTAATTATTAGGCCAAAAATGAAAACCCAAAAAGTCAAAAGGTCGGCGTTGGGCAAGTCAGATTTTGGCGGCCACTGTTTTGAACCCCCCCGGCCCTGTTGAAGCTGGCAGAATCTTCTCTTTGCAACTCGGCCGCCAAACACTGGGCGCCTGGTTTTGAGACGAACCCAGGTTGATGTGCAGCCCCTGCTGCGCTGTCTTGTGTTTTGCTCCTTTCTTCAGGCCGTTGAAGCGCCGACTGGATTTTCCAAATTACAGTTGGCAATCTCAAATTTACGAAACGAGAACTGCCGTCTTTGGTCTCAGGTAGGGAAATTGAAGGACCCTTTGACTTTTCCTCTGAGGCACTGAGATGGGCAAATTCACGGGCCTACCATGGGCCCCTTTCACACAAAACCTCAGCAGCGCGCTGGTGATGATGTAGCGCAGCCTGGCTCAAGGATAGTGTGGCATCGCATCCCAGCGGAATCTTTGGGAGACCCGAGCCCTAGCGTGCGCCACCGAGTCCTGTGGCTTTGGTATTGGCTTACTTCCAGCAACGGCCAAGCCTCAGACTTCATCCAGAACCAACTGCAAATGTGCATCCAACACAGCCCTTGGACTAACTTGACCATGCCCTGGTGCAAGATCCAGTTGCCCGCGCCTCGCCAGTCGCATCATCTTCTCGTTGAACATTTCGGCGTCCTGGCCAGCATACCTAGCAGGGACGCTCCCAAAGGGTCAAGGTGAATGGTCCCTGCACCCAGCTGCTGCACACTTTCCACCAACACACCTGTGAACACAATAAAGGTATCCTCAAACACAACAACTCCCCCATGTGTCCAAGCGAGGCCGCCCTTCACAACGCGACCACTTCAAGGGATCCAGTCATGCTACCCCCACGTGTTCAAACAAGGTCAACGCGAGTATTTTGTGTGGTGGGTGAATCACACCACCAACTGCTTGGTCAAGCTTAAACAACATGGTTGAAACAAAATGGTGCGTTCCCTTGTGTTTGGTTGATCACTCAATTTTTCGCCCAAGCCCAGCAACAGAGTTTTCCACAACAAAGAAGGTCCTTTACGTCAACTGGTGCCAGGAACACCCCCAATGGCTCTTGAAGCCTTATTTGGGCCCTGGTGCCATGTGGCAGCCATGTGTCTCTCATCCCCTTTGCCTTTCCGGAAACCAAATGGAAAAAAACAAGGGTCCAACAACGAATCCAACGACTCCGAACACCAAAGGCTCGCGCCCAACTCTGATTCGAGATCTCTTGAAAATTCCCTAAGCCTGCAAACCTGGATCTCTCTTGAAAACTCTGGATTCTAGATGATTCTGGACTGAACATTTGTGTCTCTCAGAATCTTAACTTCCCAACCCCCAGCTCCAACCACCCGCCCCCCGCGACACCCCCGCGACCCCACCCCTACCACACCCAGCCCCCCCTCCCCTCCTGCCCCGCAACCCGCAACCCGCACCCCTCCCCCCCCGCAGCCCCCCCCCCCAACCCTCCCTCCCCCCCTCCCACCCCCCCGGCCAGCGGCGGATGGCCGGCAGGTCCCTGGCCGCCGCCTCCTTCTGCAAGCCGAGCGCCTGGAGCCTCGAAGGGTGGCTCACCGCTAGTGGCTTGGCCCCAAAAAAGAGTCCAAGCAACCCAATGTGTTCCTTAACAGTACTAACAGCGGCGATCCTTTTGAGAACAATTCCTGGCAAAGCTGCATCGGAGTTGACATTCTCCAGTATTCCCCTTCTAAAATTAGATTGCAGCAGCTTCAGAACAAGCAAAATGAAGTGCGTTCCCTTTTCGAGTGCCAAAAGAAACCCTCGCGAACGGCTTGAGCAAAACAAAGGCCCAAGAAGCCTTCGAGAAGCTGGATTCAATGAATATAGCTTGCTGGTGCGATAGGTAGGGAGTGAGAAATGGAATGAACCTGGGGGTCCCCTTAAAGGAAACCACCAGTTGGCTGGTTGATAGGGGTCATTCCCTCATTCCCGGCTGAGCACCAGCGAATAAATAGGTACACACTCTTCGGCCATGATCATGAGGCATTTTGGCCTGATAGCCACCCACGCCCACAACCCCATTCTCATAATTGTTCACTTTGGCGCTTGCGTCATGCCCGAAGCACCCACCGAAGGGAAATAAGTGCGATGTTGCGTTGCCAGGATCATTTGCCGAAAAGTGCCAGCAGGCCAATGCTGCGTCAAACCAACAGCATGCTTCCCGTCTTGTGACTTCTGTGAGTGCTGATGTTGCCGGTTGAGCTTCCCCAAAGATTTACCCGAGTCACGGTCCAGGCTGATCTAGGCACTGTTGCCCAGGCTGCCCCGCGTAGTCAGAACACCCCGGCCTCAAGCACAGCCCAAGCTGGAGTCAAGAGCATCGGGTTCTGAGAATTTAGCACCCGGTCCAAGCAAACCGGGTGCTGAAGTGGTGGGGGGTTCAACAAGGTCGAACATTCAACTCCGAAACCTATGGCTGGTCCGCAGGCCAAAAGACCTTATATGGTTGACCTTCGGGGGTCACCAAATAACCCGGAGTGGACCAATATTTTTTGGCCGGCTTTGAACAACTCCTCATTGGAACAGAGAGTCTGATCGCATGGGCAGAACACATGCCGTGACTCGGATGTGTAAGTCGCACCATGACTGCCGCATATGCTGACCCAAAGAAAGGCCCTGGATAGCACAATGAACTGCTGGGCGTGGTGGCCAGTGTCAGTGACCCCGAAACCACACACACACATAATATATATATATATATATGTAAGCACAAAAACAAACAGAAGCACAAGCACAGAGACACATGCACATGAACATGCGCATGCACGCACGCACACCTACCTTGGACTTCGACAACGTGGGCATGCTGGCCTTCTGGCCAGAACATGTGGCAAGCAGCTTCGTCCCCTACAACCAAAATCCAAATAGGACAGGCACAATAGGCACAAAGCGGTAAATCAAAGGGAAACTACTTTTCTCAAAGTCTCCCATATACTCCTATCAACCACCCTTGCGACGCCCCAAAGATGCAAACACAAGGAGATCCTCGAGGATATGTAAAAATTACCAAATGCGAAAATGCCCCCTACGGATCCTTTTCCTTTTCTCAGAGTTGTGTGGCAGGCCATTTTGACTCATATTGTTAATTTATAACTAGGGGAGCAAAATTTAATTAGCAGTTCAGTGGGGATTTCCCACTAAACCACAATAAGCAAAGATGTAAAATGTTTCGCAACAACAACCATGGCTCTTCCATTAGAAGCTAGGTTTTATCCGGCCGGAGGATTCAGCCCTGTGACTCGAAGCCCAATGCTCGGCTCTCGGCAGGGCTCGGACATGGGACTGGAGTCCACCTCTGGCCGTGTCCCGGGAGTCGGCTTTCCCCATGTGAATAGCCAGCCCCATACCGAGATTGCGACACACACACACACACACACGTAAACCAAGAAGTGAATGAAGGATGAATCAAGAAAGAAACAGTTGACCGCTCGAATACCACCAATACACATGTAATCATGGGTGTATGTACAGATGCATACACACAGATATTTACATACACATGTCCGATTGAATTGGAGCACATCATTAGAGGCAACCGCATGCATGACAAGAGTCGTCCACCTAGGCACCACAACTAGGAAAGCAAGGAAACTGTCTGAAGGATCTTTGCGGCTTGGAATTAAGCCCAGGAAGGGTCCATCTCCCAGCCTAGCCGCATGACCTTCCCAATCTCACATATGTCGACGCGAACTCGTCTTGTTGAACCTGAAATCAACAAACAAAACACTCAAACAAACTCATCTGCCTAGGGGTCGTGGGAACATGGATGTCTATGCTTGCTTGTTGATAGATTGCAAAAGGAACCCCGACCAAAAACAACATGCCACTGGATTCGGACGGCAACTACCAAGAACGGCAGGTGGAGTGATGCCATGCCTCAAGTCATGGAAATGTGGCAAAACCTGGTCACACGCCCAGCGGGAAGCACTTCACAGGAAAGCGCGTTCAACAGAATGGGCAAACAAGGCCCCCTTCTTGACCCTGCCTTTGAGAATCACCCGAGGTAGCCACGACTGGCCAGGCCCCCTCAGCCCGACATTGTGACTCGTCTCTGAACCTTCCTGGGTCTCCATGCAAAGAGTCCCTGCCAAACCCGGTCAGCTTGCTCGCAGATAGGCCTTGGGCTCCGTTCGCAATCTCGGCCTCAAATCGGCCTGTGCAGTTCCTTTGCCTCCCATTGCTGAGAAAACGTCAACACGACGACCCCTGACGCCCTGATACTGCGTGTGTCAAGACAGGGGGACATACAAATGAGGGCTTCTCTTTGGCATCCCCTCCAAGCCACCCCAACAACACCACCCTCCAAAACAAAAACACACACACACACACACACACACACACACACACACACACACACACACACACACACACACACACACACACACACACACACACACACACGCACACAGCCGAACAGGGGCTGCCGAATGAAGCTCCAGGGCTGGCGCAGCGCGTAGAACTCTTCCGGGGCCTCGCCTCGAGTCTCTCCCTTTGGCCCGAGTGTTCCAAGCAAATGGCTGGGCCAAAAGAAAGGCTCGAACGAACAGGGCGTCCTTTTGCCACTTGGGAGCCTGGGGCCGCGGAAGTCGACAGCTCCCAGCTGGCCAACAGGCCACATTTCCGTCGCTGGAAACGCGCGATCGCTTGATTCCAAGCAATTCCCAACACACCCCGCCGCAGGTGCCGAGAAACACTTACCCAGAAATCCGCGACGTCAAAAAAAAGACCTTGCTGGTGCTCAGCGGGGAATGAGGGAATGACACTTGTTAACCCTTGTGACATGGCACCATCCTAGGCCGCCTGATGAATTGCGGCTTCCGGAGTGCAAGCCATCCTTGAAAACCTCTCAGGGAAGTGGCGGCCCTGGCTTCCATTGAAAGTGGCGCCTTTTAGGCTGAGGGGCTTACATCATATTGCACATACTTGCCAAAACGTATGCAACGCACATGTAAATCCACATTACCATTAGGTTTAGGATGTGACATGTATGTCAAATGTGTATGCAATACACTAGATGTCATATTTGCAGATTCTCACCCACTGAGCTAGGGACATTCAACACCCCTGAGCCTGCTGACATCAAATGAGAGCACTCCAATTCTCTCTCTGAATGCCACTGGCATGGAAGCTTTCAGGACAAGGCTGCCCAAAATAATGTTAACCCCGGATTAATAAACTCGTGGTTGATTCATAGGGGGGTGTCCCCTTTTAGTGGGGATTCATCACTTTTTTGGAGGGAACACCCCCTAATAATGGGACGGGTTATAATGGTCAACATTACCAGGTATGTTCAGGAATGGATTGGTCAAAGGCAGAAAAGAAGCCAGCCTAAGCGCCTGGAGCGCGAAATGGGTGGCGAAATGGCCGGGTGAATTGCAAACATGAGTCTGTTCCATCCGCTGCTTGATGGTCTGACTTTCTCCCGGCTCACCCCGAAACCTCCTTGAAAGACCACAGTCTCCTACCCCCGCGGTCCTGGAAACAAGCGTTTCAGCATTTCGGGTCATCACACACGGGTTGCGCGCGGCTGAATTCAGGTTGATTCGCTTCGGAGATAAGTTCTTGAAAGCTTTCGTTCGCTTCAGATGCCCACCATTGCTCAAGCCGACAAGGATTTAATGCTTTCTACTGCTCGCACAAAAGAAATTAAATCGACCAATCGCAAAACAAACAAAACAACACCGACAACTCCTTCAAGTCTGTGCCGCCCGGGCGTGCAGAAGCCATGTACTCGGCCACCAGGTAGTGGTAGGTCCTGGGCGCGAAAAAAAAACAACACAACCTCAGGATTGCCGTCTCGGAGGAAAGCAAGGGCCCGTCGTCGCGTCGTCTTACACTTACATCCCCGTGCCGTGCTCTTGCATACAGGTGGCCACCTTTATTGTACCAGTCGGAAGGGGTAATTAATCAAGATTTAAGACCTCAAAGAAGGTTCCTGTGACCTTGGGGGGGGGGGGGGTGGGGGGGGGGGCGCATTGAGTGGGGGAAAACCATGAGCACCCGGCAGCATGGAGTCGATGCCGTATTGCATCAACCCGCTGCCATGGCCTTAGCGTCCGCATCTTCGATGCGAGGCAGAGCGGGCCATCCCAAGTAGCTATCGCGTCGAAAATTAGAGGCAGACACGCGCATGAGACATGGAACAAAGAACTCATGATGCTGCGCTTCCAGTGTGGTTGCAAACAATGATGCACGCGCATGCGCGCATGCACGCCTGCATACTGTGTGATTGTGAAGTACAAGTGTACATATCAATGCGTCTAAGACTGTGTCCCCGCGGCGTGCGTATGTTTTGAATGTCTGGTGTGTGTGTGTGTGTGTGTGTGTGTGTGTGTGTGTGTGTGTGTGTGTGTGTGTGTGTGTGTGTGTGTGTGTGTGTGTGTGTGTGTGTGTGTGTGTGTGTGTGTGTGTGTGTGTGTGTGTGTGTGTGTGTGTGTGTGTGTGTGTGTGTGTGTGTGTGTGTGTGTGTGTGTGTGTGTGTGTGTGTGTGTGTGTGTGTGTGTGTGTGTTGTGTGTGTGTGTGTGTGTGTGCGTGTGCGTGTGTGCGTGTGCGTGTGCGTGTGCGTGTGCGTGTGCGTGTGCGTGTGCGTGTGCGTGTGCGTGTGCGTGTGCGTGTGCGTGTGTGCGTGTGCGTGTGCGTGTGCGTGTGTGTGTGTGTGTGTGTGTGTGTGTGTGTGTGTGTGTGTGTGTGTGTGTGTGTGTGTGTGTGTGTGTGTGTGTGTGTGTGTGTGTGTGTGTGTCTGTGTGTGTGTGTGTGTGTGTGTGTGTGTGTGTGTGTGTGTGTGTGTGTGTGTGTGTGTGTGTGTGTGTGTGTGTGTCTTTGTGTGTGTCTTTGTGTGTGTGTGTGTCTTTGTGCGCATGATTGCCGTGATTCTGTGCTCGTGCATCCCTGCGCTCCCAGGCCTGGCAATGGTGGCAACGTTTGAATACCGCTTAGTGACTTAGTGGTGTCTCAGTCAAGCAATGTCAAGAAGAACCCGAACAGCCATATCCAAGTACAATCCCCAGGATTCAATCAGGTAAAACAACCTGGGTGTGGCAACATTTTCTGACTGTAGTCGCTTCCCCCTGTTCTCCAACAAAATGCAGCCCGTCCAAAATGTCATGTGCAGCCCCTGGGAATGGACGTCTGCGTATGCACAACCCAGACAGCCAGGCCCGGGGGTGCAGCCTGATCACCCCCCCCCCGCTCTTGGCCTTCCATATCGCTAACTGTCGCGAGTCATCAGTGCGTGTTCCAATGTTGATAGAGCCATCACAAAGGTAGTCGTCTGAAGGTTATGGCCCGTTATGGCCCTCAATGGTGTAACGGTCTCTAAGAAGCATTATTAGGCTGCAATACTTTTACTTGCCATGGCTCTGAATCAGAATAGGGTGCGTGCGATTCTCTGTCCTTCTTTGGGAGGGTAGCCTAGCAAGGCATGCTACTTTCTGGCCTTGCCCCCTTCCCTGTGCCACTGGCTGGTCGGGAACAGGTGGGTGTGCACCTTGGCGGCGGCAGGGAAGCCGACAGTCAAAGTAGCACCAATACCGATTGTCCATATATGGCCACGGCTCAAAAGCCCGGTTGCCCTCAGTGAACATCCCAATCCAACCACTAAAATCGGTTCTAAAATGGGTGGTGAATTCACCTACCAAAATGGTACCATTGGTTTTGACACACCGCCTGTTTTCCGAACCTGCGACAATAGGGGCACACCGCGCACCCAAAACTGAATCACCGGGAAGATTGGCCGTTGCTATCCGAGCAATCCCGAAGGGAAGTAGCTTGTGAGGATCGACCTTGACCCCCGTAGGTTCTTGGCCCCATTTCAGGTTCCAAGACCCTCCCGGGTAAAAACCGCGCGAGAGCTTTCCAGGCCGAGGCATCGGGATTCTCCCAATTCCACAGCTCCCTGATGGCAAGGTATTGCCTACATCCCCACCAACACGTGCTCAAAACTTGTTTGGACGTTGAAAGGGGAGCAAACAAAATAATTTTAGCAGTTCAGTGGATTGGGATTTCAACCACTAAACCACAAGAAGCAAAAATGGGAAAAATGTTTCCCAACAACAACCATGAAGAAGCCGCATCTCCTAGTGGCCGGAACGAGGGGGGCGTCCTGTTGGGTTCCCTTTACCCTCCAACCGAAGAAGACCACCAAAAAGTGAGGGACGGTTGCAGCTCACCGACTCGACGTGTGCAGTTTTGTCACGTGCAAGAGCTGATTCACACCCCGCCAAATGACGCGTTGCCCGAATGCGCTCCACCAGATGTGGATGCTGAAATGAGGGGGTCCACGCCACCGGTGGATGCTGAAAGGGGCTCCATTTCAAGCTCAAATGGCGGCAAAGGGAACCGCCAAATGCAAACAGTGCAGCCAACTGCGGGAACCACGCCTATGAGATTCTTGCATCCCAAAGCCCGTGGTAGCTGAGCCACCAAACCAGCAAGGAACAGCCAACGAAGCTCGCAGTATTTTGCGTCTCTCTATTTTTAGGGCACTCTTGTTTAAAGAGAGAACTCCCAGAAAAACGAGGCCCCTTCTCCCGGGGTCCATATGAGGAACACGTACGGTCTATTCAGCAAAATGTACCAAGTTGTCCATGGCTTCGCCGTATCCCTATTAGACACACCTGTCTTTCAGGGTTTTCTACATTTCTCCTTGAACCCTCACCCCGCCGAAACTAGCCTCACGTTCAATTGTCCCAACAAATAATGCTCAGAGCCACCAAACGGGGTTAACCCCAAAATGAGCGGTTTCCTTTGGGTTTGCCCTGAACACCAAAAAAGACGAACATGAAAGACAGGCCCGTCAAGCGCAGTCACCCCCGGCGAGGTGCATCCACTGCCTCTGCCCCGTCCACCTGGCGCTTGCCCGACTTTCAAACCAGCGGGCCTTAGCTACTTTGACACTGCCTTGAGAAAGCAACATTGCAACCATGGGCCCGAAGAATAGAACAAGCAGTGAAACCCTTTTTCTGGGCTCAACAACTTATGAAAAAGAAAAAAACAACGAAAAGTTGGAGAAACGGGGGATCAAAGTGAGGGCTTGTGGGCTTCCAAGGGCTCAACCACGTTGAAGTACCCAGCTGCCCAGGTGCCCTACACCGTCTCTGGGCCTTTATGGCAGGGGCATGTACTTCCCCTTGACAGCTGCCATGCAACCCATTTAAATACGTCATCACCACGAAACAATGTTGTAGCTCAGCCCCTTATATTCGGTTGGGACTCTGCTTTTCCGCACCCCTACTTGATGATGATGCCAAGTTGTGTTTCCAAAGCCTGGGGCTTAGTCTAAGCTATCTGCGAAATCGAGGGCTCGATTCTGGCGGCGGCTCTCTATACAAAAAACAACTGAGATGACCTAACTACTTGGAGAGGACCCCAGCGTGAAGACACGACCACCTGGCCCTCGAGCTGGGTTTGAGATTCGTGAGCTGCAAACGAAACTTAACAGTTTCGGCCTGCCAATGACCCAACGACTATGAAAAACAAAGGCTATGCCGTGGCGGGTGGAGGTGTCCAGCGCAGGAAATGCAGAGTGACGGACGGTTTGCGGTTGCTCGTTGTTTGCAGCAATCTAAACTGGCAAAACAGGGGATAACGGTGCATACTACATACATAGCGCCACTGAACGAACGGTGGGTATTTTTGTCTAAGCGGGCTGCTATGTTTCAAGAAGCCACTTGAGCTTTGTTTTGGTTCTCTAGCTTTCCACATGATATTATTCAACCGTCCAATCGGCCCGCGAAGCTTCCGCAGCGTAAAACCGTTGCTTCTACGGGCGGTTTCTGTCGCAACCGCTTCCACGAGCTTCCACGTGCAAAGACGGTGCTTCTGCGGCCACCGCTTTGCCTTTTTAAGTATCATCATATAACACAAATTTTAACCTTGCGCGAGGCATACCCTTCCGCGAGCCTTCCACCAACCTTCCGCGACTGCAGTCCCTCAAGTGATGTGCACGCGCTCTCTTGGTAAAATGGCCAGGTTACAACCACAAACACTCACGTGGTTTGGCCATGTTGTGACTTTGCGGTCCGCTTTGACACTGGCTGCGGCAGTTCTTTAGCTTTTGGCAAAGACAAGCCGCTTGTCCAGTTTCCTGACCATTCGGGGTGTGGACGTGTCCCGTCGCTTGCCGCAACAGTGCAATTCCCCAATTAGCAAAGAGAGCCCCCGGAAGGCAGCACGGCACTATGAAAGTCAAGCATTCTTGCGGGTGCGAAACCCAACGGAAGAAAAAAACAAAAAGCTAACTAAGCATAAAACAACACAGCAAGCAACTCTAGGCCCAAGATATGGAAAATGGCTGCGACTGTGCTGACTCAAAGTCAATGACTTTGGCAGGTAGGCCAAAACTATGGCATCTTAAGCCCGCCCAGCAACCCCCTGCTAAAATCATGTCTGACAGCCTCCTGCTGCACAGCTTCTGCCAAATGCCGCTCCTGCAAACGTTCGTCTAGAGATCAAATGCTCACGTCCTCACCCCGGCCACCTCACAAATGAAACCAAGAATATCTAGCGCCAGCCTCTGGGTGAATCTCCAGTAACATTTACCAACATGAAATACCTTCATCATGGGCGTGGTCACAAGTCCCTTGAGGTCGTTGTAAGCACAAATTGACGGCTAGCCTCCATTTCAACAATGCACACGTTGAACTAGCTTTGCTTGCAGCCTTTCCGTCACAAGCACGTACGTCACAAGCAATCAAAACTAATCCTAATTCTACCCCTGTTTACTCCTTTCGAGAGTTGCTTCGCTGACAAAAGGCGGATTGGGCGGTTGATCTCGAGGCTAACAGCTGGTTTGGAGCATTTCTGCCTCATTTAGGAAAGCACAACTCATGCGAGTGGGCATTAACGGGGAACCCCCCAAATTATGCAGAACAGTAGCGGACGGTATGGTAAAAACCCGCCATGCTGATTCACTTCCTCCATATCCCTGCCACATTTCTAGCAGATTGCATGGAACCTTAACTCCGCCCGATAATTTTCTACAACGTACACTTTTAGAGGACACCCCAAAATGACGCTTGATCTTGACTCTTGACCTAGACACCTTGACCTCCAGAGGCCACGTTTTGAAAGACGGACCTGTTTTTCGGAAACTGGCATCAACAACTGCACCCCTCTCTTTAGAACATGGGAGTTGCAAGAAGCAACCAACACACAAGTCTCAGAGCCAACTGTGAAGCTCCAATTGCCCAAAGGACCTGCAAATAAAAGGTGATCACCTTTTGGGACCTCTACTAAAAATAGACCAAAAAGGGACAACCAAAAGGTCAAAAGGTCGGCTTTGAGCAACTGAGTAACTAATAGGGGCTAGACAATTACAAACATGACCCTCCCAAGAAGAGGCAATCTAGTCTAGCACCCCACAGCCCCATTCTATTACTATGGGCCCTATGAGGTTTGTTCACGCTGTTTGCAGGTTGGTTCAAAGGGACACCAACCTGAAAACCACACATTCTGATGGGTTCTTCACAAGAAGTATCTTTAACATATCCCTCTTACACAAACCCACTCAAGGACCTAGAGCAAAATGGAACCAGCTCGGATCCAAAGACGCCTGCAGCAGCAACGGCTGCTTTGGCTCCAGCGACGCCTCGACATGCCGCAAACGCGGCCCAACAAAGCCCCAGGAAGCCCAACGAGCCTCTGGTTTGCAATGTTTTACTCAACCCGTCGACTAATAGGGGGATGGGTTTAGTGAGGAATCAGGCCACTTTTGGAGGGGCCCGTCGGGGCCCCCCTATTAATAAACTGGGGTTGATTTTTGGGGGGGTCAACATTATGCGGAAACCTCTGAAATCTGCAGGGATGGGCAAGGCTTCTTATAGCCTAGGATGGCTTTGCTTTTTCGCCGCGGCCATTCTGGCGATAAGACTTTGCCACGCTCCCCAGGAGGCATCCGGACATTCGAGGTGTTGTTAGCGGTTTTCTCCCCAGGCTTGACAACTTCACTGGAACATTGCGTGGAAGCCTCGAACGGGTGCATCATCGCCCCCAAACTGCGCTTCAGCTCTGACTGGCCAAAGGAAGTGCCATCGCAGGCATGAATGCCTTGGCGTTAGGGTTTGAAGGCTGGATGGTTTTGCAAGCCATCGTGGCCATCGTGTCCATGTGAGCAACATACCAAAAAGTCTGACGAGCTTACTCCGATCCGCGGAGCACAACGAGCTTCATGAAGGTTCTATTTCGCAGCTTGCCCACCTCCATAAAGAAGGGCACCCAACAAAAGAGCCTCAATAATCTTTGAGTTGTGCAAGCCGTGGTCAATTGAGAATTCAGCAGGGCCTGAGACGAAGCCTTCCTGTTAGACGGAACTGTGTTCATCACTTGAATAAACGGGCTGTGTGTCTTGTGCGCCACCGGAACTCCACAGGTTGCATCGCGATTGCAGAATCTCCGAGCTACCACTCAAATGAAGCAAGCTAACCCACATCCTGGGTAGTCGGTGATTCCGCAAGGTTTAACAGTGTTGCCTAGAGGCGGCTACACTTCTCAAACATGATGGCTCCTGCGCTATGAGTATGTCACCAGTTAGGGAGGGCATACTTTAGGCTGGCGACGCATACTTCGAACACCAGCAAGAGGCATAATATAGGTACGAATGGCTCAGATCGGTAGTCGCCGCTTTCTTGGCGGAAAGAGGGAAGCGTTTAGTAATTACGCACCATGTCCCCTCCCCCCAGCAAGCTAGCCACCATGACTCATTCATACACGGCATACTTATAAATTTATATAGAATACACGCACGTCCAAAGCTTGCATGTGAAAACGATCCTTTGTGCAAGTATGTACGTTTGTATGTGTGTGCATGGCTATATGTTTGCATGCTTGTATGCTTGTATGTTTGCATATGTGTATGTGTATGTGTGCATGTGCATGTGTGTATGTGTGTATGTGTGTATGTGTGTATGTGTGTGCGTGTATATGTACGTATGCATGCATGCATGCATGCATGCATGCATGCCTGCCTGCCTGCCTGCCTGCCTGCCTGCCTGCCTGCCTGCCTGCCTGCCTGCCTGCCTGCCTGCCTGCCTGCCTGCCTGTCTGTCTGTCTGTCTGTCTGTCTGTCTGCGCGTATGTCTGTATGTCTGTATGTACGGCTTTATGTCTGTATGTATGTCTGTATGTGTGTCTGTATGCATGCATGCAGTCACTGTATCTATGTATCATGCATCTACATACACCATATATGTGTATGCATCCATTTCTGCATAAATGCATATGCGTGTAGGTCTGGGCAAGCGCGCAGCCATATCTAAACACTATAAGCTTCAACCACGGACCATCATGCTTCGTTGCTGTTGACCCCCTGCAAAAAGTTTAACTTTTTGGGGGTTTGGTGGAAAACCCTTGGTTTCCCAAATAGTTGAGATCTAAAGATCCAACCCAATAGGAGTCAAGCATGGGCCATGCCTTCTGACCCATTCCCCCGGAAGCTGCTGGGCTACGAGGCCAGCAGGGCGAGCGCAGACTCCCCCTGCAGCATCCGACGCCTGGGGCCAAGCGAAGCGGCAGGGCGTTGAAAGCAACCGGTCTGAAATTGGGACTTCAAATGCACTTTGATACAAGCCATTGGGTTGGGTTTATATAGAAAAGAACAACGACCCAAGGTTTCTATTTAAAACAAAAATAATGGTCGGTGTCCATTTTGCCTCTGTGGAATGGAGAAGGCTCACGGCGAGTCAAAACTGGCCCTCAAAACCCGCCATCGGCATCACCACTGGCAGGACCCCCCCCCCACAAACCAACCTGCAACCCGCCTCAGGGAACATTAGTGAACAGTTTCTCGGCAGCACCCCCTAGCAACCACCAAGGCTAAGCAGGCTACCAGCGAACACTGGATGACCTGAAGGGCTGGCCCTGCTAGCCAGCAACTGTCGGAATAACATGCAGAAAAGTAGGATACACGTTGGCTAGTGCAAATGATTACATTTACCGGCGCAACTCGTTCAGACAGCTCCGGGGTCTATTGAGCCCATTTTGTTGACAGGGAAAGGGAAAAGCTGGGGTTCCCCTTCGGGGCCAGTCCAATCCGACTCCTTTACACGAAGCCAAAGGCCAAACCGCGCATGAACCTCAACACGTTTGCCCACGGGCTGCTGCCAGGGCAACATCCAAATAGAAACGCTGAATTCGAGCCAATTAGAAAACAACTCGTTTGGCAAAGCCTCAAGATCTGAAACACGTTTCAACACAAACCCTGCAACCTCCTTCTTTTCCCTTGTCTGAGTTGCTAGAATTCTCTGCTTGCTCTCGGCAGGCTCAGTGCGAGCTACCAATCGAGTGTAGGCCATTGACATGCCGACAGGAGTCCATTTTGATGTCTCTTCCTTCCCTGGTGACTTGCAGCTTCTTGATGACCAACTTGAGGCCATGATTCAGTCGAATCACGTGCTTTCCTGGCTTCCTGGTTGACTTGGCATGTCAAGGTCGTTCCCTGCGGCTACCAACCATCGCTAGTTTCGCGATGGCGGGGCAATCTGAGAACATGCCCGACTCTGCCAAGCGTTCGCCTGGATTGGGTCAAAAGCTCATGGCCCTTGCAGCTGGGCCACCGAAACGCGACCAATGCGAGGAGAATGTGCCCACTGGTTCAGAGCCAGAGCAAGGATGGCCTTTCAGGGGCCTGTTTGGCACCTCTCTCTTATGCATTGCCACTGGTAGGTTGAAACGGGCTCACCTTGCTATGGCTCTGAAGCAGCAGATGGCCGACCAAGCCGAAGCGCATCACACTGTTCGCCCAAAAGCTTGGCATGCAACGTGGCTAGATTCCTCGGCCTGGGTGTTCAAACATTCTGACCACGCGCCTGGCGGTCGTCTGGCCAGGGCAAATGAGGAAACCCAGCGCAAGTCCCGGAGTTCAAACCAAGACGGGCTAAGACGGGCTCCCATATGGGCTCGCATCCCCCAAACCGATATCTATTCAACGCGCTTGCGCTTGGTAGGATGGCCGCGCCTTTCGTCCGTGCAAGGTGCTCATTGTGGTGCCCGTGTGGCGCCCCTTCACCCCTGTCAGGGTCAAGTAATACACAAGGTAAATAGGTGGTAACCCAACAAGTCCCCGAAATTCCGTGCGAGGGTGAAGGGCGCCCAATGGAACCCAAGGGCCCATTGGGTTCTCTGACCCAAAGCTGCGCCCAGACGCGCGCTGGCTCGGAGCCCGCTAGATGTCCGGGGTCTCTCTCAGGGTGCGGCCCTTCTGACTGTGCAGAAAGATGCCAAAGAAGGTCACTCCAAATCCCAGCACTTGGGCGGGGGCCACCGGGTTGGCGAAAATGAACCTAGGCAAGGCCGGTGAACAATACATAGGCATGCATGTGTACATGTATTATATATATATACATATACTTGTGTGTGTGTGTGTGCGAGCTATGTATTAATAAATATGTATACAGAGAGAGAGAGAGAGAGAAGTAAATGTACATGCATATGGGAGTTGATCTGCCATAATTTCTTCCGGCAAAGGCAAAAAAACATCGCAAGACAGCTGTCGCCGATCAACGAGTAAAGCAACCAACTCCCCGGGAGACCCCCACTGGTTTCCCTACGTTTCCTTCATCCCGACTCTGGACACCGCAAGGTCCAACCATCCAATTGCGGACCAACACGAAACCGTGACCACTTACGCCACAACACCCTGAAGACCGAAACAAATAGCAAATGTAAGGTAACAAGGCTGACCCAGTTCCACAATAAAAATAGGCCCGACCCAGTTCCACAAAGTAAAACTCACACCAATACTAAACCCTTGAAGGGGACCAGATCTGACCCCTGGATGGTTTTACCAACATATTTGCAGGGCCCTCTAGTGAGGCCAATTTGATGAAGAGATCCTTTGGGAGAGGGTCATCCCACAAACAAGAAAGTTCTACGGGGGGGGGGGGGGGGGCATTCCTGGGGGTCAACATCCGGAATCCCTATCATGTCCCGCAACATAGCAACAACCGTTCCCCCTGCAAATTTCCACAGAACACGTCGCACCAGCTGGAATGGATGAAGAGCAATGACTATTGGGCAGAACCTGACTTTTTGTCAACATGCCGACCCTGAAGTAGGGGCTACACCTGGTTTGCCAAAATGTCCCGACCCTGAGATGGGTATGGTTCAAAATCAAACCACCAAGGGACCGCAGGTTTTGGTCCATGTTTCCACTTACCAGGGCAAGCCATTTTGGGCACATATTTTTGACCCACAGTCAGATCAGCTAGAAGCCCCTCACTTCGTGCAAATCAAGAAGCAGTGAGGCCACGATGGTCGCCGGCGTCTTGGCGTTGGCGATGACCGTGGCGCCCACGGGGCTGAGGTGTTTGATGGTTAGGTAGCCTCGGAGGGCTGGCTGGCGCGGAGGGACCCAGGGACCCGCCGCGCAGGCGGGTCTAGGATAAGCCTAGGAGCCCTAAGGGGTTAATACTGTGGACGAAATCCTGCACCACTTTAACATCATGATTGAAATCATTGCTTGTTGGAATGTTTATTCCATGGGGATCCACTCCTTCCCCTGGGTTTCTTGAATGGTGCGAAATGGAGAAATCGTTTCCGTACGGCCATGAGCCTTGGATTTCGGTTCCCAGCCATCCCCTGAGGTTCTTAGCTTCTTAGTGCTTAGTGGGGATTTCCATTTAACCCACTAAACGTGAAACTTTTGGCGGGGATGTGAGGCCAGGAAGCCATCCCCCCCCATCTCCACCTGATGAAACCGATGGGCCACCCTTCTCTGAAATATGGCGTACCAAGCCTTAATAAGGCTTGGCTCACAGGCTTGCCAAGGCCTGGCCGGAGGCTCCCTTTTGGGCGACCCTGTACGCTCTCATAAGGCGGAATCGTGCGTGTTGCGACGTGCCGGGTGACCGGTCCCGAACATTCTCCCCCGTGCCAGGCGGGAAATAGAACTTCAACTTGACCCTCCCCTTGGTTGCCCGTAGGGTATTGGAAGCCGTCCATCTGCTCACTTGCTTGCTGTGCGGTCAAGCTGCCATCTGCTCACTTGCTCGTTCTCAAGAGCAAGCCAGCCACACTTTCTCAGTTTGGGGCCCCTTTGTGGTTGGAGTCAACTTGCTGTCTCAGAGTGCCCCTGAGCTTGGCAGATCACGCGCCTCATGCTCACGGCCCCGGACTCCTGTAGAACCTATGGCAAGCAGTGTGTGACGGAACCCTCGGCCGGCCGCGCCTTAGGAATCAGCGGTGCGAACCGCTTCTACAAGCAAGGTACTTACATGTGCGGCCAGCTTTGGCAGCCCAAGCAATGCGACCTCTTTGGCTGAGTGGCGTAAGACACAGCAGTGAGAAATTTTCAACTTGAACATCTCAACCCGTAAGCAACCCGCCCCAGTTTTGCAAACGGGCAGCTTGGAAGGGACTGCCGCGGAAACAACTCACCTCCAGTTTTTGTGCCTCTGGCTTCGGACTATAACTGGGCATCCGGAAAGGGCCCAGGGGCCAAACTGCCAGTTGCGCCCCCGCCCACCCTGTGGACGAGGAGCTGAGGATATTGAAGGCGCAGGCCAAGAACCCGGACACGGCCAAGGAGATGCCCAAATAGGCTTGCTCCACCTTACCATATCCCAGTGACCATGGAGAAATCAGACTCGTCTTTTCGGTGGCTGATTTTGAAGGGAACCCCTAAACCCGTCCGGGTTGCCCGAGGCCTCAAACATGTCAAGCTGTCTCGTGGGGAAGCTCCCTAAGAAATGGAGCATCTGACCTGACGAGCAAAAATAGCCAGGGGGAAATGGGCTGGGCATTCCAAGTTGGTCGGGCCATGACACGAATAGTACAAATGTTGAACCAAAGTCATTTGGGGTGCTTCGCCTTGGACCACTGGCGCTTTCCCCTTGCAAAAGCCTCATGAGCTGAAACAAGCCAAATCCACACATCCGCTACCAACCTTCAATTCAAATGGTTGGTCCACAGGCGGAGTTGTCACACTGACAAAGCTCTGAACTCAGATGTTTTATACGTGTCTTGTAGAGGACCCCAACAAAAACAACGGCTTTCCTATTTATAGCCACCCAAAACCAAGGGGCGTACCAACACAAAAAGAGGCGGCAAACAGCACCCAGCCCAACTGACCATTGGGTCGAACATATCCTTGAGCAACGGTTGACGTGCCAAATGGAACTGGAAATGCAAGCTTCTCCTTCTGGGCCATTGATACACATTAACATATCAATCAAGTAAGGAATCAGCGGCAATCCCCAAATTTTGCCTCTAAACTTGACAGATCCCGGACAATTAGAAGACCTCTCTCAAATTGCCCAACACTACTTTTACTGTACAGGCGACATAGTTTTAAGGGAAGCCACCTCAAAGTTTTTGGAGGACCCCCTCCAAACGCTCACTTTCGAGGACCCAGACTCACCTTCAAACCAGAAACAAGTCGTAACTTGGTCATTGGGTGCCCTCAAACGCATGGTGCCCGGGGCACAACACCTTTGGAAGAACATCCCCACTCCACTGAATGGAAAGCCGCAACCTGCGCCCTGCACATGATCGGACTTTCAGCCCAAGCGCAAAGGTGGAGTTGGCACCGCTGAGCGCCCTGCAAAAAATGAAATTCAAAGCAAATGAGAGGCAAAGTTTGAAAACGACTGCGGCACGTAAGGGTTCTGCAAGGTTTGAAATTCACACAGGATCCTCTCCCCAAATGGCCCGAACTGTTGATTGGTTCGGCGTGGGCTACTTTCGACCTGGCCTGGTCAGTCTTCCTAGTGGCCGAAAAAGCGTAATGGCTGCTGCTGCATTGCTGCTTTTCATCAAGCGTCGTGAAGGGTTCTTCCACCAGACCTCTTGCACATTCACAGAGAACTTGCTCGGCAAAAAATGCGCAGAGAGCTTGCGCAATTTTGGGCAAACCACGCTTGCACAGAACGTGCTCAGAGAACTTGAGGAGAGAAACTTGCATAAACACGCACAAACAACTTGCACATCAGCTAAACGTGTCAAACAACTTGCGCAGCTTGGGCAAAGAACTTGCGGCAGAGAACTTGCTTAGAGAACTCGTACAGGACAACTTGCAAAGAGACACTTGTAGAGGGGAACATGCAGGAAGTAACTTGAGGAGAGACACTTAAAAAGATAATTACGCAACAACTTGCATAAAGAAACTTGTACGATCCTCTTGTGACAAAAGATGCGCGAACCTTTCGCTGTGCAGGCGTACCCTTTCCCAGAACTTTGTAGTCAGCCTGTCGTCTATATACTTCTTTGCCTGCTTCCTTCAAGCTTTAGCCCCAAATGCGCTTGTGGGTCTCAATGCATGTTAAATGCATCCCACAACCAGCACAAGAAATTTGGGGCAACAACCAGGCTCCTTTCTTAGGCCCCTCGACCTCCCCTCTACACCCCCCCTCGACCGCCTCCAGGGCTGCAAACCCTCGGTGAGGCAAGAGCAAAGGGCGAAGAGGAGCAGGTTGAAGGGGGCCATGTAGTAGCAGAGCGTCACTGAGTCCACCTTCCTCAGGTCGGAACCGATCAGCGTGAAAGTAGATAGCGCAAATCCCGAGGAGTCTGGGTAAAACGACAGGAGGGAGTTGTGCCATCTACTTTTGCGTAGAACTGAGACTTGGATCTGGGTCCGCTGGGAGGATCAACGATCCTTAGTAGCAATGGTAGCATGAGGACCCAGAGAAGGGCCATCCCAACCTCAGAGACCACAATCCCCACCTCCATGAAGACTGCAGCTTGTTACCCAGTCCTCACGGGCGCCTCTTCCATCAGCTTCAGCTCTCAGGAGATGCACAGCTGCCTCCTGCAACCGAGCCTCTGATCGCAAAGCAGCCGGCCCTGCAGAAGCGTCTTCCTGAGTTTGGCTATCAGGGGCAAATGGTCTTGGAGTTTCCCAAGACGAATCTGTGCTTTGTCTACTTTTTTTTAATCTTCTTCCTCTGCTTCCTCTTTCTTCCCCTCGTGCTGCTTTGGCCGTCTCCACACGTTTCTGCTGCTTCTGTGACAGCTGGAAATGGATCAAGGAGAGAGTTGGCGGTACCCTCCTGTCCACTAACATGGAACCCACAGGGTCCAGGGTCCATGTTCCGCATGTTCACAGAACTTGGTTGACGTTGGAAGGGCAGCAAAAGCTGATATTCTAGCTGTTAAGTGGGGGTTTCCCACTTAACCCAAATAAGCAAAAATGTAAAATGTTTCCCAACAACGACCATGGCCAGGAGTCAACTGGTGCTGTTCGCCCCGAAGGACCCACCCCAAAGCTCCAACATGTTGCCCCCAAAAAGTCGGCTTGCAGAAACCGCGGCGCAGTGCTCGAAAGACCACCGCGGTGATGGAGAAGATGCTCCCCAACAAGGAGAAGTTCACCTCGCTGTAGGAGCTAATGGCCTCGCGGATTTTTTTTGGCGCGGCTGAGAGAGCCTGGGAGAGACTCATGGTATGCCCCTGGTTGGGGGTTTGGATTGGTTTGGGGACTTGAGAAAATCCGTGGCTCCTGAGGGATGGGACACCAATCCCAAAAAAAAAAAAAAAACAAGTAGAGGGAAGCTGGGATAAGGATCCCAGGAGATCTTTCATGAGAACAAGCCAACGGATCGAGACAGAGGGCGAAGTCTTGCACGCATTTTGACTGAGAAGCATGAGCTCACCGTGATTCAAAGGACACAAGGCATTGAGGGTAGAGTGAAACCGCCAACCTTACCACCAATCCAAACCTACCACCAAATAGAGGCATTGGTCGCCCGCTTCTTGTGAGATCTTGTGAGCCCTCGACCAGTGATTGCACCTAAGGCCCCCGGCCGCACCGCCGCACACTGGGATCATTGCCCAATAAGCCTCAGACATGGCAAGGTCCGCCCCTCCTTTGTGGCTGGGAATGGTCATTTCCTTGGCCTCACATGTCTCACATGTCCTACACCGGGTGAATTCGACGAAAGGCCCAAGTAACGTGGAACGGCAAAAGGACGGCGGTGTGCGGTCACCCCTACAGTAAAAAGCATGCAAGCCATGACCCTTTCCAGTGAGCAAACATGAAACCCAGCTTGACCATGGCACTTGCCACTCATGAGGCTGACCTTCAAACCTTTTGCACCCCATACCGTCTCATCACGGGTAGGCTCGATGTGCCCGAAGGTAAACGTTGGATTGCGAGATTTCAGCCGGGCCAACCATCACACACACACACACACACATCAACCCAACCCGCCAACAGGAAAACATTGGTATGTCAAAACATGGGAACTCCTAAAATGGTGTTCCCTTTAAGCCCAAAAAGGGTACAACCCCAAAACAGACACAACCCTATTAAATGAGACTATGTTTTCCTGTTGAGGCTACCTTGAGATGGTGCCAAGGGAAACCAAGAGGAACACCGCCATTGTGGGAGTCCTCAAGGCCTAAAAACAAAAACCGAAAATGGAGAACCCCGAAAAACCTAGGCCTTCGGTCCCCTGGAAGCCAACCTAAAAGGGTACCCTGAAACGAAAAACAGATGCCGATGCTCCAAACATCCAAAACCCCACCAGAGGTCAATTCAATCAGTTGACTCACCTGGGTGTTCAGTCTAGGGATTGCCCCAAAACATGGATTTGGGCGTGTTTCAGGGAAATGCCGAGAGGCCCAACAATTGTAGCGCGCCCCGTCCAGCAGCATGCACGTGATCAGCGTGAACAGCGGCGTGGTGGACCTGGAGACGCCGGAGTCACACAATTTGGGGATGGGCGTTGGCGGGTGTTGCGGCCCGAATGCTCACTTGCCCAAAGGACCTGCAAACAAAAGGTGAACCATGGTGAACCTTTTGGGACCTCTACTAAAAATAGACCAAGAAGGGAAAACCAAAAGGTCAAAGGGGCGGCTTCGAACAACTGAGATTAGGCAATGGTATGGAGTAACGGCTTGTCACTCGGACAGTATAAGACCTGGTTGCACCACCCAAGTTGGGCGGGTTCACATCCCCCCAGGTACCACCGGGACCGCTCAAGCCGTCCCGTGGTGAACCTCAAATCCGTGCGACTGAACAACTGAGATGTTATCTTGGCCCCTTTTGCGACGTCATGTCGTTGCCCTTCATTGTGACCGCAAACAAACGGCCTTGACCTAGCTGACATATCGCTCACCGCGCCGCAGCCCGGCGATTTAGGGCCTGACAGTAGACCACCCTGTAAAACATGGAGCCCTCATTTTGATACCTGCGGTTTGGGGGGGTGGTCTTTGGAAAAGTAATGCAAGAAAGGAACAAATGCAAAGCGTCATGCCTACTTCCCCTCATCCCAAATTAATATCCAAACTTCATCATGGGGAGGTTCCCTCAGTCCCTTTCCTTATAATAGCAAATCCAGCATAATTGCACCCAACTGTCCCCGCCATTGAGTAGTTTGTTTTTTACAACTGCGCAAAGTTGTATCTCGCAGATATGGAATCCCAAGTAAGGCATCATGGGTAAGCCCTTCCAACCCCCAGGACAGTTCGTTAGATTTTGCAGAAATTATGGGTGCTTTAGCACCTGGAAGGGTATCCATCACACCCCCGTCTGTTGAGGGTTCCACTAACTAGTGAAGCAAAATCACATGGCCCAAAGGCGGCCCAAAGGTGATGCACCAAATCAGCTTCAAGCAAAACATCCAGGAACTGCGGATGCTTGCCAATTGCAACGGCAAGAACAGATTACGACGGTTGACTGCAATCTGCCCACCAGGCAGGCTGTTTCTCAACGAGATGCTCCGCTTGCATGACCAAAGAAAGCCGGCAAGGCTTTTGGCAGCGAGGGGTGCATCAATATACATGCAGTAGATGCACAAAATCCTGCACCAGCTGGTTGGTTTATTCCAGTACTCATGGGAAGTTCCTCCATGCCAACTGGTGCAGGCATCTCGCAGTCTCGATAAGGATCCTCCCGTGTCGCTTCTCTTGGGCACCCGCTCCCACCCCCCCAAAAAAATAAATAAACTTGTTTTTGTTCCTAAAAAACAACTAAGCACGTCTTCTTCTGCCACAGCGCTGGATCATCTCATGATAGGAGGGGTAGATGTGGGTCAAGGCCATGTTGGAGCTCGCGATGGACGCTGCTTGGAGCACCGTAAAAGGCAGGACCTCCAAACTTGGCGCTGGAAAAATGTTCCAAGCAAGTGTCAAAAATATTTTTTCCCCGAATCAAGCGGGACAATTGGCGCGCTGTTTTCTGGTGGGAAATCGAGAAATCTGGACCACAGCTCCCTTGGGGTGTGGGGATCCCTTGGTACAGCCGGAGAGTCCAACCGGCGAAACTTTGCCCCGGGCCTTCCGCATCCTCTCCCTCAATCCCATCAAGGGCGCATCGGAGGAATGAACGAAAATTGCCGTGGCAGCCCACGAGAACACCTCGGAAATGCGCGACACGCTCGAGGTCCAAAAAGAAGGGCTCTCCACGCCGTCAAGGTGTGTGGTTGTGGAGGGTACTCTTTTCAAGCGAGCAGTGCCTGAAACCCTCTACTAGCGTCGTGATTATGGTTTTTGCACCAAACCCCAAGTAAACCAAGTAGGAGCACCTTCTAAGATGGCCAAAGGTACGTAGTTTTGGGCGCTGTTCCCTGTTTGTTGCTTGAGGAAAACCGGCCTATTGTTTGGCACATTCCCCGTTATGTCCTGTACAGCGGCCTGAGGCCATATCAGAAGTGACAGGTCATGCAGCCTCTTGTCATAATCCCGCCTTACGCGGGAATACGTCGTATTGGTTGAAACGGCCAGTGACATCATTTAGGTGGGGATTCATGTCCACCAACCACTTTTGAGGGGGTTTCCCAATAAAATCCATATGCGCTTGGTCTCCATGCATCTGCTGGACACTACAGATCTTCCCCTGAAACTCCTAACACGGAGGGCCAATTGGGTCTATCGGGCACCTCCCCCCAGCGTGATCTCAAAGAAAGCACCTGGTTTTTTGCTGGTCGATCAGTCACCCTACTCGGGACTTGGGATGGTCACTTGAACGAAAGAGATCGCCCATGGAACCTCCCGCGTGCTGATTGAACCACGCCCCAATCCGCAGCGCCATTTCCCTCAAAGCGATGCTCCAGCTTGGTCGGCCAAGAGTCCATGTGCATCGAGGCAATGAACAGGGGGAACTTGAAGTTTGAGTAGGTGTACCTTGGCCGCACATATGCTCTCACAGAGCTCCTTCAGCAAAAAAAATAACATTTGCATATTGGAACTCGTGCCAGAAGACGTCAAAACATCTGCTGACGAAGCCTTAATGAGGTAGAAAAGGGAAGGCAGGCCGGCCACAGAATTGCTGGATGCAGAGTGGATGCTGAGCCAGGTCACGATAAGAGCAGAGATTCCTGCCTCTTGTCTCGGACAAAACAGAACCACCGGATCTCGACAAACGGACCAACACTGGGAATCGAAAGTGCAAACTGCGTTTGGCTTTGGACACCAGGGATGCCCAGTTTCAGTGTATTCAGGATGACTGGACTGAAGAAAAACATCCCTAAATTATCAAACAATCTCAGAAAATGTTGCCAACAACATGGCAAAGGCGCTGACTCACCGACAAGGCTTTGGGATTCCGCGAGCCCTTCCCAAGGCGAAATCAAGTCCGCCGTGCAGGCCCGTGCTGGGGTAGGTGGATTCACAGTCACACACACACAAACACAAACACAAACAGAACCACAAACACATATATTTCTACATATAGACACGCACATGCACGCACATAGGCACACACACACACACACGCACGCACACATACAAGCCGGCACACAAGTGCACATGGCATACAGTGTACAGACAAAAAAACGCGAAGGCACACAGACACAAGATACACAGTGCAGACACAGACACATGGACTAGGCCGACAAAAACTCCGGCACACGCACACACGCGCACACACACACACAAACAACAGCACACACAAACACACAAACAAACAAAATAAATGCACGAATCAAATGCCGAGAAGCACAAACGCACAGCTGCACAGAAGCAGACACACAAACGCACAAACACATAAACGCACCATGCATGTTTACGCAGAAACAGCTGCACAACAAACGCCAAGGTGCAAGTACTTCACTGAGTTCACCAGCAGAATGCCTGAGCTTGGTTTGCGGAGCTTCTGACCTGACTCGTGCCTAGTCAAGGGCCAGGCCATGTGCATCGTTCAGCCAAGCCTCTGGTTGCGAAGTTGAAGAACACAATCACCAGGCCCCGCGGAAAGGAGGGGGCAGCAGGTGTCACTGCCTCCTGCCCAAATGCAATCAGGCTTCAGCAGAACGGAGTTGCCACAAGCACGAGATCCGCAGCAAGTAAGATGGCTCCCACACACCCACGCGGCAAATCTAAAGCATAAAGCGATGTAGCAAAGCCAAGGCGGAATAAGGAAGCTTCTGTCGGACCGATTGGGAAAAAGTGCAAGGGAGGGACGGCGGAACCGGCTCTCACATGAATAGCGTTGAACAACCATCTATCACGCACTGACATGAATTGAGAGAGCCCCTAGTCTGTGGGGTCTTTATCATGAGGGTACCCGGTCTACCCCCAGGTGAGCTTTCCATAACTAGTCCAAATGTATCGTATGCGTATCCTTGTCGTGGACTGGTGAACATGGAGTTCTGAGCTCAGGCGGAGCAGATGCAGGTGGAGCGAATTCCGCAGCAAAATAGAAAAGGACATGAAATGGTTAGAACCTGCGCAAGCCTAGTCTGCCGACATTGTTCGGCGTGTCGGATACCTAAGAGAGGATAGAGGATAACCCCCCCCTTAGTCCCCCCCGGGACACGTCAATTACGCATGGTTTTCCCCCCCCTCCGCCTCCGACCGCGCGGCAATTTGATGACGTTCCACTAAACGTAGTCTTCGGGGAGCCGGTGTCGCAAAACAGGGGTCCCAGGCTCGATCCCCCCTGCCGGCTTTTTTGCTGGCTTGGGCTTCCTGCCTCCTGTTGCCGAAAATCTAGAAAACTCTGTGTTTTTGGACGTCCTCATTGCGAAAACGAAGGAAAAACGTGATTTTGCGGGAAATACTGGAGAGCATACACACATACATACATACATACATACATACATACACACACACACATACATACATACACACACACACATACATACATACATACATTACATTACATTACATTACATTACATTACATTACATTACATTACATTACATTACATACATACATACATACATTACATACAACACATACATACATACATAACATACATACATACATACATACATACATACATACATACATACATACATACATACATACATACATACATACATACATACATACATACATACATACATACATACATACACATACATACATACATACATACATACATACATACATACATACATACATACATACATACATACATACATACATACATTACATTACATTACATTACATTACATTACATTACATTACATTACATTACATTACATTATACATACATACGTTACATAACATAACATAACATTACATTACATGAAATACATACATACACACATACGTTGCATTATATTGCATTACAGTACATTACATTACATTACATACGTACATGCATGACATGACATGACGAGACATGACATGACATTACATTACATATACATACATACATACATACATACATACATACATACATACATACATTACATAACATACATACATACATACATTACATACATACATACATTACATACATACATACACACATACATACATACCTACCTACTTACCTACATTACATACATACATACATACATGCATGCATACATACATTACATTACATTACATTACATTACATTACATTACATTACATTACATTTACATAACATAACATACATACATACATACATTACATACATACATACATACATACATACATTACATTACATTACATTACATTACATTACATTACATTACATTACATTACATTACATTACATTACATTTCATTACATACATACATACATACATACATTACATACATACATACATACATACATACATACATACATACATACATACATACATACATACATACATTACATACATACACACATAC
>CAUJNA010002635.1:25000-100910 GCA_963377175.1 Effrenium voratum | reverse complement strand
TTGAGGTAGACTGTCAATAGGCCGATCAGGCAAAGGCCAGCTATTATCTCCTTCTTCTTTGCCGTCCTCATGAAGACTCCATGTTTGTTATGGTGTTTAACTCCGTCAGACCAACATGGAAGCAGGCCTCTGTAAATGGAAGCACGTCTTCCAAAGGGCTCCTGGGAGCTTCCATGCTAGTCGGGGGGAGGGTAAACGTCCTTTGTGACAACAGACTTGCTTGCGTGCATGCTCTTTGTGTGTGGCGGGAAGGGACCTGCTGTCAGGTTCTGCCTCGTCGGAAGGTCATTGGGCTTTGAAGTGGGAAAGGTGGGAAGGACTGTTTTTTTCGAGTGGAAAGTCATTCTGGGTAGCGTCCAAGGCTGTCCCCATACACCGAACGAAGACTGGAGCACGCCAAATTGCAGATCGCAATATGCCACTAAGCACCGGTTTACCCCATGTTCCCTTTGCATCGTTTTGTCTTTCTTCCGGAAGTGGGAGAGCCATCCGTCAAACAGGGCGAATCCAGCTGAAATTCACCTCCGTTGCGCATTGTCTCGATGAAAAAGCCGGTCCAAACCTCTAGCCTTTGGTGCCTCGCCTTTGGTTGGAATTCGCGTGTCGCAGAAGATGGTAAGCCCAAAATCGGTGCCCAAACCAACGCTGCGACCCTCAAAGAATGACCCTCAAAGGACACACCATCCAAAGCAGACCCTCACAAAAACAAAAAAAAACCAACCAAGTTCAGCCAAGGAGACCCTCTGGACGGGCACCTGGGCAGCCCTCTGGACGGCTTCACCCTTCGCCCGGCTTCACCCTTCGCCCGGCTCCTCGGAAGTCGAAGCCCTCCATGCGGGACAACACCTCTCCTGCCTGCCAGGCTGCTTGCTTTCAAGGCGGCTTAAAACGGGACTACCTGCCGAAAAAAGAAAGAGTTTGGAGCCCCAATTCCTGGCCGCCTCTACCAGATGGGAAAAAAAGCAGCAAAGCCTGGAACCTCCAAAGACCAACTTTCTAGGGGTTGATTCCCTATTCTGCTGTTTCCCCTGTTGTTGTTTTTTTTTGGGGGGAGATCCCTGGAGAGAATGGGGAAGGTAGCCCTAGAAACTTGAACCCAGACCCAGCAGATGGGTCCCCCCCCCCCGGCCAGAAAGACGGCGGCCGTGGCGCTGCAGCCGCTGGGGCGCCCTGGCGGACTGGCGGAAACCCGGGGCCCCAAGGGGCGCTGGCGGAAGGGAAGTCCAGGGCCCAAGAAGAAATCCAGGGCCCAAGAGGCCTAGGAAAATCGAAAGGAAGCTGCAACAAATGGGGATCTCCCCTACCATTCTTATAGAAAACCCCTGAAAATAAGCATATCCCCTGGCAACATCAAGGGAGCCTCACCACAAATGGCCCGACAGGTGATGTCTAAACCTCTTCAAAAGAGGACATGTGGCAAATCCTGGCAATGACACAATAGGGAAGCCCCTTTTGGAAGGCGCGATCCCCTTGCACGAGTTTTCGACCAACTTTCTTTGCTCATTGCGATATGCAGCTGTCTTCTTGCAAAGCAAATATTCACCAATGTGATCCACCATGATCCACCACTGGAATACAGCATCCACAGGTAAGAGAACATCATTATGCAAGCGAGATGTGGTCAACTGCATAAACTATAGAAAGTCACAAGTTCGCGCTACAATGAATGACAGCGCGGGGCCTGCTCGTCCGCTTGTCTTTTGGGGAGTTACTAATTGGCACTGAGCTCTTCACCGATCGAGGAGGAATGCAGAGGCGAGGCATTTCGTAAGCAAGTGTATCCCAACCAGCCGTCAGTCCAAGTCGAAGATCGCACCCCTGATCCCGTCACACACTGCTGACATCGTTGGGTTCACGCCTCCCTGCCCCACTACATTGGCATATTTGCCCATAAGCCAACCCATGAAGACAGACCAGACTCAGACGGTGTAACGTGGATAATTCCCGAGAGACGGAGAAGTGCTTAGGGTCTACTCGCTGCAACGACAATATGATGGAGGCTTACCAATTTCTTGCTTCCATTCACCTAACCTATCCCTCGCCTAAGAACCAGATAGAGAGGCGAGAGGTGTCCAAATGCTTTTATGATTGGCATTTGGTGAGTGATGGAGCCAGCGGACAGGTCAACAGCATCCTGCACATCACAAGGTGGAACAAGGCCCCAAGCAAGGCATGCGTGCGCCGCCGCACATTGAAGGTGTGCACAGCCCCCCCCCCCCCTCCGCGCCTAGCGGTCTCAGCAGCAGCGGCACAATGCCGTCGCCATCGCGGAACTCATAGGAGCCCGTGCCTTGAAAGGAAACAATCCTACAGAATCATATCATATTCGCAACAAGGGAGAACAAAGTGGCAGCAAACTAACATACGACAACATGGGCCTCTACTGCCCCAAATGCCCAAACTGCAACCGAGGCTACCTGCATAGCAGTCGCGCATGTTGCACAGGCCCGTTTCTGGTGCCCCATGTCATGTGTTTGCTTTCCCGAGCGCCACACGCTTGCACACATTCAGGCCACTGACGTAGCTAAAGTCCTCCAACTCTGTCAGTCAAGAATGCCGGTGTCCACAAAATCGGTTGAGTAGGCTTTGACCGGTGTGCTTTTGGAGATTCCCATGACCCCGGGTATATCAGCAGACCGACACCTGCGGAGCCTCTGCCGGCTTCTGACAGTCCTCGGCATCGCCTGTGACGTCCAACTGGCCGACCTGGATGAAGACATGCCCGAGCATTTGCATCAATGGATGTCACACCCTGCAACAACTTGCCATGCGAAAAAAAATGGGCTTTCACAAAAACCGAAGAGGTTGATCACTTCCACAGAGCTCAGTTCGACAGTTAACCCCTGGGAGGCCCCGCAAAGACGGGCGGCGTCTCACCCACCCGGGGCTGGTCCTCGGGCGATAACGAGGGTTGAAACCTGGCTTCCTTTGACGATCCGGATGCAATAGAAACACCGATCGAACCTTGCGACTTGTAAATGGCGGTCTCCAACTTTATGTTGGTGTTGAAAAAGCACCATGTTTCAACTGGTTGCAGAATGGAGATCTTTTAACGAGCCCTGTTTGAAGGGGCAACATCCTGGCCTTTCACAGTGGCAAAACGCTATTTCCGCAGCGTGCTTCTGAAAGCTTCTGGCTTGGGGGTATCGGACGGCGGTGCCGGGCCATGGAAAGAACACCCCATCTGTTTCCTAACTGGCACGGGCCTCTCCAAACCACCATGCCAAGCATAAGCACAAAGGATGGCACCATTTCGAATCAGAAATGCGTGATCCTCAGCTTTGCCTGGCAACCATGGAGAACACTGGCATCCTTTGCTGGTCATTCATGTTTCTCAGCTGTGCGTCGACCCAACCTTGCACTCCAAGCTTTCCCATCAAAAGTCGTAACGCAATACCTAATATTCGCCAAGCCTTAAGCCTTAATCAGGTGAGCAACCCTGTAATTGCAGGACCTCAAGATCTCCCACAGGCAAAGATCAAAAAGCCCCCAAGCGGCACGATTGGGCCATGGCGTGAGGCGTGACACCCTCGGACGTCCGCTGCAAAACCACAAATTTCACAAGAGCCGTCCCGGCGCAGCGCAAAAGGCAGGCCGAATGAAAGAAATTCCTCCCTTCCCTCTCCAGGTTGGGCCGCTGCCAACTGACATGTTCCAAGATCCTCAACATCATTCCCTATATTTCAGACATCTCACGCCACTTTTGTGCATGATGCCAGCTTCGGCGGTCGCACCAACTCGACTGCCACTGGCCTGATTGTGTTTCAGAAGAAGTCTTTGAATTCTAGGCGCCGCTGTTTCCGTGGATCCGTCTCGACACCGCTTTTCTTGGTTGACGTTGGGTTAGGGGAGCAACAAAAATATTATGTTAGCTGTTAAGTGGTGGGATTTCAACCACTCAAACCACCCTACCCAAAAAGGTTTCAAATGTTTCAAAAGTTTCAAATGTTTCCCAACGACCCACCGCTTTTTCCGGAACTTTTGGACCTTCAGGCCGCCGCTCCCCGAACTCTCACCTCGGGCTGAGCTGCACACCCCAACGGGCGTGAGGAAGCGAAGGATCACCTCCGGCCGGACGGAGCTGGGCCAAGCGGAGAGAGACGCGCACGGAGTATGACTCGGGGGGGTCCTTTTCTTGCCACCTCTGGTGAGAAAATGGGCGACCTTTGTCAGAAAGGAATCCTTCACTACCATGGGAGTCCATTATTTTTCCACCAAAGGTGGCAAAAAGACCCCCTGGTATGACTCTTCATTGGGGCTCTGTGATGTGACTTATGTCCAGCCACCAAATGAGGGCAATCCGCTTAAATGGCTTTGGGTCAAAACCAATGGTACCACTTTGGTTGGTAGGAAAATTCACCACCCATGTTAGTCTATTTTAGTGGGCATTGGGATGTTCACTGGGGGTACGGGATTTTGACCCATAGCCAAATTTGAGGGGACCGACACCTGAGGTCACGGGCCGCCAGTGCAAAGATCATAAAGTCCGAGGGCGCCTGTTCCAGTGCCACAGGTGCGCCATGAAAGTCCTTGGGGGACGGCTTGCCCATTGGAAGGCAACCATCTTTGCCGTGAAGAAGTGTCAATCTTAGGCTCTCTGTTGGTGAGATGCAGGCCAGGCAAAGCTGTGACAGCCTTCATTTGAGGAGAACATCCCCAATGGAGCTGTTGTTCCCAGGTTGAAAGTATCATGGAACCCCAAAAAGGTGTCAAGCGGAATTCCTATCGAAGGGCAGAGATTCGTGTTCCGTGTTTCTTTTCAGGAGAGCAAGTCGCTACAGCTGAGAAACTCGCCGGCTCCGCTCTCCGCAGAAAGAGACCGGCTTGAAATAGCGGGTTTCATGTTCCCTTTGAACATGGCGTTGCATCAGCCCCGTTTCAGCTACCCGCCTGGCGTTGCCTTCTTTCATGCTCCGACTCCGTCCAAGTCGAACATCTAAGGTTGAGCAGGGCGGCTGAGCATCGCCTAAAATCCCAAAGGCGTGTAGTTCCACACAGCTGTAGATTTTCATAGGCCTTACAGCCCCCTTGAACCGCATGAACCCCGGTAGCACCATCTGCAAAAGTGGCCCCGGTAGCACCTCTCCACTGGCCAAGGCCGCCCGGACACTGGGCAGCAAGCGGATGCCCATCCTCACGGAGCGCAGGCGACGTTGAAGCTGGACGGCATTGGCTGCTGATCCTATCGTGCAGGTCTAGTGCTTAACCGCCAGCTTTTTGTTCAGCTTGCGCATGCAAGATGTAGAGTACTCTGAAAAAAAAAAAAACACGCGGCTAATTGCAAATACCACCCCCGCATACGCCCACACACAGAGACACTCATGTACCCGCAAATGCCAGCGACATACAATTCAATGTATGCTCCAGCCAGGAAACTCCATATGCCAGCTGTCACAAACTCTGGGAGCCTCTCAAATGCCCTTCGCGCCTGCCGTTCGCGACTGGAGAATCACGGCGACCCCAAAAGAGATGCAGTAGCTTGAGTGTCTATGGGTGGTGGAGCTTCGTGGGCTCTATGCACGAATCTTGGCCCCCGGACTTTTGTGAGGCGTTCTGGCAAACGAAGAAGCACCTGCCCAGGTGCTGGCTTTGTTTCAAGCACGGTCGCAGTGAGAAGCTTTGACAAGAACCAAATTGGGATAAACAACAACAAACAACCTCAAACCAGCAAACAAACTCAGATTCTCCACTAGGCCCTCCAGTAGAGAGGATAGAATCAGGGCACCCCTTTTTTTTCTGTAGCCCAAGTAGGGAACGCCTCCCCCGAAAAAGAAACGGTCAACGGGCAGTACCGGGGGGACGTAGCCGAGTTCACAAATCCATCCGAGGTGCTCCAGTCCGAAGTGGGGATGCTGGATGCGGGCCATCCACCTTCGCCAGCCGAGCCGGGCCGGGGGAGAGGAGACGGGGAGACGGGCCGTGGTCCAAATGGAACCCGCTGTGATGGGAAGAAAATGGCTTCCCCAAGACGAACTTACGAATTGAGCCCAAGATGAAAAAAGGGGAACGAATCCCAAAAGTATCATACGAGTGGGGCTAAACCCCTTGATCCCACAACCCTGCCACCCCCCAACCGGTGCCTCTTCTTCTTGCATACTGGTGAGGCTTGAAGCCGGAAACACTCGCAACTGGAATTGCACAAGCCCCCTCAGGCAGCCTGCTAATGACTGCTGACTGCCACCAGTCAAGGAAACAACCCAAGACAACAGCAACCCCAACAGCAATACTGAATTTCTCGGATCGGCGCAAAACGTAAGCTGCTCAGAATGTGGGGCGCTCTTTGGGCCAACTAACATTGGAGCAGGTAGCCAGCAGAATGCACTCCTCCTAGCAGTTGCGCGCAAGAGATCCACTACCAACACGCCATGCGCAAGTCCCACACAAAGTCGCACCGGCAAAACTGCAAACCTCGCCAGCAGCATCTCCCCAATCTCACCCGCCAGCCACCGGTCACTCCAGAGACCCCTTGCAAATTGGGGTTCCAGCTCTGAGAACACGGGCCTCGGCGACCAGTCGTCGAGGGAGGCGATCGAAAAGGCGCCAAAAGAAGGCGACTACTCGAAGGAACCTGATAGCCAGGGGGGTCTTTTTGCCACCTTTGGTGGAAAATTGATGGACCCCCTGGTAGTGAAGCATTCTCCTGCAAGGTGGCAAAAAGACCCTCTGCTGATAGTCGCTCCTGCTGTTAAAAGCAAAAGCCTGCGCTTTTGAACCAGCGTCAACACTGCCTCCCGCCTGAATGGCTAGCTGCAACAAACAAAAAAAACAATTCCCAAGCTTTGCACTCGTGAAGATTTCGTCGGCCCGATGCTACTTAGAGGCTGCCATGTAAGGATGTTTCTCCAAGCACAAGCCACGCAAAGGCAGTAGTAACATGACCAGTTTCGTGATCCCAAGTGAGCTCTATTCTGCCAGTTTGCGATACCAGCTCGTAATTTAAGCTTGATTTCAATTTAGATTGATCACACCAGGGCTCAGTTTGGGGATTTATGTGAGCTGGCCTGCTTCAGAATGTTCGAACCACCTCCTCTGAGTTGGACGGTGATGAACGGTGGCCCTTCCCCGCGGTGCAAACCATTGCTAGCGATGGCTAGTTTTTGTTCCCACATGGGGAAGCCTCAGATGAGTGCCTTCCTTCTGGTGTCCATTCAACACAGCCAGAATTCGGGGCGTCAGGTAGGATTGGGGGCTTCACTAAATAGGACTGTAGCAGGACCTTATTGCACTATGCCGTTCCACGAACGCGATCAACTCCCGCGAAAATGGTACCCACACAAAAAAAAGAAGCACCTCAAACATTGTCCGAAAAGGTCCTAACCTCTCCTACCAGTACATTCTGAGCCTTTCTGACCCCTTTTAGCCCCTTAGCTGCTTCCCTCGGTGCATCTCGGTTTCCGCGCGTCACAGCCAGGCGAGGCAGCTTCAGCTCGGTGCAGCAGTGCACGATGTCCCGCCTGATGGCGATTTGGCGATTCTTCGTCTCCGGGCCGGGTGGGAAGTTATCATACGCCATGGTGAACCTAGATTGCGCCACTCCCTTTATGTGGGTAAAGTGGGTAAGTTGAGGGGATGACTAAACCACAATTGTGGAAATTGGATGATTCTGGGTCGTCTACTTTCACCCAACTAGCAATTTTCAGGCACTGCCGCATCCTCTGTCGCTCTCAAGTTGGTGTTGGGTGCAGCTCCCCCAGCAACGATCAAACAACATCATTGCAGCATGCAATGAAGCCCACACAGTGTCAGGTGACCCGGGAACAATGAGGGCTTCTATGAGGAGCCAAAACAATTTCGAATTTATCCATACAACGCATAGAAACGATTTGAGGATGCGGGCCCCTATCCCGCATCCTGCCCCAACCAAAAAACACGGATAAACCTCCTTGATGGCCATGTGGGCAGCCAAAAAGCGGGGCGAGCCACCCAGGCCCGCTCTACAGCGCCCGGCTCAAACAGCTGCTCCAGGTAGGGCAGGATCTAAGTGCGGATATCGGAGATGATAATTTGCGCACAACAGTCAGCACGCCTGCAACATGGGGTACTAAGAACGATTGTCACATCTGGCGATGGGTCAAAATCCCGTACCCCCAGTGAACATCCCAATCCCCACAAAAATAGACTAAAATGGGGTGCACCTACCCCAAAATGGTACCATTGGTTTTGACCCACAGCCATCTCATCCGCATACCCTGTCTTTTGGTGTGTTCTTCAATGGTGCATTGACGGTCTTCCGAAACATTGCACGCCCGCTCATGCAGGAGGCGCCTAACAGAGCTGCCACGGACGAACGCTGCCCAGCTGAGCCGACTGACCAACAAATAATTGGGATGGGAAGCGCCTAGACTCCTCATGGCCAAATGGAAGCAGGAATGTCCAATTCGCCAGGGCCAGCAGCAAACAGCCGAAACCTTCCGCAGCGTTCACTTGTAGTGTCTTTTGGGACTGACTACCAGTCCCTGACCCGTGAGTGGGCCATCGCAGCCTCGCCTGCGGGTGGCCGATGCAGTCGTCCGTCCTGAAGAGGCCCGCCAATGCCATGGCCTGAGTTGCGCGCGGGCGCGTCTCCCCGTGTGTTGATCCGTTTTGGCTTTGGGTCAAAAAGCGGAACAGCTGAAGGTGAAGGTAGAACCCCGCCCGCGTATGGGGTGTGCCCCTTTTTGGGCTTGAAAAGGATCACTGGTTTGGAGGGTTGGTGTATTTTGAGGCATCCCCAAATACAGTTGAGGTTTTGCGGGAGGAGGTGGTGGTCCGCATGTCTCTCCTGACCTATCGCCAAGGCCGGTGACACTTTCCCAGATTATTGTTTTATAAAAGACGGGACTTGAATCCCAACTCGTGATACGAAAATGACACACTGGGCACGAAGGTAGAATTGGCTCTCACGTGGAAATGATGCGTTTCTGCTTGATGAGCAAATGGGCCTCCATCATCCATGCTCATATTCGCAGCCACGCGAGCAACACTGGTCGCGGAGCCAGGAAAATCATGAGTAGAATTCACAATCGACAGTGACGTGCCTTCACGACACCAGGAAAACAAAGCCCGGCCCGGCAACAGTATGTTCCAAGGCGGGTGGACTTTCCATACGCGACTGTCTGTCAACTAACATAACTATAAACAACAGCACCTTTGGCGGCAAAGTGGATGGCCGTCGCAAAACATGGCCAAGACCCCAGCACCTTCCTCTGCAACCAGGAAAGCCGTAACTTCCAGATCCGAGCATTTTCCTTGCCCGCAATCCCCATAACCAGGATCATCAGTTCCACAGTCGGGGAACCCATGAATCCCTGAGACGGGAAAAAACTCTCTTTTTTGTTCTTGGAGAACTCTGGTTGTCAACTGGCCGGGCCCGGCCTCTCTTTTCTCTTGGTGTTATGCTTGTTTTTAATTGAACTTCCTCTTGTGAAGCTTGCTTTTTGGCTTTCTCACCGGGCCCGGCTCTTTGATACCTAGAATGAGGGGCCAGCGAAGGATCCATGATCAACTTGCGTTTTTGAGAAACAGCCTCCCTCGTAGCTGCGAAACGCGGAGACAGGGGCTTGCGCGGCTGGTCTGTACGGTGTACGGGTAAACCGTTTTCCTTTTTACTCCTCTGGTTTTCCAGTGGGTAGTCCCCCCTCCTACAATTGTACAACCCAGTGGAGAGATGTCATTGTCATTTGAGCCAAATACCTTCCAGTGCTCCAGCGGAAGACCCGATATGGGGTCCTAGCGCCTCCGGCCGCTTTGGGCCTCTCAGGCCTCAAACCTCAGCGGCAGCAGGCGCAAATCCTGGCGAAGCACCCGGGAACCTCCTCCGGCTTGTGGCAGGGGTAGATGGTATACTCCGCCCCTGCCTGGCGAGACGAGCGGGGCCGGTCCACAGGACCGGCCTTGATCCCAACTCCTCCCAACGCTTGGCCCAAAAACGGTCATTGGCCTTGATAAAACGGCCATTGCAGGCGATAAAATGGTCTACGGGCGATAAAATGGTCTACGGGCTGCCCTTCCAAAAACATAAGCAGCAGAGCAGCACAACAAGGGGGTCCACCAAAAGAACCTGCCTCCTGAACCGCCACGTGTTTCTTCGGGTTTCATTTTGCCCTGAACCTTCTAGGGAACGTGCGGTGCATGCTTCTTAAGTCGGGCTTCCTTCGTCTTTTCGAGACAGGGAGAAAAACAACGATCGTCATTCATATTCACTTTTTGTTGACCATTACTTTTGTTCTTGTTATCATTCTTATACACCCATATTCATCTGCTTTGAATAATTGTCTTCTTGTTCCGAGACTGGGCTGCCCTCAGATCCGCCGCTAAAAGTTCAACTTTTAGTGGCTTAAATGGAAACCACCTGGGACCCCATATGGCTTTTTGTTTAAAGGTCATACGCTCTTGACCGAAAAATGGCCATACGATGTTTTACGGCTTTTGTTCAACAACATGTCGAAAACATATGGGTTTCATACGGGTGATTTACGCAAATGACCAAAACATCCTGGCCCGTAAAAGTACGGCCAACTACGGGAGTTTGACCAAAAAAAAAAGATAATCATATTATCATTTTTTAAAAAAAGCCTTACCACTTGCCAGGCAGTCAAGTTCCTACCGGTGCTAAACCTTTGGCGGCCACCAGTTTTTCAAGCCAAGGGGATGGGCGTTTTGGCGCCCCAGGCCGCCTGCAAGGCCTCGAAGGTCTCCGGCACCTCTGCGCCCCTGGAGTCCAGCACCTCGCTAAGCTCCGAAGGCGAGACAAGCTCCGCTTGGTGGGGCCCACAGGGAGTTGGGTTCCATGTGAATCCATTTCTCCCTGCAGAAGAAAAGTAAGTCATGGCTTTTGTTTTGTTTTTTTTCTTTTCTCGAAATCTGTGGGGAGAACATGTGTATTGTGTATGCTTTTTGAGGGACCCGTTGCTGGACATCATTGCTTTCATTACATATTATGTTCACCGACCATGTTTCGGAGTTGGTCCCAATTACAATTCATGGCTGTTAGCAACTGCCATAGAATCATAATTAGCCAACAGTCCTAGGCCGCTTCTACCTCGCCCGAAGCAATCAACACCAATTGAGAAAACTAGCAAAGCGAGGGGGGACAACGAAGCACTTTCTAATCAGGGGGCAATGAAGCAAACCCCGCGCATTATCTAGTAGAGAACCTTAAATGGAACAAACGCGAAGCCCAAAGTTGCCCCATACGTTCCACGGTCTAAACTCCTTGTGTGGGTCTCCGTCACGCTGTCAAAAAAAAAAAACACCTTGATGACCGTACGCGGGGTGCTTTGGCGCTGCCACGGAGCCTGTCAAAATATGCGGCTTGCCTAGGGAAAACTCGAGCTTCGCCCGCCTATCTTTGTGGCTGAGCTTTGGTGAGCCCCAAATCCATGGCCCATGGCCCATGTCTCTCCCGTTGAACCTTACCTCACACGACCTGAAGGGGGGTTCCAACGGCCTCACTCTGGCTTCCCGCTGCTTCTTTCTCCACATCTGAGGTAATGTTAGACAGCGATACCCACAAGGGGAGTGAATACAGAAAAAAATCTCAAAATTATTCACTCTCCTGAAAAGCAGAAAGGGTACGTATTACAGAAAAAAATCTGCCCGAAATCCCGAAAATGTGTTCCCTTCCAAGAATGGGCTATTTTTGAGGGTTGAAACGTTTGAGTCCAGCCAGAAATGTCCAGAAGTTCTGGATTGCTTCCTGTCCCAAACCACCAAATTCCTTATCAATCCCTTTACTAGAAGATGCACCCTGACAAATTTTTAAGGGGGTGGTGTACGGAACTTCTAGGAAGGCAATAACACAGTTTGTTTAAGGGTAGGGAATTGTGAAAAAAAATGGACAGGGCAGCCTGCCAAGAAGAAGAACCAATACCAAACTATAGTGAGTCAACTGAAAAGAATACTGAACTAATGCTAAACCAATTCTAAACCGTGGTGAGCCAGCTCAAAGGAATACTAAACCAATACTAAACCAATTCTAAACAATACTTACTGGAAAACTACTCAGGCAGGTCCCAGTTTAGTTTTGGCCCCAATTCGTTTGAGGGGGGGGCCCTTTATTAATCACTCTCCAACATTACATTGAGCATTGCATTTTCCCGACTCTTGCAAACTACAGCAATTAGCCTACCCTAAAAGCCCCAACATGCAACATCGCCTTGGAGGAGACCCCGAGAGTCATGTTGACGCCGGACACAACCCATGCTACACCGCACCCCGACGCTTTCCGACGCCCCGGACGCTCCAGAGGCTCGGAGGCTCGCTCCGCCTGAGGCGGGCGCCCTGAAGGCGAAGAGCGGCAGCAGCCCCGAGGCCTCCGCCAGCAGCTTGTGCAGCTCCGGTGCCCCGCACCCCGCGGGGAGCCGCACCGGCTCACCTGAGGCGACCATGTCTCAGGGGGGGGGGGCCCTGGCCCTGATGGCGTGGCTTTTTCCTTTGGTTTCCCTTTTTTATTTACAAGAACATGTCGACCGAAAGAAAGCCTTTCTTTGGCGGTGCCCCTTGCACCCCCTCCAATGTGTGGTATTGTTGGACATGCTTCGCGAATCCGCCCCTCACCCCCCCCGACTCGCTACTCGGCCCATAACCCCTCCTGCACTAGTCCTGCAACTGAATACCAGCTCCAAACCATTCACCTAGCCAAACCCTTCACCTATCTCTACCCGCCCTGACTCAACTCACCTTAATCTAGCCTGCAACTCCTCCGCAACAATACCTGAATCAGCCCAAAACCCAAACCAGCCTTAAACCAACTTTGCCAACTCCAAGCCAACCCTTTATCCGTGCTTTAACAGCCACAAAATAATCCTCTGGTTCCTCTGGTCATCATGACTGAATGTGCAGCTAACAGGAAATGCCTGGTTGCTTTCCGGAAATCATGCTCCAAGTCATCCAAGAACAACTCAAGCCTCAAGCGTGGACGGCCTCGCCTTTTCCTTCGAAAGGGTCCACCTTTGCCCTATGTCCAGGGCCACCCTCGCAGGCGAAAACCGTTGCCAAATGGACCCATAAAAGACCCACGCCAGGGTGCTCATGAAGCCCTCGCGCTTCACCTGAGCGTGCTTTTGCTGGCTGCCGGCATCTGGCGGCTTTCGTGGCACATGTCACGCAACTTCGGCACTGCAGCAAACACAGGCAACAACGGTCATCACAGCTGCAACAATTATCCACAATTACTTCCAGGCTGTTCTTGAGTCTCTTCGAGCGCAATGTTGACACAGGAAGCTGTCCAAACGAGACATGCTGTGCAGCCCTCCGCGGTAAAAGCAAATCCCGGAAGACCTTCCAATTACAAGATTGGCGAGGGCTGAGTTGGTTGCCTCATTTTGATCAACGGCAACATCTCGACAACCTCATCCCCCAGAACAATCATTGCCACTAACCACACAGCCACCGGGCCATTCTTCAGCCGAGCTGCCCTGATGTCTTTCGCCATGGGTGGCACCAATTGCAGGACATCGGTTTCCTATACCCTATGCATGGCAGCAAGGGCTTGTTGATGCTCATAACGTGAGCCAACGCTTTGACAGTTTGTTCTCTTCGACCCCGCTCTCCCAAGGTAAGACCCTGCATGCCTCAAACACCTGCCAGCTGCACAGTTTCTGGCCTTAGACTATCTTTGCCTCATGTTGTTGCACTGCAGTGGGCCAATGGCTCGTCGATGTCATGGCTTGTCCCCGGCTTTGAATGCTGCATGAGGCAGCAGCGAGATCGCGCCATGCATGGTCGGGGTGAGGAGGGGCACCTCCTGTGAAGGCAAACACGCCAAAAACGCACAAGTGCTTGCATTTCTTGAGGAACTGCCTGCACAACAGGCTCCTAGCAGGGTTCACATACACAGGCCCTCAGTGCAACCATGTCCAAGCTATGGCTCAGCCTCAAGCACAAATTCCAAAAGGAAGTGCTTTGATGACGGTCCGGAACAAACACTATCCCCCATTCGCCGCTTGGGGGTGGGCGCCTGCGACTGCCAGCACTGGGTACCCAAGCGATTCAGTCTGCCGGATGCTGAGCCTTTGGCATATACCATGGCGGTGTGGATGCCGTTGGCGATGCGAAGCTTCAGGGCCTCGCAAGGTTGCTGGCTTTGGATCTTGCTGGAACGGGCATGGGAACAGCTCTGTGAAAGCAGAACCAGGTGGGTCACAATCAAAACCTGGTACAAAAATGGTCGACCCAGAACCATGTAAAGAACTAAGAAGGCGGGATCGTCCCTTACTAACCTTCATCTACCCAGGTTTTGATTGTGACTCAGGTGGGATGGCTGCAAGCCTCCCTGCCTGTCCAACTTTGGCTCCTGGAAATCGCTTGGGATCCGGCGATGTCTTGAGCCAACTGCCCCTGCTGCGTGCGCCTCGGCAACAACTCGACGGGGAGAGGAGAACCAAACCGTCCATTCCAATATGGTCGGCATCGTTTTGGCCAGTTGGCCTGAAAGAATGCAAAGGGGGCGTGCCAACTTTAAGGTGACTCAAAGCCAAAGCGCGAAGTTTTAGAAAACCCGAGTCACTGAAAGTCGCATGAATCCCGGTTCCCATTTGTCCTTTCCAGAGTTCATGTGACCATGTCAAGTAATGCCAACCGGGGGGTTCTTACATTCACCTAAACATTGCCCCCAGAAACGGAGGTGTTCTTGCCGTCAGGCGCAGAAAGAACTGTGTTCAATGGTCACATTCAACATAGGGGGACCCCAAAATCCACAAATTCTGGTTGCCTTACAGCTTCCCGAAGCAACCCCTACAGCGGGCGACCATGTTTTTGTGCTTAACGCAATCCGATCCCCACCAAGGGCTTCTCAAAGCTCGTGGTCCCTTCTTTGCGCCCGAGGTGCACCACCACGCCCGGCACGCTGCCGAACTGCGGCGGCAGCCGGGACTGCAGGTCCTGCGAAGGCATCACCGCTTTGTACCAATTTTTGCGGGGCAACCGGGGCAACCAAAGGAAAGTCATCCAAGGGGCTGAAAGTCATACATTCAAAAAGTCTTTCCACACCTTTGAAAGGCCTTCGGAAAGGCTTCCTTTGGACTTCCTTTATGACTTTCAAAGGGAAACCAGAAGGAAGCCCGGGCAGCTCACGCAGCTGGGACCTCTTTAAGAAAAGAGCCAGCTTAGCGTCGGCCGCTGGCAGCCGACAAAAGGCCCCGAAGCTTCTCGACTGGGCCAAACCGCATCCGAAAGCTCCTCAATGACCAAGGCTTTGGCCGGCAAAGGCCTGGCGCTGAAAAACACCAAGGGCCAACCCAACAAAAGAGATTATATCATATCATATCATATCCCTAAACAGATCATATCCCTTTAGATCCCGCATTGAAGCCCTGCAACAAGACTGGGTTGAATGGAGGTGCATTGAACTCCGACGAGAGATGTTGGTTGCTCACATGGAGGGATCCCCAACGCTAATCTGGCAGTGCCCGAACATGGCAAGCCATTACCATCTGGCATGAGGACTATTCATTTCGAACCCATGCCGAGCCCCCAACCTCTAAGCTTCACGACCTTCAAGCTTACAACAGCCCGTGCGCACGCGCACCCGGGTGGCTGCTGCGGGTGTGCTCGAATCACTTTCGACTTTCAACCCTGAAGGCTCGAAAACACTGTTCGAGGGAATCTTGAGGCAAAAAGAAAACAGAATTGAAGTTTCCCCGCTTGGAGTAGTCATTCCACATCAACTGCTTCCCGACCTGCGCCGGGATTTGCATCCTTCCGTTCAATCTAATGGTCCCCACGAATAAATACAGGGTTAGGAAATCCAAAGTGGACAATACTAAACTCACAATAGGCCAATTCCAAACCAATACTAAACTAGCGATTTCTCCTGCAGACCCCGAAACGGGGAAGCCCAGCTGCGGACAGAAGAGGACCGAGAAGGACCGAAGAGAAGACAAACTGGGAACCCCTGTTTAATAACTGCAAACATACTGTTCCAAGGGTCCCTATTGGGGCAGATTACATCAACATTTCAAAAAGCCGTGGGCGGGGCAAAGATAACAGCTCTTTGCCCCAACCCGAATGAAAAAAAGCAGCACAGGCATAG
This sequence comes from Effrenium voratum, assembly GCA_963377175.1. Lineage (NCBI taxonomy): Eukaryota > Dinophyceae > Suessiales > Symbiodiniaceae > Effrenium > Effrenium voratum. Next base: position 84,898 of record CAUJNA010002635.1, on the reverse strand, counting down.
CAACAGAACGCCTATGCTGGACTACGCGGCCTAACTTCGCACCCCGAACGGCATGTGCGTGCCACCACTTACATCCCGTGGGCGCGAAGTCGAGGGGCATTCACATGCCAAAGGGGTCAGTTTTGGCCATCACTGAATCTAAATAGGTAGGTAGGTAGGTAGGTGGGTAGGTAGGTAGGTAGGTGGGTGGGTAGGTGGGTAGCTAGGTAGGTAGGCAGAATACATCTGAGCGCCAGGCTCTGCCCGAGGCACATCGGGGCCTCAGAAGGACTTGAAGACTTGGGCTGTTGCCCTCTCAAAGTGTACATCTTCAGTCTGCGTTTGAGGCGCCCTCCCTTCCAACTCGCATGACTGCACGTCCACTGCAGCATTGAACTCTGCAGTGAAACTTGATGGACCCAAGGCGGATGGGGATAAGTCTCAACCCAAGCGTTTCCATGGTTCCGACCCCTTCCAGGATTCCAGCGCATCCCAAACGAGCCCGCATATGCGACAAACCTACTTTGGACGCGCCGATTGGCGCGGCAGAAGTCCTCCAGTGTGTTAGGAATCTGTGCGAACACCCCGCACTTCCCTGGTGTCTCGTGCCTTAGCGTGCAGTTCAGCCAAGGATTAAACAAAATGACCCCCTGACTCTTCAAAGCACCACATTGGTGCTACTGGTACCTTAATCGCGAACGGTGCATCCTTTTCGCCGAATAAGGGTTTGTGCCAAAATGGGAGGATTGCCCAGCTCCACTGGGCAGCTCCCCTCAGCAGCTGATGGGAGTAGAATTGATGCCACTCCCACAGCGAGGGAGGAATCCTCCCACCTCACCGGATGCCCTCCCGGCATCATGGGTGAGGAAGGAAAGTAGCGAAGATCAGCTTGATCAATTCGCTTTCGACTGAGGGGAAGACCCGGTTCTCAGTCGGAAATTGCGGGTCCGGATGAGTAAGTTCATCCGCCCACGTGTTAAAGTCGCGCTTCACATGCGACGGTCCCAACATGACCTGGTGGTCATGCAGTGTTAACACAATTTCCATGAGGATGGCCGCATTGGGCATCCTGCGAGTGGAATCGTTGAGCAGGGAGAAAACGTTTCCCTGGTTATCACTAGCAACCAGAATCCTAGTGTGAGAAACCGAGCCGGCTGCACAAAGCAGAGCAGCCCTCACCAGAAGGAGGAGGCCGAAGAGCTCCAAGGCCGCTATCGCTCGCTGCGGGTCCCCAGTAGCGAAGGCCCACGGCTCGCCCTCCGGTGTGATTCTGTGTTGGAACCACTTCACGCGGGACTTGTCGGGGTTGGGCACGTCCGAGCACCAACCACCAACCCATGCATGGTCCGCCTGTTTGCCAGCTCCCGCATCAGATGCCCCCGTCCATGGAAGTGTGGGAGCAAATGGAGATGCCAGTGGGAACCTCTGGTTGAAGAGCTTCCCCAGAAGGATGGCCAGAGCACGAACCAGCTTCGGTGGCCTGCCCGAAGTGGTGCAGGCCTTCTTCCAGCTCCAAAAGGGCTGGAGGAAAGGTTTCGTCAATGGACACGCCGAAGTAGCCCATTGAATCCGGCCCAGGGCTTGTTCCACCTCCTTGCTGGTAAAGATGTCCCCCTGGGCCAGCCGTTTGAGAGTGGCCAGGATTATGACGTGCTTGACTGGAGCCAGCAGCACACAGGGCGTGATTGGGTCCACCACGAATCCCAACCAGGTATTGACCGGGGAGAGCGCCGTCTTCTTCCAAGAAAGCGGGACTCCCAGCGCCAGAAGAGTGGCCAGGATGGCTGTGGCGTCCCAGTCCGCCCTGCTGCATCTGAGGACCCAGCAGTAGTCGTCCACAAAAACTAAGTGCCAGTCCACCTGAGGGAAGATGTAGTACAAGAGTCTGAGCACCAAGGATGCCTTTCTTCCCCAGTACAGTTGTGCCGAGGCCATGCCGTACGTGCCCACTCTATTGACCCACCACCGGTTCTGGATGCAGGCCACCTGGTATTTCCAGTCTTTCTGGAGCACTTTTATGCGCCTGTGGGCCTTGGTGACATCCGCCTTGAGGATGATGAAGGTTTCCCCCCGTGTCGGCGGCTGCCACGTCAGGGGTTCCCCCCTATCAGGGCCCTCGGCACCTGGGGGCAGGCTGGTGCTGTGGGGGTCCCTCTCAGGGCCCTCGGCACCTGGGAACTGCCCCTGCACCGGCTGGCGAACATCCCTAGGTTCCTCATCAGTGCCCGAGGATGGGGCTCGGAGTAGATGAGGATGGTCCGCCGCTGTCCTGAGCCAGTGGATGGCATGGAGGCAGTCTCCAACCATCGGTGCGGTGGTCTTCTCCTCCGTGTGAGCCTGGATGTGTGCGTTTGCTCCCCCTTTTGAGCCATCATAGATCGTCCTGATCTTGTCCGACTCATCAATCCCTGCAAGGGGGCCCGGGCAAAGTTCCTCCGGTTTGCAGCGGCACCTCTCTGCCGCCTCGGAGCGAGTGAAGGGCCCGTCCACCATGTCCAAGGCTCGTTCCTCGTAAAAGGTTGATTCGATTTCCTTGGCAAAGAGTTCAGCCGTTGGGTAGTTACCATGAGCCACTGGCGGGGGGGGATCTTCCCCCAGCCAGGCTTCTCCCTTAAGCTCCTCCTTAGTGGGCCAAACTCCCGGGGAGGTCAAGGTAGGGTCCGAGACTCCCAAGGGGACCCCCTCTTTCAGTGTTAGGGGGAATTCCCAATCAGGGTCACCTGAAAGGGATGCCAAGTGCGACACTAAGTCCAGGAGGAAGGGCTGTCCTGGGCATCGTTCATGGAGGTGCCTCGGTCCTAGGATAGCCCGCAGCTCCTCGAGGTCGGCTTCCTGGAAGGGGTGTGTGGTGGCACCTGATGCCAGGGACATTCGGACCTTGTCAATCCAGGGCCGGGTAAGGGTCATGATCAGGGCGCCCAAAGTAGCCAATGGGGAAATTCTCCGAAAAGGGGGGTTGAGCCTCCCTGGGGAAGGTTTTCCCCCCCCATCCCTCAGGGGGCGTGAGCGGAAACCCAATTGGACAATCGCCACCCGGTCAGTGAGGTGTGGGACCCTGAAAGCGGGCAGGCATTCGGGGCGGTCCAGGACCTGGTCCCCCTGTCCCTCCTTCCCCAGTTGTTCCGCATCTCCGGCCATCGGGGGCATGGGAGATGGGAAGTCTGGGTTCATTGTTCCACGAGGGCTTACGGTGTCTGCCTCAGGGTGGAACTGCCCGTGCAGGCGGGGCTTCGGGGCGTTCTTGCCTCCGGGCTTTGAGCCCTGGTGTGATGAGGAGGGACCGCCTCCTTGACTGGGCCCCCGTTTTCCCCGGGGGGAATGGCCTTCCGGGGGGTCCGACCCCCGCCCCTTAGGTGGTCCCTTGGGGTTTCCCGGAAATTGTGAGGGGATCCGGATGTGCCCCGGCGCTGCGAGTGACACAGCGATGGCTTTGGCCAGGCCTGCCATCATATCCCAAGGGTATCTGCTAAGAGTCGAGGACTCGTTGGTGCCCACATGTGACTGATGCGTGCACCGCATTTGATCCCAGTCCTGGATCGGGAGATCCGTGGCCAGCGTAGTGGCCTTCTTGACCAGCTGGCCCAGGCGGCACTGGTCGAAGGAGATTGCTGTCAAGGAGTTCTCCTCCATCCAAAGCTGCCCCTCCTCTGTGATCCAGAAGGATGAGCATTCCTTGGCTTTGGGCAGCGAGCTGCTCACCACTGGGTCCTCCGGGTGTTCCAGGAAGGACCTGGGCCCTGGCAGAGAAACTGCCGCTCGTGAGGCCCTTGCCAGGCTGGTGATGTACATCTGTCTCAGAATGAGGATGCTGTCATCATCAAGTTGAGTCTGGGCGGCCTGGTCCAGGTGTGGAAGGCCCCAAAGTGTCTCTGGAGTGCGCCCTCGCACCGGGGTGGGAGCCCCCGGTTTTGGTATGTGGCGCAGGATGGACCATGTCCTGCAGTTGGGTCCTCCTCCAATGAAGACCACTCGGCCCTGCTTTGCTGCCGTGCAAAGAGCTCCATACAGCTCGGGTTGGAGCATATCGTGGTCCCCCTTTGGTCCAGACCGTAGGATGTCTACCGCCACCACCATGCTGGAAAGGTGTGGGTAGTTGGCATGAAGACAGCTGTCCAAGGAAGTTGGGTCTTCCTTGCCTGCATAGAGCAGGACAATGATGGGCCCACTGGATGGAACTTTGGGCGATGTGCCCTGTGTCCATCTCAGCCGCTGTACCAGACGCTCAGGGATGTTCTCCATCCACGGGAAGATGTCCAATCCCGGTGACGGCTCCGTTGGACTTGTCAGGGGGGTAGCTGAAAGGCGTTGGCCCCCTTCATTCAGCCCCACCGAGCTCTTGTGGAAAACCACCGGGTCCTGCTTGATGATGTTGGGCGCCGGAAGTGGGATCGGCTGCCTCCTGGGAGTGTCCCTTGGCGTTGCGGTGTGCTGCCAGACATCCGGCACTCGGGCCTTCTGGGTGCGGCCCCCCGTGTCAGGGCCCTCGGCACCTGCGGGGAACCGTCCCGTCCCCGCCTATCAGGGCCCTCGGCACCTGTGGCTCGGGACTGAGGCGCCGCCGTTGTGCCGGTTGTATGGCTGTTCTGATCACGGCGAGGGCGTTGTGCACGCTGGTTCTGCCGTCCCCATCCTTGTTCCGCCGAGGATGGCCGCCACCTGGCCTGTCCCCCCCCTGTGTCAGGGCCCTCGGCACCTGCAGGAGGGGGCTTCTGTGCCTGCTTGGGGCGTTTGCGCCCCTTCTCGCCCCCCCGGGCCTTATCAGGGCCCTCGGCACCTGAGGCCTCCCGGGGGGTAGGGGTCAGCGCCCCTAGTCAACCCGGGCAGTCCTGCGGGAGGTGGTCCCCCAGGCAGATGCGGCCCATTGCCAGGATGAGGTTGCACTTGTGGGTGCGGCCGCAGTTGCCCGGGCAACGCCCGCGCATCCAGTTGTTGCAGAACTGGTTCCCTTTCGGGTCGGTGGCTGCCTGCTTGCTACCGCCCCGGGACGCCTGATTGTTCAGGTGGGGGGGCTTACCCTTCCCTTTGTTCCCAGGCTTGCCCTTGGGCTTCCCCTTGCCCTTGGACTTGTTCTTGCCCTTCTGAGGTGGTGCGTAGTCCATGGATGTCCTGGTTGGTGGGCGGCCCCGGGAAAAGGGCTGGATCTTCTCGTAGACCTCACGTGTCCAGAACAATGTGTCCTGCCTGACCGACAGCATGGCCGCCTTGAGGGTGTTGCCCTCATGCATCTTCTCGTGAATCTTTCGCCATGCGTTGCGTTCGGCAATTGCCAGGACGTGGTCCTCTGGCGGGGGAAAACGGCCCCCGATGTCCTCACCATAGAACCACTCGTACCAGCTCTCCAAGTCCTCCCGGGTGATGTCGAACTGGCCGAACTGCGGGAACGAGAGGACGCACATGAGGAGGGTGTTGCGGAACACCGCGTGCATCCTCTCGAGCTGGTGGCGAGTTTTGGGCTCGCCCCGCTCTTCCACCTCATCCTCCCGGTCCCAGCCATCCACCGTGCTCTTCTTGGTGGTCTTCCATGGCCGTTCTCCTGGCTCCGGGAGTGCGCTTACCAGGTATTTCATGGGGATGAAACCGATCTCGCCTCCTGCGCAGAGCTTGAACTGGCGCTTCACCAGCTGGTCGCTTCCTTGAAGGGCCAGCTTGGGTTTGGTGAGCTTGGTCTTCTCCTCCCAAACCCTCTCCAGCTGTCCCCGTTCGCACGAGACCGTGAGATTCGGGGCGGTGTCCCCGGGCGTGTGTGGCCCGGGTCCCGCTGTTGCATGCGCCCCAACTCCCATGGATCGCTGAGCCGCGTGAACCACCTGGAACATGCGGGCCGCGACCAGCCGGGAGGTCACATCCGTGTAGTGGTGGTTGTTGGGGGCGAAGCCCAACTCCCTCGGCGCCGTCTCCCTTGCACGGTCGGGCGAGTCCCACCGGGTCGCGAGGTCCTCCATCGAGACGAAGCCCTCATCCGACAGTGTCGCTTGGATGAACCACGGGATGCCCTTGAGGACCATGAGGTTCCTGGCAGTCTTGTGGAGCTTAGCCACTGCGTCCGTGTACGCTCCAGGAACTTCCTGTGGCGGTGCCACCAACTCATCTGGTGGCGCTGCCATGGTGTGGGTGGGCGGGATTTCAAATCACAAGACCAAATGTCAAAAGGTCCACTTGAGCCAAAATGGTGGCCCAAGTGGATACTTATTAAGAGTCAAGACAAGCGACCACCTACGGTTAACGCTTTAGCCCAGACTCTTCAAAGCACCACATTGGTGCTACTGGTACCTTAATCGCGAACGGTGCATCCTTTCGCCGAATAAGGGTTTGTGCCAAAATGGGAGGATTGCCCAGCTCCACTGGGCAGCTCCCCTCAGCAGCTGATGGGAGTAGAATTGATGCCATCCCCAACGGACGGATCGCATCAGCTGCCAATACCAACGGACGAGCTGGTCGTTGGGGAGGTCCTCCCTCCACGTATGCCGTGTGGTCCCGTTGTCGCATTCCAGGGCCCTCGGCATCTGTGCGTCTAGCGGTCCGGCTGCGGTCCACCCGGTGCGGACCCCGTCAATCCGCCGCCTGGGCTGCCCGGGGACATCTCAGGGCCCTCGGCACCTGTGTCCCCTGGTTTCCCGGGGCACTGGCCCCCTGGGATAGGGGTGAGAACATCTCAGGGCCCTCGGCACCTGTGTCTCCCCCTCCAGGCCCCTGCAGGGTTGCGTGTCAGGGCCTTCGGCACCTGCGCTCCCCGCTGGCCGCGGGGCTGGGCCTGTGGGGGGGTGCCGGGGAGGGCGTACCAGGGCCCTCGGCACCTGCGCCCTCTCCCCCTGCCTCCTTGCCTTGAGGCATGGGGGGCAAGCGTATCAGGGCCCTCGGCACCTGCGCTGTCCACCCCTTACTCAATTTCCGGGAGGACGACCGCCTCCTTGTCCGACTGAGTGTCCACGCTCTCGTCGGTGTCCGAGGAGAGGGAGATGGAGGCCTCGGAGTCCTGTGCTACGTAGGGCTCTACGGCCATCCACGTGTTCGGGAAGGTGAAATGCCGGAAACATCTGGTGCATCCCAGGTACACCTCCGGCTCAGCATGGAAGTCCTGCTCCGCCAGCTCCGAAATCTTGATCGGTCCCGGCCTCCAACCGCACCCCACTGTGACCCCTTCTGTGTCCAGTAGGTGCATGCTGTAAGCTTTGGTGGGACCCTTTCGGGCCGTGGTGGCTACCACCGTCAGTGGACCCCGAGGCGGGGGCACCTCATCCGCCGCCGTCTTGGTGATGGTCGGCTTGTCGGCAGGGATGACATCCCAGCTGGCCTTCGAGGGCGGTGTGTCCGGGACTTCCTTGAACAAGGCCTTCGGTGAGGCCGGGGGCTCCACCTTGTCCTCCCAGTCCTCATGTCCGAGGTCGACTCGGACCGCCCTCCCTGCCTCGAGTTGCATGGACGGGAGCTTCTGGAGGACCTGGTCCCAGATGGAGCACACCACGTGTCGCTTCTCCCGGGTGTAGACATCCGCCGTGGACTCCTTGAACCAGTTTCCCAGGTACTGGCGCTGGTCCCTCGGTATGTGCGCCTGGAATGCCAAATCCGGCATGAAAACCCGGAAGGAGTACCATGAGAGTTCAGCCACGTCCTTGGCTGGCGCGCCTTGCTTCCCCAAGGCGTCTTTAAGCCACCTCAGGGACCTGTCTGGGGTTCCTGGGCGGGGGATGAAGCCCGTCCTGTCCTTGTTGATCGTGGGGATCAGGTAGTCCATCTCGCGGAACTCCTCCGAGGCCCTGAATCTCTTCCACCACCGCTCCAAGGGGATCCACCATCTGGCCCCCGAGAAGGAGAACAATGGGGCGATGAGCGGGACCGGGTTCCGTTTGATGGCCACTGCCGACGTGGTCTTCGTTTGCCAGGCCAGCAGCTCCAGGGTGTTGCTCGTGGACTTGACCGTCTGCGGCGAGGTGTGCTGCACGTCGTTGAAGCGCGCACTGCAGGCCAGGTTGAACCTGGCCATCGCCATGATGTACCTGTCCACTGCTTTGGTCAGCTCCGGGACCCGGTTCTCCGGCGGGGCCCCTTCTGCCCCTTGTTCCAGGGCCCAACAATTGCCCGGGTCGGAACCACCGCCTTGCGTTGTGGCTTGACCTGGGTGTCCACCAGCGTCTCCTGGATGGCTTTCCGCTTCTCCAGGAGTTGTTTGTGTTCGTCAACGTTGAGCATGCCGAGTTTAATGGAGAGCCACTTTAAAGTGCCCCACCACTTCTGGAGCTTCGCCGGGGTGACCTCCAACGTGACCGCCTGGTTCATGAGGTGCCGGACGTCGCCAGCCGTCCAGGGGAGGTTCTGGAAGCCGATCTTGCGCATGCCCTCATAGGCCAAGCAGTGTGCCCGGATGGTACGGAACCGGGCATCACCAAAGAGGTGGCCAAACTCCTCCAGCTCCCTGGCCCCCATCACCTGGTGCATGTAGGGGATCTGGTGCCGGAAGGGGACGAAGTATCCCAGGAGGCGTTCCAACCACCTGGCCCTCAGGTGTTGTTCCAACGCTCTCTGAGATGTCGGCAATTGGGTTTTGATCTTCCCTGGTTTCCAATGCCGCCACTTGTTGGCCACTGCCAGGACATCCGGGGCCTCAATCGATCCGGAAAGGATCCACTCTTCACGGTCCCGGATGGCCTGTTCCATTTCCAGTGGAGAATAGGTGTGCGATTGCCTGGCGCCTGCCGCACGAAACAGAAGTTGTTGCAGGGTCTTAGTAGTGAGCTCCAAATCCGCCTCCTCCAGCGGTTGTGGTTGGGAGCCCAGCATCCTCGTGAGGATCAAGTGGTAGGTGTCCGAGGCCACCAGGACGTGGTTGCCGTCAGGTGCCAGCCCCACGATCCGTGTCCACGGCCGCGGGTCAAAGACCACCGCAGCCGGGTTGGCGACCTTGTCCTTCTTGACCCATTCCAGGCAGCACGCCACGAGGATTTCCCCGTCCGACTGCACTGGTGCAAATCCCAGGTCATGCAAAATCAACTGGAGCGCGGTAGGCGCCCCGAGGAAGGTCGTCCCAAACGGGGAAGGGAGGCGGGGCCTCCACATCATCATGATCCACTCGAGCCGGGGGGTTAGTCCCTAGGTGCAAACCCCAATCAAACAACAGGGGGGGCCCCCCAAAACCCCGGAAAGCCAACCCCGAAACGGAGGGAACGGGGGAAAAAAGGGGGGGGACCCAGGGAGCCGCCCCGAAAAGGGAAAACCAGACAAGAGAGGGGAACCAAGACGCACCCCGGATCAGCCCAAGCCGCGCCAATTTCTCTCGCCTGGTGCAAGTCTGGGCCTGCTCTGTTCCCTGGGGGGGGATATCAGCGCCTTCGGCAGCTGTCCCACCCCCGGGGTGCGCTGCGCATCCGTTCCGGCTGGTCGCGGTCCTGGATGATGTGCCGGAAGATGGCGTTGTCCCGCATCATCACGCGGCCCCCTTCGCGATGTCATCGAGCCGCCTCCGGATTCCGCAGAATCAGCTCCCAGATGGCATTGGAGACGTGGCCTGTCTGGGTGGTCTGGCTGAATCTGAACCTGGGCACCTTCTGGTCCACGATGGAGACGTCCCGCAACGGGGCCGAGGGCTCCACCCGGCGGTAGTACTCCAGCCGCTCCTTCACCCAGCGGTTGTAGAGGCCCTCCGGCGGCTCGTCCAACACCAGCTGCAAGATGGCCTTGCCGGCCCGGATCTGGAGGAGGCGGGTGCCCCCTCCCCCGGCACGCCAGTACCCCTTACAATACTTGCACATGTAGCCCCCCCGGGTCTCCCCTTTTGTCTTCGGGATGAGTTCCCACGGGGTGACGGAGCTCAGGACCAGGCCACACTCCATGTGCGCCCAGAAGACATGCTTCATCTCCACCGGATAGTTCTTCTTCCGGTAGTCCTTACCCACCACGCCGTGGACGTTGTCCGCCGTGATGGGGGGGTAAACGATCCCCTCATCGCCCTCACCTCCCCTGGGGCGGATGTCAGGGCCATCGGCACCTGTCCGGCACCCAGGGGCGGAGGGGTCCAGGCCCACCGGGGTGGCGGACGGCTTGTCAGGGCCCTCGGCACCTGAGCTCGTCCCGCCAGAGCCCGAGGCTGAGGAGATGGTGGGCGGCCTGTCAGGGCCCTCGGCACCTGGGCACGCCGCACCAGAGCCCCCCGCCTTTGGCATGGGGACCCCTTCCAGGTCCGGCAGATCTGCCAGGAGGGCCGCCGGGAAGGGATTCCTACCCAGCGAGATGACCGCCTTGGCCTCAAGGTAGGAGTCCGTGAGGGATGTGAGGTCGTCCATGCTGAAGTCCCTCCATGCCGTTGTCGGCTCGAAGACCCCAGTTTCAATGGCGACACGGACCTGACTAGGCCAAGCACTGAAGGGAGGCGCTATGGGCGCGAGCAGCCTGGTTTCGAGGGAGCCCTTCGCCTGTCTGGCTTGGTGTTTCGCTTTCGCCGCCTCCGCAGTGGTCTGGGCCTGGAGGAGCTCCGGTGTGGGTCTCCCCCAGTCCGCACCCAGCTTGTCCAATAGCTTCTCACGGAAGAGGTCCAAGTCCAGGTTCTTCAGGAGCTGGCCTCCATCACCTCCTCCGTCAAAGGCAAGAAACGTGTGATCCGGCGCCTTGCACGCACTTCAAAAGAGAGACCCGGGAAAAGGCCCCGGGGGGCCCCAAGTCCTCTTCCCGGGTCTCTCTTTCACTCAATGCATGCGGCAGATCGCTTCTTGGACGGGTCCGGGGTCTTTTCGCGAAGCCGGACGTTGGAGGCCCACATCCACTCCGGAAAGTGAAACCCGGGCGGCGCAGGCTCGAACGTTTGCAGTGCTTTGATGGACTCGCAGCACTGAAACTGAAAGGCATCTGTCGTGGACATGTCGCTCAGGTGCTTCGCCAGCGCCAGACCCTCCAGTGTCTCTGCCCCATAGCGCTTGATCAATCGGGTGCCCGCCCTCCGGTAGGACAGCCAGGCCAGGCGCAGCTCGCGGCTGTATAGCTCGAAAGCCGCTGTGGAGCACGTGTCCGTGTTCAAGCTAGCTTCTCGCCCCGCAGCCAGGTTCAAGAACTTGCGGGCCCCAGGCCCAGTCAGGGACCACTGGGAGTCCTCTTTGAGGAGCACCTTGGGGACGCGGGCACGGGTGTAGATGCGAAAGATGTTCTTGGCGCACAGGGCGCCGACACTTTGCAGACCCTTCGCCAGAAACTCCTTCAGCACATCTCGCTTGTTGCGTGTGCATCCGGCCTGGTCTCGCAGGGGTAGTTGTCCAGCATACGCTGAAACGAAGAAGTTCTGTTCGCGCAGCCAGTCTTTGGCTTCCTCCACGTTCTTGTTCTGCAAAATGTGCTGCTTCACCCGCCCCCAAATGCTGAAGCTCGGGAACAACGCGCTTGGCGCCTCCGACTTGGCCACCAGCACTTCTGCCGCGCCCCGCAGCGTCCTTGCCTTGAGGACGTCGCTTAAGTTATCCTGAACCACCTGCGCAGCTGAAAAGCTGCAAAAGATACCCAGCAGGACGGAAATGGAAAATCGGGATCTTTTTGGCACCTGCTGAAGTATTGCATCCTGGAGCAGGGATGTACGATCTGATGCCTCGTAGTTCCACTGGTGGCTTCTCGCCATGGACAGCATGCTAACGCCCGTCCACATGAACTGGCAGCTGTCCAGCCGGAGCGCCGTTCGAGTCTCGTACTCGCTCCTGCATGTCACGCCAGCTCGGATGGTCCATAGCATGAAGAAATGCTCCCAAACCGCTTCCATTTGGGCACGCACTGGCCTCAGGTCTGGCCTGGGGTTGGCGTACCTTCGATTTGGCACATCAGCCATGGCCCAGCGCTGCCAGTATAACTATTTCAAATCACAAGACCAAATGTCAAAAGGTCCACTTGAGCCAAAATGGTGGCCCAAGTGGATACTTATTAAGAGTCAAGACAAGCGACCACCTACGGTTAACGCTTTAGCCCAAAACACGCATGTTGCACTGGGATCCTCAGCGCCAAGGCAAAGACACCATCAACAAAAAAAACTGATGGCAGCTGGAGGCTGGAGGCTGGGCGTCCATGCAGCCTTCCCTGTGGGAGGTGATCCTATCCACCATGGTGTTGTGAAAGCAGACCTCGGCACGGCACGCCGCCAGCTCACCCACCGAGGAAGGTCGAAAAGGAAGTAGAGGCGTGTACGAAAGTTGTGCGAATTACTCTCACACTTCCAGAGCACCCGCGGCTGTAAGAGCAAGCTACGCAGTCGAGAATGGAGAAACAATCTGACTGACGGATACACAGAACGGCCAGTTCTAAATACTTTCCTGACCACAGTGAACAATCACCGGTGCAATCTGAATCTGGGCTTGTCCCATGCGGGAACCCCAAAAAGTGAGGCTCCCTTTTGAACTCGCTTTTAAAGCACACCAGGATGGTACCCACGAAGCATGAGAATTGCCACGTCTGCGTGAACACGGGGGAACCAACTCTCAGAACTAAGACGGTCCAATGGGAGGTCCGGGTTGGTGTGTTCCAATGGCCAGTGGAGCGCCCAAGCCCCCAAAGAGGATGCCCCCAAGAAATGGTCGCACTGGGCTGGCCAGGGGTTTGCGTTGCAGCCGGTAGCAAACTGATGTTCAGGCTCTAAAATCTCAGCTTTCAACTAGGAGGGTAATCAAGTTGCAAAAGAAATAGCTGGCAGTGCTGCCCTGGCGTCACCAAAGAAACAACAAACCAACAAGCTTTCAATCCTACCAAGTTGAAACGACTGGGTATGGACTCTCGATAAAAACGGTTGCAAGAATAGTGAGCCACTGGGTGTTCGCTGGCACCTGTGCTATGACTGACCCTCACGGAGTGTCACAAGCTTCGCTCAAAGAATCGACTCGCCCAAGCAAGCGGGGCACCACTATACAAGAAAGACCTGCACTGCACAAGCGGAACAAACGCACCAAATCAGTCCAAAAGCAATGCATAGACCATAGTAGATCTAATGGAACCAACGCCGAAGGCATTTGCTGCACCCCCCCAAACCGATGCCCATCCATCCCGAGAGCTAAGGCTGGAAATCCAACAAGGCTTGGGCCCCCCTGCGCGCTTCTGCAGCCACGACTCAAAGTCTGCACACCTACGGAATCGGAACCCGACGAAGACAACAGGACTGCCAAAGGTCAGTCCTTTAAGTCGTCCCTGACATGGCCGTTGGGATTGGTGGTTTGGAGGTTGGGGTGAAATTCCACTTACTCTCCAGCACAAGGCTTCCGAATCCCCAACGCAACCAATCAGGGAGTACCTGAACAAAAGTTTCGGGGAGAAGCTGCTGCACACTCCCAAACAGGTTGAAAGAACCTTGAGGCTCCCAATCCTCAAAAATCGAATGCCAAAGGAGCTTTCAGGGTAGCTCCAAAGCAATGCCGCACCAGCATGACAAACAGAAATCGAGTCAATCTGGGCGCCACTCTGCCCAAAATCATTGCACGTTTTGTTTCTGGCCTAGCCTTTTGCCAAGTTCTTTGTGCTCGAACTGCTTCCGTTCTTCTCAGGGATCCTTCCCAAACCCAGGCCGTCGTTCGTCGATGTCCTGAGCACGCCCTTAGCGGCGCTTCACACCCCCTACGCACGGTGTGTGCAGCCTGTGCTTCACTCATGCCCCGCACTCTCAAAATTGGGGAACCCCCAAAATGGCAGCTACCTCTTTCGTGTCCCGCAAAATACACCTGAACAACAATACCCTCAACAAACACTGGCCATCCAAATGGGCACGTGTGGAACTGTATGCAAGTATCGACTAGTTCAAGCGTTGACCGGCGCCGCTCCCCTCGGCCTCTCGGCATGCTGCGTGAAGTCACAGCTGCAAACCTGAGGGTGAAGCCAGGGTTGGCCCCCTGAAAAATCATCGACCTACCCATGATGCGATGCCACACCCATCTGTTCCTCCATAGCTCACTGGAGGAAACCCCTTGGGGGTAAGCTGTAGCCCACGAAGCGGGAGGAAAGGCTAAGAGCCCCTTTCAACAAGACTATGCTGTTCTTGCAGGGCGAGTCTATCTTGTCTAAAGCTGGTGCCAACACAAGAAGCCTAGGGCTGTTGCCACCGCTTGAAACAGTAATGACTTGAATGTCAACTCATACCTTCCCCTCCCAGTGTCTCAAGAGGGCTCCATACATTTCCCTTGAAACATCACTCTGGCACTAGAGACTCCTGGGCCATGTGAAATCCCAAGCCCCGCAAGAGGCCCCGGAGATGCAAAGCTTCTCCAGCCTCTGGCATGGGATCCAGACGCAAATAGACTTGGCAGTTGCGGCACGTACCTTCCGACCTTTGTTGATCGTCTTGCCCGCCGTCCCCCACACCCCCCCCACAAGAAAACACAAAAACAAAACACGGGACAATTGAAAACGCAACTAGGACAAGAAGGGGAGCCTTTGCCACTGACCTGGCTTGCCCCCAAACTGCATCACTTTCAAGGCTGAAAAGCCTCAGATCGGACGTCAAAAGGATACGCCCGAATGTCCACCACAGGGCAGCCGCGCGTAGCTCCGGATGGCGTCCCCATTGAACGGCACATTGTCCGTGTTCAGTACGCAAAGCATCCGCCTTTGTCAGCGAACCCTTTGGGAAGGAGACCAAAAGGAAACCACTCAGTTTTGGGGGGGGGTCAACCCTATTTCGACACATATTCACAAAGGCCCCTAAGTTCTCTTACGTTGCAGCCTGGTGGTTCCAGGGGCCGACCGAGCTGGAGCCCCCATTTTATCAGAAAAAGAGAGGCCGATGTTCCCAGTGAGCTCAGTGCCTAGCGACGGATAGTATGTCTTCCTCTGGTGCGGGCCGAATCATCCAAGGTGTCTAACTGCTAGATAAAGCCGATATTCGATTAACGTTTACTTGAATAGTCACGTGCTTGAACGGAAAGCAAGCCAACATTTCTATGCAAGGTGGGGCTGGTCAAAAGATGTCAAATGGGAACAACTCGGAAGGTACGACTATTTCCTACATGGCCATTCCATCCAGGCAAAGGCGACTGTTGGGAACAACGCAAGGTTTCGAATTCTGCAGCTACCAGTCAAGTGCATTCCTCTTCACGCCCATCAGACTTCGCGCGCAAGCGGCATGCGCAACGTCCTCGGGTGGCTTCTTTCTTCATTGGGTTCGCAAAGGCACCATGTGAAAAATAGCGGTCACCACTCAACAGCCCTTGACATCTAGGATGCAAAAGTTGATCTTTGTTTACCGCACTGCTGGGCATGCTGTTGCTTGTAGCCATAGCTCCTGTCAAGGCTGTTCAAATCCGTAGGCTGACGAAGCCGGAAAAGAACCTTTCATTAAAACTAAACACAACACCCACTCTCGGCATTGGCTTCTAAAAATGATTGATTGACCCCTTGGCCAACCGACCTTGGCCAGCTCACAAACTGTTTGCACCTTAGTAGCCCACCCAGAGACTGGCAGTCGCCAGTTTGCAAAAGGTGGGCTCCAAAACTAGCCCGAACACGCGCCTAGACCACTCGAACACACGATCCTCTACTGCCCTATGGCTAGCAGAACGTCTGGCTGCTGCTAATACCTCCCCTGCGGCGCCTGGAGGGGTCATCCACCTCGAAGCATGCCTGCCGAGGTGCCAACAACTGCCACATGCTCCAACGACATGTGAATTGCCGCGGTTGCATGCCGAGCAACAGGCCAAGTCGCTGGGAACTAAACTGGCCAAGCCAAACCTGAGGCCCAAACTGGCACAAATGGATGCAAATTGCAGGGTCGGAATCTCAACCGGCCTGCAGTTGAACGGTAGCCCAGGCACAAAAGCAATCAACAACCCTCTTCGGGATGCGCCCCACAACTGGGGGGGCCAAAGAACAGGGTGCCTTGAAGGATACATCGGCCAACTGCTTTACAACAAGATCCTGTAAATCAGCCGGTATTTTTGGGTGACTTGTTTATCTGGCCACTGGCATCCTTGAACAAACCCTGGCGAAAGTGAATGACCCTCCGAGGGCAAGGCATAAAGAAACTCGGCCAGGTCCAGAATGGAACCTCGCCAGACGCTCGCGCCTTTCGGGCGGTGAATGAGTCTGACAAAAAGGACCACATGCTCCGTTTGCACTGGAAAAAGCATCTCGTGGCTCGATGTAGGGAATGTTCCACGCTATGAGTTGTCAATGGACCCTTTGGACACCACTGACATTTTTACAGGGGTGTACTTTCCCTCTTCGGGGTTGTAAATACGGAAAACCCATTTGGAGTGAGAGAAGTCCATCGTCCACCGACCAGGCTCGCAACTTGGCCCCCCAGCGGCCGTTGTGCTCGATGCCCGCCTAGCCGAAGCTCAAGGCGCCGGGCGGTGGTGCTTCAAAAACAGGAAACAAATCGCTAGACCCGGGCGATTCTTAACATGTGGTTAAGAATTTTTTCCACAATTCCACAATGATGGAAACATGGTACCAAAATTATGGGACCATTGTGGTTAACATGCTGTTTGTTCTTGGCTCCGGAGGCTGTGCCGGACGCAAAACATGTTGTTCATTTGGCATGTCTTCCCGTTGCCTTCCCATGCCTGCACAAGCCATCAATGCACTAGCGGTTCTGTTGTCAGTTGACCATGTAGCCGTCAAACTCAGAAAACAATATGGGCCGGCAAAAAGAAATATGCGCTAAGCGACGTGTTGCAAGTCGCTGCGCAAGTGCCGCGCTTTGGAGCCGCTGTGGAAGCAAAGCCGTGCAAGCGTTGCGCTGCACAGCGAAGTGTGCAAGCCATGCGGTGTAGGCACGCTACTACTTGCTGGTTTCGCAGCCAAACATATTTTTCATGTTAGCCCCCTGGCGCCTCAAACGTTCGTTGGTGAAGAGAGTTGCTGGGGTTCCAGACCCTCGACTGATGACAGATTCGTGATAGTTGCTCCCTCTTTGGATAGTTGCAACAGCGTATAGACAGTCGCAGTGTAACGCCATGTTACATGAGGCAAACGCAGATTGCATCTCTTCTCCTGCGTGGCAGTGTGTTAAAGCAAATCAACAGAGCGGGCGAGCCTCAGACTAATCTGCTGAGCAAAGCGAGCAGTCAGCTTCCGGCGCCTGCTAGTCCCTTGCCTTTCGGAGTGGCTTGATGGCGAGCCAATGTTGATCCCTGCGATGCGTCGTGTTGCCAATGTTCCGAGCACTTGGCCTGCTTTGCCCAGCTGAGCAGTTTGAACAGCGAGCGCTGCTATCATGCACCATGGCGGTTGGATGCGCCATTCGATGCCTTGAGCTTTGCTGGAAAGTGGCAACAAATGTCAACGCTTGCTGCATGCTGCAAACATCGAATTTCCTGTTTCCAACGAGGCAACAAGTACCCTAGCGCAGTCTGTTACTTTGGCTCATCTAATCTCTAATCCGCCTGGGTTTTCATGCTTCTGATTCTCTGCTTTCTTGCTCTCTGCCTTTATGGCTTTACATCTAGTGCACCAGTCCCAAAATCACCCCAAACTATGTATTCCGTTTCGACCCTGAACAAACCTTGCGACATTGCCAGTCGACCCCAAGAACTCAATATCACATTCGAGCCAAGTCTAGTCCATGCTAATGTTCAAGCCCTCCCCGCATGGAAACCAACCCTGAGCCTGCCCAGAATACCCCTTAGCCCAGCCCGCAGCAAACCTAAGCCAAGCCGTAGCCCTCAATCAACCTTGTGCAATCATGAGTAGCCTAAGTAAATACACAATTCAGCGAATGGCAGCGGAATGAGCCACTCAAGATATTGTTGGGCAACATGTCGGTCCATGACCTGTCCAAAAAAGCCGAACACTCCACAAGGAATTGGGACGTGTTGCGTTTGGGGATCCCGGCCGGGCTGGAAAGACATGTTGGCGGGCGCTGTGAAGGCACCACGACGCTCCCCTCTGCCGTTTGTTTTTGGACCTGGGCAGTGCGAACAAGAGGCAACGTATGGCAACGTAGGTGTACTCCAACCAGCTGTCGCTTGTAATATACGAAGCAGGTGATGTTTTTGTCGCCACGTCGGTCAAGCCATTTCTTCCATTTGGTTAAGACCCCTGGAAAAAATGAAGATATTTCCAATAATACATTCCTTTTGACACCAACAAGGGAAAATAACACAATATTCTTGAGTAATGGGAGATTAAGCAGGAAGTGCAGAAAGGCAGTCCTGCATCTGTCCATGTGCATCTTTCCTTGCTACGGTTCCTGCGCCTCCTTTTGATTTTTGTTGTCGTCTTGCGCACCTCGCCTTTGAATCTCAGGCGCCCAAACTTACTTGTGTGCGCCTTTCTCGATTCAATCCCCATCTTCAGCTAAATTGCGGGAAGCATTTTATTTGTGTCAATAAGGCTTTTCATTGGCAAACCCTTTCGCGTCATGCCGCCTTCTAAGATCCTAAGCAGTCGGCACATGGCTCATGGGAGCATGTGGCAGGCTCTCTGTGTGTGCGTGCGCGAGCACACGTAAAAAAACGCAAATCGTTCAGGTGGTCGATGTTTGATCCTCCGCAGCTGGTCCGTGCTCCAAAATAGCGTTAATCAGCAGGCCTGCAGAAGCATGCGCAGGCGCAGGTTTCGGCTTTGTTATAGGCGGTGGCAAGCACGCCAACACTTCACCGACTCCCAGTCCAAAAAGCAACTATATAATTATTGCCATCATGCGCTTTCATGATCCGCGGCAAGCCCCGGCGCACACCTCTGTCAACCCGAGGCCAATGAAGGTCAAGTTTGGCCTCGGATCCCCACTAACCAACAGACCGTCCATCGGGTTTCCGGAAAAGAAATGGCTGATGTTCCGTTGACTGCCTGGCTGCCTTTCTTAAAACGTGTCCCTTATGGAAAAACCGCAGCCCAAGGCAGCACCGCAAAAGACAACAAACTGAGTTCGAACATTTCCACGGCCCGGGCAACCTTACAAGCGATAAGGAAGAGTACCCCCGTGTCACGCACATCTTGTCACTCAGACTGCCCACAGACCGATTTGGGTTGTATTTTTCTCCATGGAACCCCAAAAGCGGGGGGTTCAAAAGCAGGTTCCTCTTGAAACTGTGGAACTCGGCCGCCAGAACCGAGCTTTGGCCAGCGCGGCGCTGAGCGGGCGGCAAGCGCTGGGGCAGCTTCATAAAGGCGCTGCGACCCTCAGGCCTTCCAGAACAGTCTGTATGAAGGCTCCAGGGGCCTACATTTCCCAACCAACAAAAAAACCAGCGTTTTTCCCCAACTAACTGACAACTGTAGGAGTTCTGCCTTCCAATCCAGAGGGGACAGTGATTTGCGAGATTTTACGCTATCTGGGTCCATGTTTTTTTTCTGGAACGAACGTTGCCCATTACTTGCTAACATTACCATTTCAGGTGCGAGATGGCCATGAGCTACTGCAATGTGCTATCCTTCGGATAGAAAACCCCTGGCGGTGGCTGCTCCTGCTTTTGCTGGCATTGTGGCGCTGGTGACGGTCGCTGAGGCAGCAGCCGCTGTTTACATGAGGTTGGCCCGGGCTGGGTGCTTTTGCTATGAGATGGTATGTGACCTCCAATAATACTGGTCCTTTCGTGATCCTCAAAAAAGTCAGCCTCAACACGCATAACTCGATGGAAGCTGTTGTGCAGAGCTGTCGCGCCCACTGCCTACAGGAGTGTGAAGACGGTGCAAGGATCTAACTCAGTCATGACCCAGGCTTGGTTCAACTTTTGCAGTGAAATTAACTCGCTGCATTTCCCCCAAAAAGCTTAGCCCGAAAGCTCCTGATCCCATGCTTTACTTTTACCAACCCTGGGGTTTAAAAAAGGCAGGGATGCCTTCAAGGTCAAAAACCATCATCACCGAATTCTCTCCGACACCCTGGGTGTGTCTGAAACCAGACCCCTACAAGTGGTTGGATTCTCTTCTCCCTGTAAAGTCAACCTAGGCGCACTTGTTCAGGAAAAACCGACCACTTTCAGGGAAACCCACTCTGGTTGTGTTAAGGTTTCTCCTCAAGCCAGAGTCACATTTGTTCAGGCTGTCTGCGCTCTTCTTCTCTGGGCGCGCCACTTGCCCAGCGTGCCACAGGCAGCAATGGGCAAAAGGGAGGTCATGACGCGACCGTCCTTGCACGGGCCAAGGTGAGTAGAAGGACAAAAAGCACTCAGTGGAGGATTGGACTCCAATTGGCTGTGGACATGAAAAGCATGCAGCATGTTCATCAACAAGGTGTTGATGAGGAAAGTCCGCAAAGATTCTTCAGCCTGGGGCTTAGCAATTGCCAGGACATTGCCTGAGCAAACTCCTGTCCGGCTCTCTCAGGGGCCCACTGTGCCTCCGATCAAAACTTCTACCTTTGGCGAGTTTTACGTTGCGAAAGGACAAAGGGGATGACTGGAACCTATGGGGAAGTCCGCCTTCCAATTCACCCAACTACCTCTCGGTGTAGCAAGCTCAGCCCCTCCTGCAATACGGTATCCACTTCATAGGACCGCTCTGGGCAGCGGGTGGACATGTACCTGGCCAAGCGCCACAGGAGAAAAAGACAAACTTTGGGCCAGAACCAGCGCAGGGCGGTGAATAAGTTGGCTGTGGGTCAAAAAAGGTACCACAAATGGCACCCTGTTAAATGGAAAGAAGAACTAAAACCTGCGGTCCCCTGGTGGTGAAAATTTGACCCATACCCAGTTTGACCAAACTGAACCATGATCCATCCTACCTGGTTTTGCTCTTTGCTGGCGACCCTTGGGTAAACATCTTCTACCTCGGGATTGCGTGCACCCAATACTTTTCAGGGTAGATATCCCCAGTCAATTTGATGTCATAGCCATTTGGGTGTTCTACCAGTAGATTGTGGGTGCTACCTTCTGCCGGCTTCTGCCAACTGCACGAGGTTGTTGTCAACGTCAAGGCGAAAAACCAACTCAACCGTCGAACTTTCCAACCCACTGTGCAAAAAACTGATTGATGTTTTTTGCCGGTCCTTGAGCCGTGCATTTTCTTCAGATCAACTAGCGACGCGCCCACAAAACTATTCAGTGTAGTTGGCCCAACCAGCATCTCCGTGCAATGTTGCAGGTAAATCATGTTGCCAAAGATGAGAGACTGGCAAAGCCATCAAGTACAACAATTATACTAGAATTCAGTCACCCAAGCAGGTAGCTCGACAATCAAGCAAAGAAGTGAGTGCTTCTCAAAACAGGTATGTAAATGTTCTAGGGTTGGGCGGGTTTCCTCTTCACACTGAACCGAGCGGGGCACCCTCGACCAAAAAAGAAAGAAGCGGCAAGCCAACAGGTACCTTCTCGAAACAAAAAAACAATAAGCAAATGGAAAAAAGAGAAAAACAACGAGAACATAAAGAACCAAAAAAGAACACAACAAGCCAACAGGTACCTTCTCGAAACAAAAAAAAGAACAAATGGAAAAAACAGATAGAAAAACAACGAGAAAAAAAGAACCCCAAAAAAAAACAACAAGCCAACAGGTACCAGTCCAGACTCCCGCTCCCAACTCCGCCGGAGCCGCTGCGGGAAGCTGCTGCCTCGTGTCTGCGCCTGCGTGAGGCTTGGGGAATCTTGTGGAGGCCCGGTCAAAAACCTCCATTTGCTTCACTCCCCTGGAAAACAAAAAATATCTCCAATACTGATAGATTCCCTTCAAAACCAACAGGGGAAAATAACAATATTCTGCAACAAATGGAAGCAAAGCAATGCCGGTGTGCAAATTGGACAGCCCACAGCACACACTGCCTGAGCGGGAAATGCAAAACCAAGTATACAAACTGTTTGTTCACCACCAAAATGGCCCTTCAAAAATTTAAAGTCCATGAGCTCAGGGAGAGAGAGAGCATTTTGGCAAAACCAGAGAAGTTGCATGCTTTGAAGCGAAGGTAGGAACCTACAAAGAAGCCATCATGAAGTAGCTTCTGAATGGGTGTCACATAAGACTAATGTTAACCCATAGTTGATGAACCTCACATTGCCCACTAGCTCAAATGCACAAGACCCCCATTGGGGGATGGCCATCAACTGATTGTCAAACCCGTCAATGCCAAGGCATCCAGCCAAAACGGGCAGCCAAACGACGCCCTCCCTGCCAAAATGGTCTCGCCGCCGATCTCGGCCAGTGCGGGTACCAGCCTTCGGTCGGCCGTGCGTGCCCGAAGAAGGGTCCTGATCCAAATTTGGTGGTTTTGGAAGCTGAGGCCTTTCCATGAAGCAAGCAGTGGAGTTTGATTCCACCTTCCCCGGAAACTCTGGCAACCTCATCCAGCAATTGCATGATGCAACTTCAGGCAGTGCGTGATGGAAAAGCAACCGGCCTTGTGAGCAGCCAGGAAGGGTATGCGGAGCATCCGGGTACAAACCAAACCACAGCGTGTTGAATTCCCATGGGATGCCTGCAAATCAGGTAGTACCATCAGGTGGGTCAGAATGCCGCCACGTCAATCATCCATTATAGGCACTGTCGCCGCTAATGGGCTGAGTCATACATCTGCTGCAAGACCATGCCTTGGGCGGCGCGCCCTCGCACCCTCCCAACCGGAAGTAGGAGTCCCAAACTACCGGACTAGGTTGTCAAAGAAATGGGATTGGAGGGTGGTCTCCCGTTTGCCCGCTACAAGAACCAGAACCTCAAATCCTCCAATCACCAATGCTAAGTGTTACCTGAGAACTGGTGGCTTCGCCACGAAGAAGCGATCTCCGAGCTTCCTTCAAGGTGGGCAACCCTGATCGGCAAGGCCCCAGCATTGCTCGCAGGAAGCGGCCGGTACCTCGAACGCGGACACGCCGATCTGGGTAATGTTCACCCCGGATTAATGAACCCCTGGTTGATTAATAGGGGGGGGTTCCCATTTAGTGGGGATTCATCACTTTTGGAGGGAACACCCCCTAATAATGGGATGGGTTTACTAATCCTGGGTCAACATTACAGTGGAATAAGCCCTTATTCATTGATAGGTCCTTTGGGCTTGGAGCTAAACTGGACCTGCCCCTCTGCCTAAGTCCTTGATCTCAAGCATTTGTTCTCGCATTGCTGAAAAACATGGATGCGACGAGTCGCCGATTCAATGTATTTGCCCACACTTGATGAGAGTAAAGGAGCCAATGCTTCTTTCTGAACAGTCAGGCCGTCCACGTTCTTTCGGGGCCGTCCCTCGTAGAACCCTGGGCTTGCGTCCGGCAGGGCTTGTTGAGAGCCTGACCGATGCACACGGATGCCACATTCTGAAAAATGTCATCATCCCCGGTCAGCGACTCGAACCTGCGGCAATTCACGTGGAGCGCGCGCGACGTCTTTGCGCTCGCGCAGCCCGGCGGCCGCAAAATCTCGATTTGTTGGATGTGTGTCTCAAAAAATTGGAGGACCCCTCGAAAAAGCAGAAAAAAAAAACCAAAAAAAAAAACAGAAAACAGGGGGACCCTGCAGCGTTCGCTTTTTTTTATCGCATTTTGAGGGAGGCGCTTAAGCAGCCTTCCCGTGGGTCAAGCGGGAAGGCGAATGGCCAAACTCCAACCCATGGGAAAACATCTCGAGCCCGAGCAAAACTGAGCAAATCAACGCAACCGTGAGGTGGGGAACTCTTTGCAAAACAGATCATGTTGAGAGAGGTCTGAAAACACGTTCGTTTTTCCCCCCTCAAGATTCTGGTTTTGTCTTGTCTGGTTGATGTTCTAGCCTTTGTTTGTTTGTTTTTCTTGTGTTTTTTGTTGGTTTACTCAAGGTGTCTTTTTTTCTTGGAGGGTTCTTAAATTGGGCGGTTAGGTTTTCTCCTTTTAAGGAAAGCAAGACAGAAGCTACAACTTTGTGTTCCTTATTCGATAATATCTAAAACAAATTGTTGTTATTACTTAAAGTCCTACTTGGAAAAGCCTTCCTATGTGAAATCAATTCTATATATAATAATTGCAATTCGGTCGTACTAAACATCTAGTCTAATGACATGTAAGAAATCTATTCAAATTGACGAGAAGACTCAACAGGCTATAACAGGCTCATCATTTCTTACCAGGTTCTAGCTAAACTACAATTCAAATCTGTGTGCAATCCTTGCTGGAAACAAAATGCCATTTAGAATTGGAAGGAATTCCTTCTTAAAATATAATTAACAAACATTCTTGATTAAACTGCAATTTAACGGAAGGACATGTCCATTTTGAACAGCTGAATCAAAAAAGAGTTCCAATCAAATTCCAATTGAAGTCCTACTTGAAAGGGAAGTACTAGTTAAAATCCGTTTCACAATAAGAATTCAAATTGATTTGTAATTGAAATCACATTTAAACTTACAGCCTTGCAATTCAAAACTTACAAACCAAAGGGGGCGGAATTTGCATGTTCCCTGCTTGTTTACTGGTTGTTCACTCCTTCTGAGGAGCTTGCAAACAAAAAGGCACAGCACGCTTGTCTATCCTTAGTCGATCCTGTTCAAATCCTAACATTTGGAAAGAACATCCTATTGGATTTCTAGTTCAAAGTAAGTTCTTAAGTTGAATCATAATCAAATTACGCTTAAATGCCGCTTAAAGCTTAAATCGGTGAAATACAAATATTTTACACCCAAAAACTAAATTGCAGCTTCCTTGAGTTTCTATCGGTTGGTTCGCTCCTTTAAAAGGGCAGGACAATTCAAGAAACAATCAGCTTGCCTTGCCATACCGGATTCTATTTGAATTCTAAGTCAATTCTAATACCAGGCAGGAATGAAAAGAAAGATGCTAAGATAATTCCAGCTGGTCTGGTTTGAAAAAGCAGCAGCAACTAGCAGCATGTTACAAGAATCCATCTAGAGGACCCCGTTGAGTGATTTAGAACTTGGAGTTACAAACACTCTTCAGCAAGCAAGCGTACAACTTGCTCAAGATATCCAACCTCAAACCACAAAAGCTGTGCACTGCTTCAGTCCCAGTCCCAAAGAATGTGGCTTTCCTGCTGTAAACTGGGACGACAACAGGCCAAAGGCTCAATTCACCTTTGACAATTCAGAACTTGCCAGGCGAATCTCTGGCCCTCACCGAGGCCGACGCGTGATGGTTGGATCTGCGGCCGACATGGCACGCTTCCACACCACCCGCAACCCCTGTGCAAACGCCTTCCGCGCAACAAGCACCTTTGTTCATGGCTCAAACCCAAAAATAGTCTCCTCAGTCTTGCATCAGCGCGGCCAAATAAGTGGCACCTGTCTGTCGGTTGCTGGGCATCGCGAAGGCTAAGCTAAGCTTAGTTGAGCCGAAGGTTTTGGACAACGCGGTGCAATGCTCGCAACAAATAGACGAAGCTCTGCCCATTTCGCCATGGGAAATGGAACCGCACGGGTTGCAAGTCTCACAGCTCGGCTCTGCACTTCTCTTTTCCCTGGCCCTTCAAGGCACGTTGGGCTTCGGATGCAGAGCCATCTTGGATGGATCTCTTCGTCTTGCGTCGGCAAGCGACTGAAATCTGAGGCATTCAGGCGGCCGCTTGTCGGCCATCCCTTGCCTGCCATTTACTCTGCCGATTTGTCACCCCTTAATCGCATCAAGGGTGAAAAGGGAGCCCCTTTAATAAAGCTCCTGACAGTGTTTAGGGGGGGCCTCACCAAACAAACAGGGGGTTTCAAGGGTGATATCTGTAAAACCGGACTCGACCAGGTCAAGCCCGCCCCGCGCCGGCAAGGCGCTCGAGCTGCGGAGTTCAGGTGCTAGGGGTCCTGGCAGGAGCTGCAGGCAGGTCTATGGCTATGGCGACTTCAGAACCCTGAGTTTTGTTCAGGGAATGAGAAATGGAAAAACCATGCCTTGTGGTTTCCTTCAAGACCCCCAGGTTCATTCCCTTCCTGGCTGAGCTCCCGGCAAGTTGAGGAGAGTATTTGAAGAGCCCAAGTGTTCGACTAATTTGTCTACCCCACATGGTCGTCCGCTCTCATGTTAGGACAAAGCACATTCGAATATATATGTATATGATATACAATACACATCCAACCGAACCAACCATGATGCAAACAAGGCAATTATAACGCACAGGACATAAAGCAAAGAAGCAAGACACAGGACATCACGCTAGATGATTCAAAAACACTGCAAACACCACCAACACCCAACGAACAATTGCGTATCACACCAAACAGGTGCAAACGATGCCAAACAAATGAACCCACCCCAGGCCAAGCGAAGCAACGTACACTAAAGCAAGCACCACACCACATGAAACCAAAGCATACCAAAGCAAGAACATCCAACAGAACGAGGCAAACACAATCATACAAAACAAAGCAACACATCTCGAACAGAACCGAACAACGCATCCTCCGTGAACGGGTATGTGTCAAAGCTGGGGATTCCCCCAAACCAAATGGATGCTTTCCTATTGGCCTCCCTTTGGACCAACCTGCAAAGGGCAATCATTAACTCAACTTTTTAATAATAGGGGTCTTTGTCAAAAAATAGTCTTTGTAGGGTTGTCGCAACTTGTATTTGTTTCAATAGGCTTTGGAAGCATAGGGAATAGAAATACGCCGATCTTGTAGCCAGTGCTGCGAATTGGGATCCCAATTCACCCCTCGCAACGCCTCCATGGACTCCATGGTGGGCGGCTCGTGCCAGCTGGGCGCGTTGGGCAAATCGCCTCGGCTTACACGGCAACGACTCGCAGCCGATGCAACGTGACAAATTCGCGACTAGAGAGAGTCTCCATGACCCCTAGAAAAAGGGGTCATAACCCTTAATTTTGGGTGACCCCATTTTTAAAGGGTCATGGAGACTCTAGGTGTATCAAAGGACACATCCCTGTGGCTCACCTATAGCCCTGAATCAGCATTGCACGCAGGTTTTGAAGCATTCCCTGGGCATAGCTCAGAACCACAAAGGGCCTGAGCCAAATAACTAGCACGTGTACCAGCGATACCTCAAATTCCAATTCCAAGGTTCGCAGAATGTGGTTCTGTTCTGTTTTTCGCTCCAAACGACGATATGCCCTCGACAGCCAGATCCGATTCCAATCGCGAATCCTTACCAGCAAGAATAATGCCTGAATACCTTGCTGGTGCTATGACCCTTCTAAACCATGCCCACTGGTTTCCTTTAAGGGGACGCCTGGGTTCATTCCCTCATTCCCTACTTATCGCACGAGCAAAATGCAGGGTTCTGCACTCCAAGGTTCTCAGCAACTGGTCGTGCCCCAGCGAGCCCATGATCTGCCGAAACTCCTGAGCTTGCTCAGGGATCCTTACGTTATACACCTGAACATTGCCTTGCAAATGGTGGTGTCCCTTTATTTTGGTGGAAAATGCCATGTTTCAACTGAGCGTTGGTTTTTATTCCCTTCAAGCTTCCGCGGACCTTCCGCATCCTTGCCGCGGGCCAAGAGGTCCCTTCCGCGAGCTTCCGCGGCGCATGTGCTCCATTGGTTGCTTCCGCAAACCTTCCGCGGCGCATGTTTTACAAGATTTGCTTCCGCGAGTATTGGCGCAGGAAGAGAATGTCATTTTAAAGTAAAGAAGAAAAGTAGCGTTTCGCCGTAGCCTGTGTAGGCTTGGGCACTTACCTGCAAACACGGGGCCATCCTTCCGCGGAGCTTCCGCGAACCTTCCGCAAACCTTCCGCGAAATCCGCCAGCTGTGTTGGTCTTCTTGGCTTGCTGCTGGCAACTACTCTTCTAGTAAGCGTTGCGTTTCTTGTACGCAGCAACACCTTGCTGCTTCTACTGCAATCCTTTCTCCGTGCTTTTCCGCGCACGCAAACTGAAACAATTCATTTCATATCAGCCACAAAGCTTCCACAAACCTTCCGCGAAAGAATCCCTTCCGCGAAGCCTTCCGCATGCTTCCGCGCGTGTGGCGCAGTGCACATTTTCAATAATACTGTCCCTCGCTCTACTATATTAGCTTGCGGCAAAAAAATCCGCCACTCAACTGGGCAAAATGTATCTTTTAAGGAGCCCTGTTGCTCTTGCTACCCTCTTTCTATGGAGCTGGACAGGGGGCAGTGCTAGGATGTCGGTAGTCTTCCAGAAGCTCTGTTCACTGAAAATGAAGGTTGGAAAAGGGTAGCCCCCTGCAAATCGACACGGGTGCCTCTACAACTGTTGACGTTTTGGGCTCCGTGCTGACCAGCGGAGCTTCAAGCTGCAAAGTCCCAGTCACTGCCAGCAAATCCAAGGCAAGCCATCAAGTATGGGAAACCGTTTCTCACACGAAACCCAGGCAAGCAAAATTGAACCCACGATCCAAACCCTTTTGATTTCCTTTTGGGAAATGAACAAGTGGCTAACTGGCACCAAGCGGACTGAGCTCCAGCTGAATTTGGGGATTGGCGTGGCGCTTCCAGCGCTTCAGCCGAGCTGCGTTGGAAAAGGCTTCGTTCATGTACAGGAGCGCCTGCGGAAATTCTGCCTTCATGAGGTGTGGACAGAAGTTCGCGTCTGACCTCTTGAGGACATGAGAACCAACAGAGGGCTGCCACATTTTTTAGAGGGACAACGGCACAAAAGAACAGAAAGCCTATGCTTTGGGGGAGGGCAACCCCATTGTGGCATGGTTCAGAAAAAAAGACGCCGTGTCCCCGCTGCGACATGGACTCAATGGAGATCAATTCCCAACTTGAGTTTCCAATATGCGACATGGCCCGGCATGACACTTAGCGAACTGATAATTCAAAATCAGTAACAACTGGATGCCGACTCAAGGGGCCTTCATCTCATGTTGGCGCCAATAAACTCCCTATCTCGTAGAGGAGTAGAAGGGCGTGCCTTTTGCCACTTGTTTAAAGAAAACACAACTCAGCCAAATTCAGCCGGAGTTTTACATGGATGGTCCTGCTTCGTACAGAGCCAGAATCGAAACAACTGAAAGCGGGTTGACCTTGCAAGCTGGGGCCGACAGGAAACGCGTGGATTCAAGGTGTGTCGCTTAATTTAAGGAAAGCCGCATGACCTTTCAACTGATTCAAGCGAGCCCCCAGGCCCAGAACAACTTGGCATGTGCCAGCAGTTCCTGCCCACAGCTCCCGGCCCCGGCTCACATCCGTCCAAACAGCTACGTTTCATCCAACCTCAACTAGGTCCTCCAGTACCCTTTTTTCTGCAGTCTCTTGTGGTAGAGGAACCCTCCCCCAAAAAAGGGGAAACGGGCACTACTGGGGGACCTAGACAAACAGGGTTGCCTATAATTCCCCTTTGTACATCACGCGCTATTCCATAAGCTCAGCCAGGCCCTCACTGTTGCTCTGCCCCCAGCTCAGCGCCCACCCCGCGGCCGCAACTCCGGCGGCAAGAGAATCTGCGCCTCCGCAATGTTGCTGCGCACAAACTTGTTCATGGCCTGCAGGGTTCGAAGTTGTCTTTGGTAAGTGGAAACATGGACCAAAACTTGCTGTCCCCTGGCTTATTTGTTTGACCCAAATATGAAGAAATGGCCCCTTAAACCAATTGGGCTGGTTGAGCAGTGGGTGCTCACTGCTTTAACACGAGTCCGAAGATCCTTCCCCTTGAGCCACCCTTTGACCCGACCCAATCCCGGCCTCAAAGCCCCCCGGCATCTGTGCCACGAGCCCGTCGATCCTCAATGGAACGCGCACCCAAAACCGCTGACTTTGGGGGGGGGGGGGGGGGGGGGGGGGGAAGGGGGGAAGGGGGGGGAAGGGGGGGGAAGGGCGGGGGGAGGGGGGGGAAGGGGGGAGGTGATGTTCCACTGGGCTTGAGGGAAAACGCACTGGCGGAATGCCCTTCGTCATGAAAGGAACCACCTAGTTGCATCTTGGTCTGTAAGAGGACCTTTGCCTTGAGCAGTGGCATGCCATGGACCGCCTGCACGCTCCATTCATATCACTTCATCTGCAATATGGGGTTCCTGCTTGGAATGCTGCCGCTCTCCAGGTCTTCAGGTGTGCAGCTGGTGCCCAGAAAAAGTTATGCCCATGGAAGTGCAACTGTCCCTCTTCAGGGGTCGCAGGCAGACCGGGATTGTACCACAAAGGTCAATCTCATGTAAGTGGCGCAGCCCCGCCCTTCAAACCAGCACGAAACCCCAACAATGGTCTTCCAGGATGCTTCTGTCGGGCACGCATGGCTTGACAGCGACAAAAACAGATGAGCACAATGCGCGAGACCCGCTGAATAAAAAGCGAACAACACGCCCGTGGGTGCCGCTACCAGGAAACAAACAAAGAACCACACCAACGGAAAGCACGACACGCAAAGCACGACAACGCAAAGCAAACACCAAGAGGAATCCCTAAAAGGAAAACACACACACACACAAAACACCACCGGCTTGTTTCTTCTGGGAGTGCTTGCCACCCGCTTGCCTCTTCAAATCCCACCGGGAATCCTGGACCACATGGGGGAAGACGAAACTCGGCCCAAACGTGGTGTCTCCCAAACGTGGTTTCTGGGTTTACGGGTTTAGGAGCTTATCCAAAGACTGGACCCTAGGAACTGAGAAAAGGGGAACAACACCAGACAATTTCCTTTCAGCTCTTGGGCTCAAGTGCAGCGGACCAAAAACCCGATGCAACCATTGTTTGCCCCACCAAAGGGAACCCCAGATACTTGACACCTAAGGACCTAGGGGCCTGCTTTGCGGATTCACCACCCTTTTTTCAACTGGGGACTAGGGGTGTATCCTTTCCCTTCCGTCCACAAATATTCACATCCCATCCCCCCGCCGCTGTTTGGGTGCCTCTCAAAAAATAGGGGACCCACACACAAAAATTGTAGTTTCCGTCTTTGCGCCCCTTTTAAAACCAAAAGATTCCCCCCCCCAGACACCCCAAAGAAACGAAGCACCCCCCGCATGCATCCGTTTCACGTTCATTCACCCCCCCAACCACCACAACCACTCCACAACCCCCCCCAACCCCAACCCCCCCCAACCCCAACCCCAACCCCCCCAACCCCCCCCAACCCCTCCAACCCCCCGAACTGCCCGAACTCCCGCCCCCAATTCCCTCCTTCCGTTCCCGAAACCGCTCCGAAAACCGAAACCCGAAAACCGATCCGAACCCCCGGACACCCGAAAAACAAATCAGGCGGCATCTCTTTGTCCTTCTGCACCGACGCGGTGGCCTCCTCGAGGCGCAGCGAGCTCAGGCGCTTGGCCAGGTGCATGGCCACGTCCACCCCCGCCTCCCGCATCCCGAATCCCGCGCGCGGAGCGGGGAGAGGGGAGAAGCGATGGCCCAACACAACGCAACGAAAACAAGAAACCACGGAAGTGTTGGGGAAGGAACCACTGGCCATGTTTTTGCTTTCTTTTTTTTGGTGTTCATTTAGTAGAAACCACACAACTCATTGGAGGAACCGCTTGCCATTGGATGCTTGATGTTTATTGTTTAAGAAAAAAACAAAAGAAAGCACCCAAGTGAGTGGAGCAACTTTCTTGGGAACCAAAATTTGGGGAGACACCAAAATGCAAAACCTCGAAAGAGCCCCCCCCCAAAAAAAAGAGGGAGAAAACAAAAGAAGAAAACAAGACCCAATAAAAAGGCACGCCCACGTCTGAGATCGGAGAAGCTGGCTTTGTGCTACACAAACGATGGATTGCATGGTGAAGGCGGTTTGAAGCAACAATGGCGCGCGCTGCCAACTCTGCACTTCTGAATCTCCGGCCTTGCCCTTATGCAGCACACCGGTGGCAGTGCAAAGCCAGAGTCCTGCGGTGAGTCGAGGAACTGCCCCAACGGACCAGGTGCAGTGGGAGCGTCAGTCTCAACCGCATGCGAAGTGAATACTGGGGGCCTGGATGCCGTGGTATTCTTGCTGGGCCGCGAGACAACAAGAAGCAAGCCCAGAAGTAGAAGTGCAAAGAAGAAAAGGACCACGCCTAGTGGCGTAGCGCAATCGATTGAAACAAAAACCACCCTGGAATGGTGGCTCCTTCGAAGTTGCTCTGCTTGTTCTTTATCTCCTTGGTTTGCAAGACCTCGAAGAGGCACCAGGCCCTTGTCAGCGGCATTGCCTCGTCATCTAAGATCCTCAGCCGCTTCCCGGCACCAAACTAGAACTGAACCCCAAGGTAGTGCCAGACTTTAACAAAAGCAACCTCTCTCCCACGTGCACGTGTACTGGCTAGTTGTGGTATGCAGTGTCATCCCGTCCTAATGTCCAGCGAGATTTGTCCGCCATTTGGTCTTCCCCCTGCCCCCTCCCCCAGAAAAAAAAAGGAAGAAAAAAAACACCCAGCCCCAAACCCACACCGACAATAAACGGCCGGCTCACCGGCTCGAACGAGCCACTTTTCATTGGCTTAATTATCCGTTTATCCAGGCGTCATGGCCGTGCCGGAGCAATGGCCGCAATTCAAAGTCAAGTAGAACGAGGACTCCTCCCAGCTCTCTCCCACCTCCTCCGAGACCTTCCACTGGTTGTTGCCTCGGACTCTCTCAGACCAAGCGGAAAGAAGACGTCGGAGAGAAAAGTGGAGAGAAAATCGGAGCCCCAAGTCCCAAGTGATCCCCCCCCCCCCCCGAAAAAGGCGGTTGGATCTATCTGAGGCCTCCAAAAATGGGAGAATCAGACACCCCCCCCGTAAAAAGGCTTGAACTGGGAATCTGGATCTTTTGACCGGTCAGGCAAATGGATGAGTAGCTAGAACCCGTGAGGGTAGATGTTGTAAATCTTTTCTGAGCATCATGAAGGACCCCCATGGACCTTCTGCTCGGGTGAGGTCGCAATCGCTTGGAACCGCTATTTTGCCGCAAAGGCCCACCGGCCAGGGAAAAACTCCATCAAATCAAACGCCCCAGAACAGCGAAAACGTGCGATCCAAACGGGGAGAAGAAAACAAAAAACGATTCAGAACACCAACCGCCTTGGTCACCAACGTGATCAAACACCCTCATGACTCAGGAAGGAACCTTCAGTGCGATTCTTAGTGGCTGCGAGTCCCGCCCAATGGGGGCAACTACCCAAGGCAAAGCTAGCAATGGACATTGTACACAATGATGCATGGGTTCAGTCTTGCGATCGCATCATGCCCCACTCCAATATAATATTGCTCATTGAACCTCACGATGGAAGACAAAGGAATAAACCCCCACCCTCTGGGCGTGCAGGTCCCACCCAGTTCCTCTAACAACAATGACCCTTGCAACCCACGTCACTTTGCGGAAGTGTTTCGCAGGCAAGTCTGGTGATAGGGTTTGTCCCAACTGAGTTGGTTGCCCCTCAGTTTCCCTTTAACATAACCCAAAGAGGGTACCCAACAAAGACTCGCCAATGGGTCGCACTCCAACATCATCTCAGCCATCAGCCCATAGACGTGGTGCTAAAGCTGCAGACCCAGTACGTGCGATCTGACCAGGCGTTGCGTCCTGTCCTTGGCAAAGGCGAGCCTCACTTTGAAAACGGGGGCAGAGCACCAACTGATTGAGCTTCTCTTGGCAAGCTCTTGTGCAGCCAACTGGTGTCCGAGTCTTTCAAACAGCAGCCGGTAAAAAGCGACACCGACTTGGTAAACGATCAGCGGCTCCTGGCTCTAAGGAACACACGGCCAAACATGCTGCCCAAGGCTCGTTGGAGCAATGCACTCAGCATGCTTCCGCACGCTGTGCACAAAGTGGCGGAAGGGGGTGCCCCAAAAGTGAGACACGAACCACATGACCTCGCGGGGTCCTGGACGAGACATTCAGTACTGTTCAACTAGCTTCCTCGCTGATTTTGGCCAAACAAGAATCGGGAGCCTGAACTGTTTGCTTTCCACTTTAAATGGTCCTCCCAAGGCGAGCCGAAATTATTGAGCCCAGAAAGCTGGAAAAGTGTTTGCGCAGCCTGACCCAACCATCCCCACACGAACACGAAAAACAACGGCCATTGTTTCTCCTGCGAGCTCCGCGTAGGAGAGGCGCTTCTTCTTCGTGAGGGGCATCAACAAGTTGGAGACCACGTAGTACATGGTTCGCTGTTGCCCTGAGATGGTCTAAACGTATTCCTACTTGAGTGGACTGGCCAAAGACAAAATCTTACCACTAAAATCGTGATCCCATTCTTTTCAAAAGTTCCTCAACATGGGGAAGTGAGACATGCGTTTGAGGCGCATACACAAGCTACCCGTTGAACAAATAACTCTTCTCAGAAGGGTCTGGCAAAGCTCCTAGCCGTGTGACCAGGCTTACCCGGAGTCGTGCTGCCCAACCCCATTGCCAGGTGGCAGACTGACTAAAACTTGAGAGACGAACCATCCTCCACACTCCCCGCGCTGTGAACCAGGAACGCGAGGCGAGCTAAGCAAATGGAAGAGCATGTGTCTGGGCAAGATCTACGTCGGAAACCAGGCCAGCCCAAGAAACAGGAACGTCGAAATGGCAAGTCTAAAAACCTTCCACCCACTCCTCCAAGGTCCACACTCATGGTTACAGGAAGGCTCCAACAACGGCTGCTCTGGTGGCCCTTCAGTTAGCTGGCTATGTTGGGCTGCACCCTCCTTCCTTGCTCCCCCCCCCCCCCAACAAAAAAAAAGAAACAAAAGAAGAAACAAAACAATCCCAGCCCGCATCTGCTGGACGGTCGTGTTGCCTTTTTATCCCTCAAACTGCCCGAGAGCTCCGCCCGGCCGCCAACCGGGGCGCGGATCAGGGTCTCGAAGCTGGTGAAGAAGCGCCAGAGCTGCCCTGCCTGCACCGCACGGTAGGGCCCACGCTCGCAGGCCCGCGGCTGCGGGTTGGCCTCGGGCGAGGGGCGAAGCCGGCGAAGCACTGCCCCTGCGCGGCGAATTCGGAGAACCCCGATTCAGCCCAGGGCGCCCAAAAACAAAAAGCCCAAAGTGACGCTTTGCCCCTAAAAATGGGACCCCGCTTGTTGGATTTCTATATGTTCCCCTCCCGTGGAACCCAAAAACGGGGCCAAACTTGGAGGAACAGGTCAAGAACAGCAGCAAAGACATGTTGGCTGACAGAAGCACATCTTCCTTTACGGCGGCCGTGTTTGACTAGTCGAGAGTTCACCGGGGCTGAGGGTTACTTGCGCTCAGAAAACACCCGGACCGGGCCTGGGACGAAATGAAGGGATCATGTGGACGACAGGCATACAATCAAGTACGGTTCAATAAATCGCGCTTGCGCGCCTTCAAGGGCAAGAACGAAAAGGAGACAAACCCGAGGTCTTGATGTTAAGAACCCCCCAACCTCCTTTCTGCTTGAAATCCTCAAATCCAAAGCCGGCCAAAAGGGACTCAGAAGCAAAGCCTCTGGCATGCGTGCACAAGTCTTCAAGTGCAGCTGCGGGGCTCTGTGCAAGTCCTTGGCATGCTCCTGGCATGCATCGTCTAACTTCCGCCCAGCTCCCCCAATTCCAGCGCTCTACTCTGAGTTTAAAAGAACAAGGGCAGACTGGCAACCAACTAAAGCTCCAAACGGCAGCCAACAGTTCCACGTTCCCTCGGATTGTCTCAACCCTTAGAAAACCACCCATCAAAATCAAGGCCGCCGTGTCTTGAAATTCCAGGACCAAAGAAAGCCCTTTGAGCACAGAAGTCGTTTTGAAAGGTTATTTGACACTCCGCGCTAGGCAGAGTCTTGCTTAATACGTTGATAGTAATCCAACATAAATCCAATGTCGATGTTGTGATGATGGCCGTTTCCGAAGCCAGCAAAGCGGGTACCAAGCCTCTCAACATTGGCTGCCTGGCTGCTGGGCAATTCCTCAAGCCCCAAGCCTTCTTTATAAAAGGGGGAATACCTTGAAGCCACCCCCAATTTGGGCAAACCCACTAAAACATCAGATTCCCCCTTGAGGGACCCGCAAACCCGTCCTACAACACCGGTTTTCCCGGTCCCTCACCTTGGCTTTCCCGGTTTTTGCGGCGGAGCATCTGATCTGATGCGATCACACAGCACCCGGCACGCTGCATGACCCCCGTCCTGCAGCTTGTGCTGCCGCAGCGTCAGCGGGGCAAGCTTCCATTGCAGGGCCAAGATCACCAGCGCGAGCACCAAACCTTCAACCCGAAGACAATGGGAAATGCTTTCATAGGCATTTCATAGGCCTAGAGGCCTTTCCTTTGCTCGTGAGGAAAGTGGCGGGTCCAGCCGGGTCCAAACCAAGCACTTAAGGTGCCACACAGTCATGAGGCCACCAAAAAGTATGGTACCGCACGATGCTCAGGGAGGGAACTTGCAGATACTCTGCAAAGGGGGCCATTGGTGAATTTCTGTGTAAGAGCTTTGCTTGGGAATCTGGTGTGTGAAGCTGGTGTGTAAGGCCTATCTTGAACAGCCTTATAGCGGTGGTCTAGCTGTTAGAATATTTGGAAATGAAACTACACATTTCAAAAGTCTTCAAAAAACAGAAAACACACAGTTAGAATAAATCGAAACGTGAACTAGAATATTTCGACCAAACCAGTCAGAATTCATCGAAACAGTTAGAATATTTCAAAACAATCGTTTCTGTTGGTAACAGCTACTCTGCAAGAAATGTCCTGGCTGCTAGCCCGGTGCTATGTATATGAGGTTTTCAGAAAATCATGTGGGTCCCATGATTTTCCATTTGGGTCTGTCTTTCTTTCGAGGATATATACCCTTTTTGCTGGCTGGCTCAAAGCAAAACCAAACGGAAACCAACCAATTTGAGGGGTCCCGCAAAGAACGACACGCGCATTTACCAAAGGAATGCATTGCTTCTCCCTTTTTCGGCAGCAGCCCGACGAGCCATGCCCCTCTCCGACGAACAGTTAGAATATTTCATATACAGCCCTTTGTCCACAGACTCAAACGGTACCAAGCCCACAATATTCATGAACACCAAGTGGGGGTGCGCAGATAGAATATTTGCTTTGGCAAACCTTCGTCAGGCGAACAATCGTATGCATAAATTAATAAATATAGAGATAGTAAATAGTGGATTGCGTATTTTTTGAGGGCAGTATATTCCAACAGGGGGGGGGGT
Organism: Effrenium voratum; assembly: GCA_963377175.1. Classification (NCBI taxonomy): domain Eukaryota; class Dinophyceae; order Suessiales; family Symbiodiniaceae; genus Effrenium; species Effrenium voratum. Next base: position 48,172 of record CAUJNA010002635.1, on the reverse strand, counting down.
CTTCCTTTCAAAAAAGGCGTGTACGTGGCCGACCTGAAAGGAAGAACCACTCAAAAACTTGGAAACCGACAACAGAAACGCCCCAACACACCATGAAACAAGCAGAATCGTGCCTTTCAAGGAATCCTGCATGGAACCTGATACAGCATTGCAGGGTGATCAGAAGTTCGATGTGCCTTATTCCATCTTATTTCCCTAAGGCCTGGTTGCAGGCCAGGAGCCCGCCACAGCGCAAACCAAAATGAAACGCCCCTCCAATGGCAGCACAAAAGTCGGCACGAGGATCATTGCCAGCGCCCCGGCGATCCACCTCAGCCAGGGAAAAGCGGAGGGCTTGGTTACACATACATATGGGTATGGCTCAAAATTAAACAGGAGGGGTTACGCAGGTTTTGGTCCATGTTTCCACTTGCCAGGGCAAGCCATTTTGGTACCGTTTTTTTGAGCCACAGCCATATGTATATACACACACATATACACATGACGTACGCCAAAGGCACCAAAGCCCCGTCAGAAAATGTAAATGCCAAGCTTTCGCCGGAAGGCTTGTCAATTTCCTGGTTGGTCCGTTGCAACTTATCAGGCTCAATGACAAAGAATCCTGGAGCGCTGCAAGCTTTGCGGGCGGATTCAAATCAGCATGATCCACGCAGTGCTTATAAGAAGCTGCGACATGCTAAGCCAATCAACTTCCGTGCCTTGTGTAGCACATCGTGTTTCTTGCCCCTCGCGAGTCGCACCCCGCGCAATCTGAGTTGCACCGGAAAAGCTATGGCGTTGCTGCGGCGTTCGGTTGCGAAGCTGCGCACTAGGGCGAAACATATGTGTTTCAAACTTAGCTTTTGGCATCAACACAAACAAAGCCTGACCCACAGCAGAACCGCAGTTTCGCCAGCTGGAACTCACCAACAGTCAACAAAGCGTCTCTCCCGCCGCTTCGAACGCCTCAAAAAGCAGTTTGCCTGGTTCAAGCAGCACTGGAACCTGGAAACCAACTGAAGGGCGTCCAAATCCAGAGGGCCTTCCGCTAGCAGCCCCACACAATTTGACACTTCAACTTGCGCAAAACATATTAGCGAAGGGAGAGCCTTTGACCCCTGCAGGAAACTTTGCCCGGGATGCTGGCGTAGCATACAGTAACTATAGTATAGGTCAAGGCTTGACAATGAGGAATTGCCGGACTGATCCAGGAATGATCCAGGAAGTGCCTTGGGGGCCCTCACGAATAGAGCTTATTTGACTGGGTTGATCCATCGGCCTCAATTTGTGTCTTTGTGACACTCCCCTAGCCTGCAACCCTGCTTCAGCAAGTGGCACCCGCAAGAGCTAGCGGGAGGCCCCTCAAACAAAATGGCGCCATACCCCAAAAGCTGCTCTTGTTTCACAACTGGGGCTTCAAAACTAACCCCGGAGTGCTCAATCAAGATTTGAAAAAAGACAGGGTTGCCAAAGTTGACCGACAAACTCGCAATTCTTGGTTTTCCAGGTAGATATGCAAGCAAGATTGTAATCAATTGTTGTGTTTGCAGAACTAGTTGTTGCATGCATGTTCACATACAACTATATATATATATATGTGTATAATGTGGGCGTGCGTGTTGCTCAAAATTAGGTACCCCTTCCGTGTGGTTGGTTTTCTTTGCGGTTCCAAGCTCCCCTTAAACACCAATCAAAAAGGTTCCTGTGAGATAAACCCTTGTCCCACCCAAATGAAGGAAGATCCATTCAAATGGCCATGCGTTTGTTCCGCTACAGGCCAGCCTAAGCACAGCCTTCAAGAACTACCAAAAGCTTGTCCATGGCTTCTCCAGGAAGGCCCTCCCAAAATCCCCAAATCCCTGGGGACCTGAGTGCCAAGCCAGGTAGAAGTGTCTAGAATGGCCAACAAGGGTTTGATTGGTTCTTTGGATTGGTGAGTTGGTGACTTATTTACTTCGAGGTAAGGGGTGGTGGTTCTGAGTCTCAGCCAACCCTCCAAACCGCCAATCCAAATCAATGACAAGGTGATATTTAGCGGGTCTGGAAACAGGGTCACCTATTGGGCCGGAAACAAAAGGGGGCAATTGTCTGTCAGCTTAAGTAAGATTCTGTGGGCTGAGTATTTATCCTCTAAGCTTGCTCCGCCAAAGAGGGGATAATGCAAACACAACACCATCAACATTGAACATCAGCACCAGACAAATTGCAGACCACTCTATGTCTCTCAATAGCACCTGGGACTCGTTTAGCAACCTTTCTAGCATCACAAGAGCAGCGTTTGATCTCAGTGGCGAAAGCCGCGGTCTGAGCCTGCCCTGGGCCACCTAACGCAGGCCCATCACGAAACAACCGTGGGCCGTGGGGCTTGCGCCAACCAAAACTGCAAGCCAAACCTGGACACTTTCATTCTTCATGCAAGCGCTTTGAAGGCGCTTGCAAGAAACCAATGATGCCATGGCACAAAAGGATCGGAATCTGTAGCGGAGCCAGATGGACCAGGGTCGCAGGAAAATAGATACCTGACAGAAGCTCTTGAGGCAAGAGCTGACGCAAGGCCTTGCCGGCAAACATATATGATATGCCGACTTGATTGCTTCTGCTGTTGGTGCTGCAGCTGATGTTGGTTGCCTCCGCTGCGACTCTCTGTGAATCTTGTTGCTGCTTCAGCGATTGTTGGTTGATGCATCTTGGCTATTAATTGTTGGTTGCTGGTTGGTACATGTCAATTGCCGCTTGTTGTTAGTGTTGATCATGTGCGAGCTGAGCCAGCCAACCATTGACCAACATGTGAGGCATTGCCTAAAACTTGTGGGGAACTGGGGCGTGCCTCAAAATTAGGGCCACCAAAATGGCTGGGTTCCCTTCAGCCTTTAAAACCCAACTTGAGGAGCGGGTGAACGAAAGCAAGCAGTTGTTGCATGAGATGGGTCGGTGACAGAGTGGAGTCATAGGTAGCTTGTGTACAACGAGAGGCCCGGCAAGACTCGTAGGATGCGACACGCAAACGCACATGGTGGCGTGGCAAACCTTGAAAAATGAAAACAACGAGAGGCGTCAGAAGCTGTCTGAAAGCACCTCTGGGTTCTGCATGCTGCGTGTGCAAAGATTCTTGCGAGGTGGTTTACCGAGAAGACTGAGGTCTCAAATGAACAAGCTGAATCGGTGGAACATGTAAAAGTTCGTAGCACCAAGTCCAAAACGGGCAAACCGAGACTGCTGAACACTGAGCCACTGCCCGGGGGGGGATGGACCAGGGAGGAATCGAGCCTGAGACCGGGGGGGGGGGGGAGGGGGGGGGGTCTAAATAATTGATGTTTTTCAATCTTTTCGGCTCAAATAATTGAAAAAATCAATCTTTCGGCATTTGAGCCCCTTACCTTGCTTATGCAAGGAGAAACTTCAGCTAGCTAAAGCTAGCTTTCGTGACAAGGGTGTCCAACGAAAGGGGCTCAACCTCCAGAATTGCAGCCAACTACTGCCAAAGTGGGCGCCAATCTACAAAGCAAAGGAATCCAAAGACCAACGCGGCTCACGGCACTTGGACCATACCAACACAATCCCCACACACCAAACCGAGATAAACGCGGGGGCGCCTTCCCCCATTCATTTTTCCGCACACGCGAAGAAAACATATATACAATGGCCTTTTCCTGGGGTACCATTGCACATATATAAGTACCTATATATATATATTATGCATGGCTGAGGGGTCATGGGCCCAAAACTCACAACAACAACAGTTCCAGCTTTCCAACAACACGCGCACTTGAAGCCAAATATGGCTTTGGTTCTGAAACAGTCCTCGCCATAGATCTCCCTTCCACCTCATGAACCCACCTCTCAAACAACAACTCCGACAACACCAACCTAACGATTGAGTCAATGGAATATCTGTATTTAATTAGCCCACACACACACTTGGCAGGGATGATTTGCCTGCACGGCACGGGATGACAGAACACATAACCACCGGCTTTCCGTCCAAAAGCACCAAGGCTTTTAGCTCTTGTCATGCCCAAAAGGCTCTTAAGGTTGGCAGCCGAAGCTCGATCACGTTTCTTGTAAAAGAAATGCACACTAGACCTGCGCCCTTTGATCCACCCTCCAATGAACAAACTTGGGAGAGGCCGAGCCACAAATGTGCCCCATGGAGGTCTCAATGACGCGCTCCTGCAAGCCGAAGGCCATACGCAAGCTTCCGTGCAAGCTTCCGTGCTTGCCGCGCCCAGGCGTCTAGTCTTTGATGATCAGAGTTGCCGAGCCCTATCTTGAAAAATGTGTTTTTTCGTGGCTTCAGTCGCCCATAGATTTTTGCACAATGTGGTCAGCTCCAGCCCAAATAGGGGCTGTAACATGTTGCAACCCTACCCCCAGAGGAATCCTGTTGTCAAAACCCCTTCTGGTAGGTCTGAGGCTTGTCTGAAGAAACAGTACATTTCATAGGAGTAGCAACCATAAGTCTGTGGATTGACAGAATCCTGCACCACTTGGGACGCATGAGGCCCTATGAGCACAGGGATGAACCATTCAAAGCTATTGCTGAGGGTGCAGGCAAACTTCGCTTTGCGCGTCTACAGCCGTGACAGCAACAGCCTTGGGGCAGCAACAGGGCGCATCACACATCAGTGATTTCATCTGTAACCGGCGGGGTCACGTTACTCTCCCAAACGGGGGCCAAGTGTTAAAGGCTGCCCTACCCATGAGAAAGGCTCTCAGGGTCCTTGTTACAAACCTTCCAGGGGGGCCTTGGCTTATCCCACTACTTGCTGCTGCTGCTGTTGCTGTTGCTGATGATCATAAAGGTGATGATGGTGATGGTGGAAGTGGTGGTGATGGTGGTGGTGATGGTGGTGGTGATGGTGATGATGATGAGGATGAGATTGACGATGATGACGATGCTGATGATGATGATGGTGATGACGATAGTCTTGATAGTGCTGATGGTGTTGGTAGTGTTGATCGTCTTGATAGTGCTGCAGTTGTTGTTGTTATTAATATTACTGTTGTTATTATTCTTATTATTATGTTTAATTATTATTATGTGTAATTATTATTAGTGTTAATGTTATTATTATTATTGCTATTGTTATTGTTATTGTTGTTGTTGTTGTTGTTGTTGTTGCTGCTGCTGCTGCTGCTGCTGCTGCTGCTGGTGCTGGTGCTGCTGCTGGTGTTGTTGGTGTTGTTGGTGTTGGTGTTGGTGTTGGTGTTGGTGTTGGTGTTGGTGTTGGTGTTGGTGTTGGTGTTGGTGTTGGTGTTGGTGTTGGTGTTGGTGTTGGTGTTGGTTGTTGTTGTTGTTGTTGTTGTTGTTGTTGTTGTTGTTGTTGTTGTTGTTGTTGTTGTTGTTGTTGTTGTTGTTGTTGTTGGCTCAACGGGGGGGGTTTGCCCGGGATTACAGCAGCGCAACATACTGTAAAACGCAGCACGTCGGACATGTGACTTCCACTTCGTCCCATTTTTACCAGGACATTTGGCTGTCGGCAGAGTTGAAGTTATACCTGCGTTCGTTGCCTTGTCATCAGTGCATTGGCAGCCTTGTGACACACGATGCCTTGGCACATACCGCGGCAGATGGGTGCGCGACGTGCTGTAAAACGCAGCAAATATTACACATGTCACTGGGCATTTGCATTTCTTCGCAGATAGTGACTGCGCTTTTGTTTTGCATCTTCATGTCAGCAGGATGATATTAGTCGCACGTCGGGCATCATTTTTACAAACATTGCGCGCGCGACTTGAAAATCACGGGCAAACCCCCCCTGGCCGTTCTTTTTGCAAAAGCCTTCAAGTGCACCCGCTACCAACTGGTAAGCACACCCGTTCAAGTGCACCCGCTCAGAACTGTATCCAAGCCCACCAACTGGTAAGCACACCCGTTGAAGTGCAACCGCTCAGAACTGTATCCAAGCCCACCAACTGGTAAGCACACCCGTTCAAGTGCACCCGCTCAGAACTGTATCCAAACCCACCAACTGGTAAGCGCACCCGTTCAAGTGCACCCGCTTAGAACTGTATCAAAGTCCACCAACTGGTAAGCACACCCGTTCAAGTGCACCCGCTCAGAACTGTATCCAAGCCCACCAACTGGTAAGCGCACCCGTTCAAGTGCAGCCGCTCAGAACTGTATCCAAGCCCACCAACTGGTAAGCACACCCGTTCAAGTGCACCCGCTCAGAACTGTATCCAAGCCCACCAACTGGTAAGCACACCCGTTCAAGTGCACCCGCTCAGAACTGTATCCAAGCCCACCAACTGGTAAGCGCACCCGTTCAAGTGCACCCGCTCAGAACTGTATCCAAGCCAACTGGTAAGCGCACCCTCAGCACCCGCTCAGAACTGTTCCAAGCCCACCAACTGGTAAGCACACCCGTTCAAGTGCACCCGCTCAGAACTGTATCCAAGCCCACCAACTACCCGTTCAAGTGCACCCGCTCAGAACTGTTTCCAAGCCCACCAACTGGTAAGCACACCCGTTCAAGTGCACCCGCTCAGAACTGTATCCAAGCCCACCAACTGGTAAGCACACCCGTTCAAGTGCACCCGCTCAGAACTGTATCCAAGCCCACCAACTGGTAAGCGCATCCAAGCGCACCAACTGGTAAGCACACCCATTCAAGTGCACCCGCTCAGAACTGTATCCAAGCCCATCAACTGGTAAGCACACCCGTTCAAGTGCACCCGCTCAGAACTGTATTGTATCCAAGCCCACCAACTGGTAAGCACACCCGTTCAAGTGCACCCGCTCAGAACTGTATCCAAGCCCACCAACTGGTAAGCACACCCGTTCAAGTGCACCCGCTCAGAACTGTATCCAAGCCCACCAACTGGTAAGCACACCCGTTCAAGCGCACCCGCTCAGAACTGTATCCAAGCCCACCAACTGGTAAGCACACCCGTTCAAGTGCACCCGCTCAGAACTGTATCCAAGCCCACCAACTGGTAAGCGCACCCGTTCAAGTGCACCCGCTCAGAACTGTATCCAAGCCCACCAATGTTTTGGTTTCCAGTGAACTGGTGTGGAAACCTTGTTTTTTGCAACGAATGTGTGTGTACGAATGCGTGTGTGTCAGTGTGATGTTGAGATGTTTGCGCCAATCCTGACCCTGACCGGAAACATTGCCTGCTTAGGGTTGGTTTTAATTTCACAGCTGTGTGCAAAGAGGTTGTGGTGGCCAAACACCACGTCTTGGGAACCACGCAGTGTTGATGACTTGATCGGTGACATTGTTCTTCGGGCAAACCCTCCCCGGCCGTTTCGCATTGTTTTCCCGGGCAAACCCCCCCCGTCCAACCTTGTTGTTGTTGTTGTTGTTGTTGTTGTTGTTGTTGTTGTTGTTGTTGTTGTTGTTGTTGTTGTTGTTGTTGTTGTTGTTGTTGTTGTTGTTGTTGTTGTTGTTGTTGTTGTTGTTGTTGTTGTTGTTGTTGTTGTTGTTGTTGTTGTTGTTGTTGTTGTTGTTGTTGTTGTTGTTGTTGTTGTTGTTGTTGTTGTTGTTGTTGTTGTTGTTGTTGTTGTTGTTGTTGTTGTTGTTGTTGTTGTTGTTGTTGTTGTTGTTGTTGTTGTTGTTGTTGTTGTTGTTGTTGTTGTTGTTGTTGTTGTTGTTGTTGTTGTTGTTGTTGGTTGTTGTTGTTGTTGTTGTTGTTGTTGTTGTTGTTGTTGTTGTTGTTGTTGTTGTTGTTGTTGTTGTTGTTGTTGTTGTTGTTGTTGTTGTTGGTTGTTGGTTGTTGGTTGTTGGTTGTTGGTTGTTGGTTGTTGGTTGTTGGTTGTTGGTTGTTGGTTGTTGGTTGTTGGTTGTTGGTTGTTGGTTGTTGGTTGTTGGTTGTTGGTTGTTGGTTGTTGGTTGTTGGTTGTTGGTTGTTGGTTGTTGGTTGTTGTTGTTGTTGTTTGTTTGTTGTTGTGTGTTGTTTGTTTTGTTGTTGTTGTTGTTGTTGTTGTTGTTGTTGTTGTTGTTGTTGTTGTTGTTGTTGTTGTTGTTGTTGTTGTGGTTGTGGTTGTGGTCGTCGTCGTCGTCGTCGTCGTCGTCGTCGTCGTCCGCGTTGTTGCGGTTCTGGTGGTGGTGGCGGTGGAGGCGGCAGCGGCGGGGACGTGCCCGTGGTCGCGTTGCTGCAGTTGCTGGCCGTTGCTGCTGCAAGGCCAGGGTTGAAGGGACGGCGTGTGGTTCTGGGTCTCGTTTGGAGCTGGGGCAATTTTTTGGGTTGTGTCAAAATAGTGGAGCCCCTCAACAAGGGGCACCCACGACAACCAAAACACCCGCCCAGATTCTACCATCATTGCTTTACTGTTGCCAAGCCTTGGCAGAGCAAGCCTCTTCCCCCGTCCTCTGGTTTGCCCTCGGGCGTCAAGAGCAACCTGCAAGTGAGCACGACTCGCGCAATCGCACACCAAACGCAATACTTTCTGAGCAGAAGCTATTCAACTGGAAAGCATCCCGTCCTTTTTTGTTTCTTTGAACCTCAACTTCACCCTGCAAGCAACTTGAAGGGCTGGAAACCTCTCCTTGCTCTTGCCCGTCAGAAATGGCAAGCGCGCCCACCATTTTGCCGGTTCCCAACTCGATATCCCTTGGCGGTCCCCTTAGTAGCTAACAGGCCAAGCGTGGATATCTCTTCAAATGGAAGCCCCATGCCTCGACAACCCAGGGACCCAGACGACAGCGTGCCATAGCCAAGTCATTGCAGCTAACTTTAACAGCCCAGGTCATTGGTCATGCCAATTGCTTCGCCCTTGGAGCCCAAGGCGCATGTGTTGCGAAGTCAAGGGCTGGACCAAAGGCGGCCGGGCTGCTGCCTCCTCTGGAGATATCTGTTCCATGGACCAGAGGTTAGACCATCCAAAGCATGTTGCCCAAAAGGGGTTTGTGTCAAAGTATGGTGGATTTAGTGTTGGTTTATCTTTACCCTCAAAACGCATATGCGCACAAAGTATGTTGTGCAAAAAGGGATCCACAATCAAAGGAAATCCCAAACACGCGGGGCCTGCAAAGCTGACCTCATCTGCAGGACGGACAAGTTTTCAGCGCAATAGCAAACCCTATTATCAAGGAGGTTCGCCCTGAGTGAATGACGACATGTTCAGGAAATGGCCCAAGTCCCAATGTAACTCTGCATTGCACGGCTGATTCCCAGAGATTCAAGGAGCCCGCATTTCCACACCTGTTTTCAGGATCCTGGTGCTATCACATTTTCCGGCCGTTTGGGATCACGGCGGCGTCGAATGGGATCCTTGGGCCAGGAGAAGGCCACGCAACCTGCGCCATCCAACATGTGAGCCCGAGCAAAGGCCCTAGAAGTCCGGCAATGCCATCTGGCAATTTTTGCCTCAAACTGAAGTCATCTGAAGTCCCAACATCATGCGATACTTGCTGTGTAGGTCAAGGGCAGGGACACATAGCTGACATATCCCTTGCTTGTGAGTACAGCGACCAAGAACCAGCTAGTGCTATGGGCTGCCTTAGCCGCGCTGGCTGCAGCACTGACCGGGCATGAAGGGACTATACATATATACACAAATGTAAAGATATACATATTTATATATACATATATAGAGATGTGTGCATGTTATAGATATGTATGTATATTAATATGTATTTGTGTGCAACTGTATGTGTATTTGTGTGTTCTGCGTGCGTGTATGGAAAAAAAGACTGAAGAAACAAACATACCCATATTTGCACATGCACGCTTACCGGCAAGGCATTGGCAACCTAGAAGAAACTACGCTCCAAGGCGATTGCAGCTCAAGTGCTCAAAGAGCCACATCCTGTCCTGCCGTAAAGGAGAGGCTACAGACTCCAGAATCCCGGCTGCCGCTTGCACAGCAGTGGCTGCTGCAGCATTCATCCACCAGCCCTGCAGGGAGTCAGGCAACCAACTTGCCAGGGTTCATCCAAGCGTTCGGGTCAAATACATCATTTTCGCCCATGATAAATCACCGGACTTGATTTAGGAACATCAGGAAACAGTTTATCATTCCAGCGTAACATCAACTTAGCATGTTAGTCAGATTGTGCTAACCATGCCCAATTGCCCCTTGTACAACCTCTCATCCCACCCCCTGCAGAAGCAGGTTTGTGGGTGCAATGTGTGACCCCACAAACTCGCAAACACGCGAGTGCCCAATTTCAAAAACGTACGAACGCGTCAGCGCGCACAAAGAAAGAAAGAAAGAAAGAAAGAAAGAAAGAAAGAAAACAAAAAGAAAGAAACAAATTAACAAACAAGCAAGCAAACAAACGCAAAAAAAACAACTAACTAACCAACAAACCAAACCAAACCAAACCAAACCAAACCAACCAACCAAATCAGAAAAAAATGGTGTACATTACGCTCGCAAAGTGGAAGACTTCATCAATGATATCATTGCGTGCAAGAAGTTCACGGAAGAGAATACCAAAAAGAACCGGAAGAGAAGGCGTTCCGCTGGAGAAGGGCGAACTTTCAAGGCGACCATATGCCATCACAGGAACGAGCATATCCAGCATCTTTTTTCAAACCTTTGAGGACAAATACTCTATATGGAAATAAGCCAATAGGAACTCGATGACGATTTCGTTCAGTAAAAGAAGAGGTGCGTGTTTTTTCCACCCGTGAAGCACCTTGATTCCAAAGCCAACTATCCTCCTAGAGACTTCTACAAAAGCGAATTCGAAGCAGCAACCAGATGGAGCAAATCCGATCAAGCTCCCAAATGGCATCAAGAAAAACACAAAGATGATAACATGAACATCATGAGCCCTGTTCAAATAGCTCGTTCTCTCCTACAGTCAGCAACTGCTCCGGTCACTGAGCACGAGGCAAACGAGAAGCTCAAGCTGGACACCCTGACAGCCAAATGGGAGATATCAGCAGAGCTCCAAGCTTGATGACCGTGCGGTAAAAGGCATCCCGATTGCAGATCGTCCGAATACCTGCTTGTCAAACCAAAGCAGGCAACAACCAGGCAGAGCTCTTAAACCAACCCAGCGATCACAACGCCCTGCCACACTCTCACACACACAAACACACACTGCATTTTTTTACAACCAGCAAGCATTCTCGCAGTTCTCGCATGTACCAAGTCCAGATATGCGCCTCCATTACACAAGCTTCCTGAGACCTTCTCCTTGCCCCGCTGGCCGGCCCCACCTCTGATGGCGGCGGCCGCGTGTCGAGGAAGGGATGCCCAGTCTTCACAAAATCCACCGGGAAGGCCACGCGCTGGGACGTGGAGATGTGGATGGCGTTCCTCAGAAACTGGGCACCCCCGCAAAATGTATCCATCCACAGCAAAAGGATGAAACATGATTGCCATTTCTTCTTGCGTCACATCTCGTGTTCAAATCGCTCATGTGTATCTACTGACCCAGCTGGCGACCCTTGCGCTTGCGCTTTGGGGCATTCCAAAGATACACGTGCCGTCTTTGCCTCCCGGGCTTGGTTCCAGCTGGGCAACGCCCAGTTTCCAGTAAACGAAGCGGAATGCGGAACACGGAGGCCATGGAGGCCGATCAAGTTTCCAGTGGTGTCAGAAGCCCCCCGACTCCTGATGTTTCGGGGCAGGGTTGCCCAGCCAGCCACAAATGCCTGGTTTCTGCTAGGTTGCCTTAGCAGCACTTTCCAGAAAAGACAGTTTTTGCCAAAGACTTCCTACTATATTTCTTCTTCTGCATCATGTTTTGCAGTTGGTTTGGATTCAATGGTGAGCGCGGACATTCGACCCCAAAAAAGAGGAACCAAACCATGGGTGAAATGGGTAGCAAATCGAGTGCAAAACCAACCGGGCGCAAGAATATGCTGTAAACCCCATGTAAATCTAAAGCCTCCCGCAGATACGTTCCAGTCATACGCCACACCCAAATCCCGAAGCTCACACTGAGCTTAAGAAATCGGCCGCTTTCTTCCTCCGCGAGAGCCGCTTGGCCAAGCGTCTCTAGTGTCACGGACTTCTCTGACTTCTCGGAGGCTTGGCTCTTGCTGGTCTCCGCACGCTCCAGCGACACGATTTGCCCCTTCTTCGGCGCCTTCCTCCTCCTCAGGCTTGGAAAACAGCAGCGTCAAGTGATCAGGGTGGGGAACCTGCTACACCAAAAGGGGAAAAAACGAGGCCACTGTCACTTGCGCGTTCTTTGCGGACAACCTGTCGCGCCGTGGCACTGAATACCTGAGAGAGCATCCTTTCCGCAGGACCATCTGCACAAAACCTACCTGCAGGTTCTCCAGAATTGCTGCTTGTGAGTAGTAACTGCAAACCCACGCTTGGGCGCATGGGCAAGCCGGGGGAATTCGAACGAAATGATAGCCAGTGTGCAGGGGGCCATGTCTGTTCGAAGAACACGCATGTCCGCTTTGCAACCGGCTTAAACAACTCCCATCGTTTGCAAAGACTGGCCATGTTGGGTGAGCCCCTTTTACTCCCACCAGTTCCATTTGCTGCCCAACCAGCTCCCACGAGCGCTGCAAAGTCGATCCAGGGATTCATGGCGTTATTGTTATCGAACAGCTGGTGATGCGTCAAACTTGAAGATCCTTGCAAACAGTTGAGTTGAGTTTTTGTTGCAAACGAAAAAGGAACGATTCCATTTTTGAAATTTTCCGAACTGCAAAGTTGCTGATATCTGTCAATGGTTGACTGGTCGCTCCTGCACCACCTCGTCCAAGAGAAGGAAGAGAGCCAATGGCCGCCCCGACTGCGCACGATCAGGCGCTTGTGGCCTCCATGCGCACATCAAAGAAGAGAAGCCAACGCGACGTCTTGCATCTCATGATGTGTTTCACAAGTACTCCAAAGCTAAAGGACCTACTTAAGCACGACCGCATTGATTCCTTTTTTTGACTGCTAGCCTCCTTGCTTCTCAAATCAAAGTTCGGAATGGAGACATCCGCAGCAATCTGCCGCATACTGGCTTGCACCGGTTGGCAGGATTATCCCATGAGCGACTGGGCTTCATGCATCCGGACTGGTGCGAAGCGAGTTTTTTCATCCACTGCAATCATTTTACCACGAAGGCAGGCTTGCGCAACCCCCATCAAATAGAAAGCTGAGGCCGATCCCCCTGCGCAGTAACGGCCATAGCCGAGTGTCCGCCAGCATTCTCCGCGTAGACCTTCGTCCATCCCGCCCGCGAACAGAGGATGGCGGACTTTGAAACGCATTGCTATTGCAAAGGCCTTGACAAAAAAGCATGGCACTCAGTGGTTGGGAGTGACGCTTTAGGGCTCGCAAAAGAAAAAACACATGGCGCGGAGAATTCATGCCATTTGCCCTATGGTTCGGGAGATGATGTCCTAAGTCAGGCCCGTTCACGAGCACATGTCAGTCACACGGAAGGGAACCCTCACACGTCTCTTGCGCAAAAACACTGACCTAGGCACAGGGCAGAACCCGCGAATCGGATCGAGTGCCGAGGCGCATCGTCAATTTCAACGCCTCGGCATACGCATCCGCAACACGCAAGAGCTCAGGCCAAGGGCAGGTTTGATGGTGAGCGAAGCGGGAAAAAACCTTTACGTGGCCCACAGCTGGCAAACAACAGCTAGCCGAGCAACTTTCCATTGAAAACACTTGAGAGCAAAGCACCGCAACCCGTCTAAGGCACATGCTGTATAGAGGTGTGCAACAGCAACGCTCTGGAAATCAAGCAATGGCAATGTGGTATGCATGCGTGTGTATATATGGATTTGTGCATATTTGTTTAAAGCCATATCTCTGTAAGATTCCCCAGAAATCGTCCTCCGGAAGCTTGAGTCTTCAATCTTGAGAAGAGTGACTTTCAACACACTGTGAGATGTGACATTCCCTAGACATATCTTCCAGCATCTTGAATCTTGAGTTCCATCCACTTCTAGCCAGCTTTCCTGGCACAACCCTTTTTGCAGAGATTGCCAGCAAACCTTCAACTTTGGGGGAATGAATTCATTCCTTTTCTAAATTGCTGTTTGAAATTGAGCTCCAAATTGTGGTCAAGGTGCTCCATGTCCTTGCGCAGTTCCATTTGATGCTAATTATTCAACTCTATCAAACGCAATTCCCATCGCATGAATGTGTTGCTTATCTAGGTTGTCCTCGTTCCGGAAAATGGAGAGAACAACTACAGAAACTCTCTCTAACTATAAAAACTGCAAGTTGGAATTAAGTTCAACTTCTATTGCACCAAGTTGTGCGCTTATCTACTTCCGCGTAATTCTAAGTAAGCACGAAATGAGCCAAGGAAATTACTGGAGAGTGTTTCAACTAAGATCTGCTCCTTGCAGCGTTTGCTAGAGCATTGTTGCTCTCCTCACAAAAGCAAAGGTCAAACCGCGCGGTGTACGTCGTTTTTCCCCATTGGGTGAAGCTGGGCGCCTCCTAGATCAAACAATAAGGGCCTCTGAACAAACACTAAGTTCCTGGAGAAGCTTAAACTCTTTCTTTTGGCTGGACCAAAGATCCAAGATTGCATACAGAAGCTTCTTGGGAATCTTGATTTCACGACACCCAAGAAACTGAAAGCGTTTGGAAGAATCCATTGCGCAACATTTCCGCGGCTCTCAGCTTGGTTCGCAATTGGTTCGCCGTTGCGCAACATTGAGCGCCTTTTTCTCCACCGAGCCACTGGACCGAAACAAAATGAAAGGACAACCTGTCCCTCGCCATAGCTGCAATGTTTTTTTTGTGTTTGTACTGCTATTGTATATACATATATAGATATTGCAACGTCGGCCAAATGTTGTGCACAGAAATGATGCCCAAAATTCCCACAGAATCGAAAACGAACCCACCATGGCCGGAGGCGAGTTTTTGTGTGTTGCGTTGGGTTTGTTGGCGACGAGAGTCAGACAAATATGTGGAAAAAGGTAGCCTTTGAAAGGGAGATGGGAGGTGGGGTACCATATAAGTAAATAGATAAAGAAGTACATAAATAGGCATCAATGTGTGCACACATTTTGCTGTGTATACTGTACACCTGTAATTACATGATCAACCACCAGCCAAGCATGAGTTACTCGCCTGGCGAGTTGTGACTTCTCTTGCGGCATGCAAGATGCTGGGTTTGTGTTTGCCTGTTGGTATTGGCCGGGATGTGGGTGGTCGACCAGTAGTCGGTCGTTCGGCGACCAGACTAGTTGGTTGCCCAACAAGGGGCGTGCTGCGTAAGTTACCCTTATTTTTCTCCGAGGCGCGGAAAAAGAACATGCTGGGCAACAGGGCCCACAGCAAGGTAAAGGCCATGAGCACCAAAAATAGCGCCAGGATGGCCTTCGAATCCAGGGGGCTCATTCAAGAGGGAGGTCAATGAGACTAGACAACGTGCCTAGTATGAGGAGGAACTTGCCGACATTTCGCCACGCTTCATGAACGCAAGAACCGATTTCTTGGTTTACGCTCATATCGCCTTTGTGGCAACTTGCTTTGCCCGGAATGAGAATCGGAGAGCCCACAACACAAACCTCGGATGGCCCGACTTTGAGTTTAGATGGGGGTTGCGAGGGCGCCTGCTGGGCAGCCCCTGGTGCGTGGGATCAACTGAGCGCCCAAAAAGATTCGGGCCTCTGTACCCCCCATGAAACCCGGCAGCATCTACCTAATTCGACTTCTACCCCCCCCGTTTGTCTTTTCATTTGCCTATTTACCTTTTGGAAAGCACTGCGCCCGACCTCGTGAAATGGAGAAACTATCTTCGCCCCGTGCGCTGCTCGCAGTTTATTGAAAAATCACCCCGTGGAACATCAGAGCTTTGTTGCCTTGCTTGGTCCAAGGCGTTCCCGCTTTGTTACGCTTTCTGCTTCCCTGGCCGATCACAGAAGACACCTTTTCGTACAAACGGCATCATCCAACTATTTCGCTCCAAATCGCATCATTTTCATGGCAACACGCATCATCTTCACGGTAAATCGCCTCGGCACAACGCGTCATTTGCAACACAAGGCATCAGAGGGCGTTGTCTGTAGAAACTAGAAACAGTGCCCAAAAAAGACCATTCCATGGTTTAGGGAAGCGGTCTCACTTTAATTACCTGTCCACTATCGACTTAGCAACAATGCCTGCCTCGAAATCTGCGCGCAACCTTGCGAAAGCGCTGCGCCTGCCGCGAAGTCTGCACTTGACCTTGCGAAAGTGCTGGGCCTGCCTACGCCTGACCTTGCGAAAAATGCTGCCCGCGCCTGTCACAAAATCTACACCTGGCGCTTTGAAGGCGTTGCGCCTGCCACGACATCTGCACGTGGCCTGATGAAGTGCTGCGCCTGACGCGAGATCTACACGTGACCTTGCGAACATGCTGCGCCTGCTACGCCTGAAGCAAAATCGTTCCCTGACCGTGCGACAATGCTGTGCCTGCCACGGGCTCTGCGCCTGCGAAAGCGCTATGCCTGCCACGACATCTGCACGTGGCAGCGCGAGACTTACGCCTGACCTGCAAAAGCGCTGCGCATGCCACGCAATCTGCACCTACCCAGTGCTGCGCCTGCCATGAAATCTGCACCTTGCCTAGGCGCCACGAAATTTGCACCTAACCTTGCGAAGCGCTGCACCTGCCAAGCTGTAATTACGTGACGGCCGCGCGCCTGCCAGGCACACTGCTAGTGCGAAAGGCACACTACTAGCGCGAAAAGCGCGCGTGTTCGTGCCAATGGTGCCGGCTCCGAGCTTTGCTCTGAACGCTGTCCGGGCGTGGTCCGAACTCTCTCCGACCAGGCGACGCGATCAGGCTAACTTTCAAGAGCGCATCCCAAGGCACCGAAACCTGGAGACGGTTGCACTTTTTTGACATTCCACTTCCCCCCACACGGGTATCTCACAGAGCTAGCTTTGAATTAGTTGCCATACCACGGAATGTCAAGCACCCATATCGGAACGCGCGCCCTTCCAGAAACGAGGTCCTTGGTGTGACAAGTTGCCAATGTTCTAAATTTCATGGACGCCCCTTGTCCGTATCTTTCTGCCAGTGGCCGAGAACACAGCAGGCGAAGCGCCTGTAAAAAGAAATGTGCAAAAGAATGTAAAGAGTAAACCATCACACAAAACAGAACAGCAAAAACAGCTTCGACCAAGCCCAATCCCCATACAATGCCACACTAACCTGTGCCTACAACATGACAGAACCGAGCCTCGACCCCTCAAGCTGCCCCGCAAAGAATGCGAGAAACATGTAGCCTCTAAAACCACAAGGCAGGCATGTATGGTTCAAGAACATACTTTATAGAACAAGAGCCAAACCACAAGGCACACGAAATAGGATTTGTACAAACTCGACCCAACGCGAGACTAGAAAACATTCATATCGTTTTGGCCTTTTCTCTTGCCTCCTATCAGAGAGCTAGCTTTTGACAACTGGCTTTAGAGCCTCGTTGCTGAGCCTTCTTTCGAGCCGCGACCCAAAAATCTAAGATGGTTTCCACCAGGCCCCCCCCCAAACCAAAAACCGGGGGCCAATGAGATACACCGAATGCAGCGATACCTCCCCATACGTGTCCTTTTAGGGGAAATAGATGGGTTTCCCTGGTAGATGATTAAACCACCAGGTAAACCAGGAATCGGAACCCATCTATTTTTCGAGCAAAGCCAACAAAAAGGGAGCCACCTATGTACCTCCCGTTTCACGGGCCGGGACCTTCTGGTTGGGGCAGGGCTCCTCCCCGCTGGCGCGCCTCGGAGCTCACCTCGCAGCCGTTGCCGTCCAAGTTGGAGGTGAGTGGCACGTAGGTGGAGTGGCACTCCATGCACTCGGAGAGCCCGGCACGGA
The DNA here is from genome assembly GCA_963377175.1 of Effrenium voratum. Classification (NCBI taxonomy): domain Eukaryota; class Dinophyceae; order Suessiales; family Symbiodiniaceae; genus Effrenium; species Effrenium voratum. The sequence continues at coordinate 30,497 of CAUJNA010002635.1, read as the reverse complement.
GGTTGTAGGTCCCTGAACGCCGACAAAAACCAGCGGATTGCGGAGAGAAGAGTGGAGAGAAGAAAAAAAGAGAGGCCTGGCTGCCTGATGCACATTGGTTCAGGAGAGGCTTACGCTGCTTGTGGTTTACAAAGCCAGAAGGCCATTTAAGCCTAGGAAGTGTCCGGCTGGTGCATGCAGCGAAGTGCTATGGGTTGTAATGCCAATGAGTAAAACACCCTGATTCAGACACCAGCCAATACCAAACTTTCAAACGTACCCACTGTCTCTTTTGGTTTTGGAAAAACACACCTGGCCAGGCCAGCCCACCTCCTTACCCTTCCAACAAAACTCTAACATCGATTACCAAACATTGATTACCAACACCATTGCCAACGCTGTTGCATATGAATTCCTTTCAGAGTCCCAGTGGTTTTGCCATTTCCACACCCGAAGCAGAGAAGTCATGTCAGTACCATGGCTGCTTGCTTCACAAGTCCAGACTTCGACTCGTCAAAAGTACCCCTTCAAGACTCCCCTCAAGCATTCACAAGCCTAGTTCCTCGCACCGCAAATTCTAGCGATTTCCTTTTGATTTGTTTGCTTTCTGTACTGGCTCTGAGTTCCGGCAAGTGGACGTGCGGGGGGCGGGGAAGCCGCCGAGTTTCCCGGGCTACCCAGCGCTTGGGAAGAAGTGAGCTGCAGATCCCGAACCCCTTGAGGGTACTGGTTTGAAGGCGGGGGGTGGAGACGCTTTGGGTTTTTGGGGTCCACGTCCTTGAGGGTAGCAACCATTGGCCCGGGGGTCCTCCAGACAAAACAATCAAGCAGTCAAATTGGTCGAAGTATCTGCAGCGAGGTCAAATCGCTTTGCCTTGCCTTACCTTCGAACCAAGTGAAGGCTCTACTGGGCTACGCCGTCATTCCCATTCAGGCATGACATATGTAATCTGCATGCCTGGATGACCTGGCGCGCCGTTTTTCCTGCAGGCTTCCGGGCCAAAGTGAGTCACAATCAAAACCCAGTATTAAAATGGTCTACCCAGAACCATGTCAAGAATTAAGAAGGCGGCCGCAACTATTTCTGGCTGGGACTGCCCCTTACTAACCTTCAGGTTTTGATTGTGGCTCAAGTGGGCCTCAGGCCACCGCCGAAGCCGACCCAAAAAACCGCCCCCGACCCATGGCCTGTGTCGCACATGTGGCAGGCGGAGAGCCCGGACACATCGCCTGGGATTCAACCGGCGAGACGCGGCGCCCGAGAAGCTTGTATTTGGCAACAAGCCAGGGGACCATCAATCACATTCGTGCTCCTCAGGTATCAAGGCCTCCCAACTTGGCCAGACTCCCAAGGCTAACTAGTAAAAGGTTTCTTGGGAAGAAGGGAACCCAAACACACAAACAAAAAACCTGGAGAAGCGGCGGGGAGACATGGCCATATTCAGGGTACGGTGTTCGGATACCCGAAAAGGCATCCTGAAGACTAAGAGAAACTGCGGGAGCTGTTTGGGTTGGCCAACTGGAGGACAGGAAGCTTTGTGGACTGGCCTTGCTGCAAAGCGTAACTTCTTAAATGGGGCCCTAGTTGAGACAGCCATGGTCAGCTCCAAAGCCAGCCAGATCCATTGCTTGACCTTGCCCTCACCGGGGGTACAAAGAAGGCTTGGCTGGAACCTGTGGATTTCAGGGCCGCTTCTCCCTCACATGTCCCCAACTCCCGAAGTATTTATCAAATTGAACACTTGAAGCTGTGAGTGCTGAAGTCGTGTTGGCCGTGTCTTCTGGCAAAACCGGCCTTGCAAGCCCCCCACCCTGCAAGCGCCTGCTGTCAAACTGAATTAGCACGCGCGTATCGCTTTTAGTATGCCTTTGGGGCGGTGAGTAGGGCGTGCATGCAAGGTTATGAACAAGCGGGCCATTACAACGCGACAAGCCAAAACGTGGAGTCACTCTGGCCTAAATCTCCAGGTAATTGGGCAAGTGCCTTGACCATGCCAAGTACGAGTCAAGTGATGTCCTCCAGACGTGCTGCCGTAAGTTCCAAAGCTAGCGCTGCAACTGTGACTGGCCAGTATCTCTCAATGAAGAGCTAACTTCACAAAACAAAACGTAATTGGCATGCTTTGTGCATGCCCAACTACCTGGAGATTTAGGGATAGCCAGGGAATTTGGCCACGACCCAGCGCGGTTTTTTTGGAGCATACGTCCCGTTGCCCTACTCACTGCCCCAAAGGCGTATTTTCCCACTATGCCAGCTGCGGCAGCCACGGAGGACTGCTGTTTGCCGAATTTCTGCCTACCCTCAACGCCGCCGAATTCCAGAAATCGTCATGAGGACACTCGGTGTAGAACTTGTGTATAAGTGAAGGCTAGATGGATAAAACATCGCGTTTTCACTTCTATAATAAACCCAAGCTTGGCTCCCCTGCAGCCTCCAGAATTTGGCCAGATTGGGCGGATTCCTCCGAAGTGGGCTAGAATAACAAGATTTCATGATGTTAAGCGTTGTGCATTAGCGTGTACATGTTGTTCAGTCATGATTGACAACATGACATGTACTTTGTTCTGTTGTTAGTTTATGTGATTGGTTTTATAGGTTGTCTAGTTGGTCAGATATTTTGTGCAAAATGTATGAGTTTGTTACGTGTTAGCCACAAATTGACATGCTACTGGTTAGTGTAGTTGGTAGTAATCAATTGGTTGGCTTTACAACTAGGCCGTTATCACAGTTCCTCCTCGTTTCCTTTTACCGGAGAAAAAACATATGATGACAGTTGAACTTATCATCTGTGTGTGGGGACTTCCCAAAACCGCACTTCGCAGAGATAAACGAGCGGGGTTCAAACACATTACCCCAAAAAGCAGCCTTGAGGGAAAGCAAGCCACCCAGAGAAGCTTGCCCACAAAACCTGGAATGGGAACACGCTGGGTGGCTCCCCAGAAACACTCAATGAGACTCGTCGAGGGGCCAGAAGCGATGAGTCAACTTAGTAAAGAGATCCATGCTTGAGGCCCTCTGCCTTGTTCCGAAAGCATCTTTGGAGTGATGGAGGGATGCTGGGCCCGCCTTACGCATCTCCATCCCAAGCAGAAGAAGGACGAGGCAAGGGGCGCCAAATGGGTGTCAGGGGACCTCAAAAATGGGTGGCTTTCCTTTTGGTGTCCCTTTGAGCTGATGGCCTCTTGTGCACATGGGTGGCTTGTCTGTGGCGTTCTTTCAAAGCGTCCTCAAAATGGAAAATGGGAGTGGAAACCATCGAGTACACTCTGAAAGCGACAAAAACACAAACAACACATGTTGCTTTTTGTCAGATGAAAAGGGGGGTAAATTAAATTGTTGGCATTGTATTGTTGATCCCTTTAAATTGACTACACAATTGACTACAAAGGCTGCCCCGAAGAAAAACTCTATCTTTGCCCGAGGCGCTATAGTACCCAGCATCGCAGCGCTCACATTTCATCGCGCCTTCGTAATCGGAAAAGAAGCCTGGCAAAGCTCGGTTCGGAATCCCCCTACCTTAAAGGGGATGGTTTTTTGTCCAAATCAAACTGGGAATCCCTTTTGAATTGAACAAGGAACTTGGACGAAGGCCAATCTTTTGGTTTATGGCTCCGAGCAGGGGGCTGCTGACAACACTCCGCCTGACAAAAACCGAAACGCTCTCAATCTGCCGCTTGAAAACTGGCCCAAAAACACGGTGCTTCCAAGGTCGGCTTTGCACAAACAAAACAAGCTAGCGAGCTGAAGAAAATAATATGTGAGGGGAGCCAATGCACAGCTGACAAGCTGAATCATTCAACTTGATGCACTCTGAAAGAGAAGGAGCACGCGCTTCAACTTGATGTAGTTTGAAAGAGAAGGAGCGTGGTGGTTGTTGTGCTTGGGAATCTGTCCTGCATGACAGCAGTAAAGCGACTGGCAATGGACAACAAGGACTCTTGCAAGGCTCTCTGGAGAAGGCTGGAGCTGTAGGCGTGATCGGCCAACTGATGACTGCCGAGGAAAGGATCCGCATGGCATGACCGTCTGGGCAAACATGTCCTGCGTGCACTTCAGGTGCAACATTCGAAGCCTTTCCTTCCGCAACATGTACAACTTCAACCTCCAAACCATAAACAAAAACAATATTAAACCATAAAACAAGTAACTCCAACCTCCAAGCCAACCATGAAACAAGTCATTCAGAAAAACACATGAGACAAGTCAACCAAGATTCATCGCTACAGCTCAGCCGCACCACCCGTATCCCAAGCCCAAGCCTTCCGGGCAAGGCATGCAGGAGAAGGCGCCAGTCCTTGCGGTCCGGGAGCCCTCCAATTCCCCCAAAGCTACGCACACCCGACAAATGTGACGCGAGAGCCTTGCTTGAAAAGAATTCCCGAGCGGGTATTATGACTTCAATTGGTATTTTTAGTGGATACGGTGTATGGGGAGTTCTGTCCACCAACCATTTGTCTGAGGGGTGTTTGCCCTCGAAGATTGTAGCCAGAGCGAGATGAATCTGCCCGGAGTTGCGCTCCCTTTTTGGGCTCTGCCGCGCGCACTGCAAGGCGTGTCTTTTCCTGGACTTTTGAACGGGAAACCAAGAAACAACCCATGTTGATTGTTTCATGTGTTTTTGTGAGGGACACACCTAACCACGTGCAAAGGGAACATCGGCAATGAGCCTGCGGCGCTTTGAATGCAAAAGACCCGGCCTTGGATACAGAGATCCCTTCCATCAATCCTCAACGCCCGAAGGGCCCAACTCCATCAGGACCTTGTTAGTATCTGGTGGACAAGGCCCTCGCAAGCGCAGGCCCAATGCCCACTGATTCGCGCTTGAACTTAACGTACCCCCCTCACCCTGCGGCAGGCCCCATTTCCTGGGCTCTCCTTAGATTCGCTTCTTTTTGTTTTTTTATCTTTTAGTGAGTTAAATGGAAATCCAACCACACTCCAAAGCCAAAAGGCGAAGGGATCCAAGGGGATGGAGTGGGTCAAATGGACATCCAACCACTAAACACTAAAAAGCCAAAAGGCTAAAAAACCGGATGGCTGGGAGCCACCGAGTTTCGGAGCCATTCGCAACGGAGCCGTTCGCCTCGAGCCTTCCGGTTCAGCCCAGGCACCTGTTCATGGCCCAGCCAGGCGGGCAGTAGTGGCACTCCGCCAGGCCTCACTCGGCGGGGGGTGCTGGAAAGCCGAAGGCGATAATATTCATCAAACCCAGAGGCTCCCCATCAGGTTTTAGACCCCCAAGCACCGGATTTCGGCGTGTCGAATGGGGTCGGGTCTTCCATTGAAAGCCCGGTCGGAGCCTCTGGGAAAGTGGGATTCGGACCCTTCGGGCTGGCAGTTAAAGGGGCAAAAGAAGGAACACACCAGTTTAAGTCTACGGGACGGATTCCGATTTCGAGACACTCGGCGATCAGATTTGGGCGGATCGGCACGTGCCATGACTTGGGGATGTGTGTAGGAGAGCTTAAAGCAATCTGCAAAACGAATTCCCAATCCCGGATGAATCAACAGGCTTCG
>CAUJNA010002635.1:0-20000 GCA_963377175.1 Effrenium voratum | reverse complement strand
AAACTGTCTACCCATGTAAAGAATTATCAGGGCGGCTGCACCCATTTCTGGTTGGGATTATCCCTTAGTAACCTTCACCTTCCCGGGTTTTGATTGTGGCTCAAACGAACCATGTCTCATGGCCACACGTGATTCTTGGTGTTTCCTGAGTTCACGGAACCCCCCTGGGTGGATTTTGCATGTCTCTAGCCAGGCTTGGCTTTTGGCATCCATGCCGCCAGCCACCCTAGCACCTCACGAGCTGTCCCTCAACCAGGCAACGTTTATAATGATTGACACATCAACGAGCTGGTCTTACCCACGCATCGGTGAGCTCGTCAGAAAGGACAATGGGTCCTGGAGAGTCTTGGAAGTACCCAGCTTCGCAATCCAGACATGCAGGCATGCCCTCTATCGGCGCATAGGTCCTTGGCACGCGCGCTGGCGCTTCTTGCAAGCCCGGTCAGCCAAACAAAAAGGAAAAATAGAAGGCGGGAAGCACAATCACCAGGTGTCGCAGCGATGAGGACCATGCAAGTACAATGCACACCAACATAATACCTGAAGGTCAGTCGGCATGTCGAGTATAAATATACAGTCACATGTGTATGACAAATATTCCATACATATATACGTATAGTGCTAACGTGCGATGATACAATTCTGTGTTATGCACTACAACTATCCCGCAGAACCCGGCGTTGATCTAAACTCCAGAGGGTGTGGCTGGGGCTGGGCGAAAACAACCGAACGACGCATAAACAAACATGCGTGTGTATGTGTGTGTGTGTGTGCGCGTGTGCGTCGAGCCGTTGGCTGTTTTGGGCTACCCCGTTGGTAGCCCGCTTCCTCACTCCAGCGGTCATCCAACATTTACACCCGCCGCAAACCAGATTCATAAAATTCATACTGGCTCTTCGTACATTCAGCCTGCAATTAATGGTTGAGGCAATCATCAGGCCAAAGGCATCTGACCGAGGACTCAGCTTAGCCTGCAGCTCACGACAAAGATGCCAAACAGCAAATGGACACACAAAACAAACACAACCGCGGTGCCCTGAAGTGTCAACCCTTTCACCACCCTTGCGCTCCAAAACAACTTCCCTCTCTCCCTCTCTCTTTGTCGCGCTCTCTCTCTCTCTCTTTTTATCGCATCCAGCTCTTGTCGACTGTGTGGCGTTCTTCCAATTTCCAGAGGCAACTGGAAGCACGAAACTCTGGGAGCAAAATTGGGCCACCGCAGGGTCGCAATCTCTGAGAGAGAAGGCAGAAGCGTGTCCGGCCTTGTGCAAAACACGTTGCGCAGGCTCGAAAGCTCTGTCCATCTCACTCAAGGACTCACTTGCGATCATCTTCATTGCCATGACCCAGAGTGCCAACATTGGCTGAAGCATGTTGAAACCATCTATGCCGACAAGGTCGGCCTTGGGCTCTGTACAGAAAGGGTCAGCCAGTCCGGTGCCGACTTGCCAAGGTCAGTGCATGGAAAGCTTAACAAAGTCAACAGGTCTTCGGGATCAACGGGCAGAACAAAAGGGGGGGGCTTTGCCAATGTTTCCTGGCAGGCAGCCTCCCTCTCAGCCTCAACCCACCTGCTGTTGGAAGAGAAGGGGGAATCTGTTCAACTCGAATTACTGCCACTGGCTCCAAGAAGGCTGTGCGAGTGCGCAAAATTGCGCCACACTCCCCAAGTTAGCCCCTGAATATGACAGCGCCAACTTGTCACACCTCCAAAGATAGTTCCTGAACATGGGAGGTGTCAGAAAGTTCTCAAAGAGATCAGGTTCCATTCCTCTTCGGATGCATTGGCCAGTGCGTAGCCATCCCTTCTGGAGCCAAGGCGAAGTAGTAGGCCACTAGATCTATTCAAGGCCGGCGCATGTGTGGCCGGCCTTGCGTCTCCGCCAACCAGTAGCAGGAGTGTCACTTGAAAGATGGCCTACGTTTTTGTATTTGCGCGGGGTCGCGACAGTCGTTCTTTGTCACCACCCGGAGGAGCGAGGACAAAACTAAAAAGTGCGTGTTGCTTTCCATGAGGTTGCTTCTCTTGAGCCATTGCCACTAAAAAAACCGCCTCGCCGTCGCTACCCCCGTCTTCAGAGCTCGATGACTAGGGCGGAGCCTTTGACTCCCACGCCCCATCCCGAGAGGCCGCACTTGGACCCATAGCCAGCCCAGGCCTCAAAGTCCTGCGTGCCAGGAAGTGGGGGGAGAGGGTTAACTGAAGCCGCCCAAGTCGGACCTGATGTTCAAAGGAGGTTTGGAATAAACATCCATAGTCCGAAAATACTTGCAAAATGTACTTGCGCAGCTTCGTGGGAGGCCCAGCACTTTTGCAATGCGATTTACAAATTCCGTGGCAGGCACAATAGCACTTTCGCACGGTGAGGCAAAGATTTCGAGGCGGGCGCACCACTTTCGCAAGGCAAGGTGCAGATTTCGTGGCAGGCGAAAGGTCAGGTGCAAATTTCTTGGAAATTGGAAAATAGAGAGATAGATGGATATATAGATAGAGAGAGATATGGATAGATAGATAGAGAGAGAGGAGAGAAAGATAGATAGATAGGTACACAGCTAGATAGACAGATAGATAGAGATAGGAAACAGATAGACAAATAGATAGATAGATAGATAGATAGATAGATAGATAGATAAATAGATAGATAAACAGACAGATCGATAGATAGATTAGATAGATTAGATAGATAGATAGATAGATAGATAGATAGATAGATAGATAGATAGACAGACAAACAAATAGATAGATAGATAGTATGAGATGAGATGAGATAAGATAAGCTAGGATAGACAGGATAGATAGGATAGATACGATAGATAGGATAGATAGGATAGATAGGATAGATAAGTAGATAGATAGATTAGATAGGAGAGGACAGGATAGGATAGGATAGGATAGATAGATAGATAGATAGATTAGATAGATAGATACATAGATGCATAGATAGGTAGAATAGATAAATAGATAGATAGATAGATAGATAGATATATAGATTAGATTCGATTCGATTCGATTAGATTAGATAGATAGATAGATAGATAGATATATAGATAGATAGATAGATAGATAGATACACGATTGATAGATAGATAGATCGATAGATAGATAGATCGATCGGTAAAATAGGTGACAAATAGATAGCTAGATAGACAGACAGGCAGACAGAGACACAGATAGATAGATAGATGGATAGATAGATAGATAGATAGATAGATAGATAGATACATAGATGGATAGATAGATAGATTAGATAGATAGATAGATAGACAGACAGACAGACAGATAGACAGACAGACAGATAGATAGATAGATAGATCGATAGATATGTAGATTAGATTAGATTAGATTAGATTAGATTAGATTAGATAGATAGATAGATAGATAGACGATTGATAGATAGATAGACCGATAGATAGATAGATCGATTGGTAAATAGGTGACAAATAGATAGCTAGATAGACAGACAGGCAGACAGAGACACAGACAGATAGATAGATAGATGGATAGATAGATAGATAGATAGATAGATAGATACATAGATAGATAGATAGATAGATAGATAGATAGATAGATAGATTAGATATATATATATATATATAGATAGATAGATAGATAGATAGATAGATAGATAGATAGATAGATAGATAGATAGATAGATAGATAGATAGATAGATAGATAGATAGATAGATAGATCGATCGATAGATAGATAGATAGATAGATATATAGATTAGATTAGATTAGGTTAGATTAGATTAGATTAGATAGATAGATAGATAGATAGATAGATAGATAGATAGACGATTGATAGATAGATAGACCGATAGATAGATAGATCGATCGGTAAATAGGTGACAAATAGATAGCTAGATAGACAGACAGGCAGACAGAGACACAGATAGATAGATAGATGGATGGATAGATAGATAGATAGATAGATAGATAGATAGATAGATTAGATAGATAGATAAGATAGATAGATAGATAGATAGATAGATAGATAGATAGATAGATAGATAGATAGACAGACAGACAGACAGACAGACAGACAGATAGACAGACAGACAGATAGATAGATAGATAGATAGTTAGATAGATAGATAGATAGATAGATTAGATAGAAGTCAGAGAGAGAGAGGTTGAGAGAGTGATCGGAAAAGCGAGATAGATTTGCCGGATACAGAGGTAGATAGATCGAGTGCACGAATAGGTAGGTGGAGAGAGGAACAGGCAAACAAATAGGTAGATAGACAGATCGATAGATTCGATAGATAGATAGCTAGCTAGATAGATAGGTCAATAGTGACGTGAATATGCAAATAGAAAGCAAGAAAAAAGACAGAAAGGACAGAAACAAGAGAAAGACACAAAAGAAAGACAGAACAAAAGAAAGAAGGCAAAGACAAGAACTAATGGAAGGACAGACGGAAAGAAAGAAGATAAAACGAAGGAACGGAAAGAAGAACACTAACTATAGTTCTTCTGTTTTTGAAATTTCCGCCCACCAGCTTCGCAGGCATTATGCTAGGGTTCAAGGAGAAAAAGCGAAGCCCCACATTATGGGTCCGTTTGAATTGGTCTGACGGGCAGCTTTATTTCGCTCTTTGTCCACCACTTCACTTCTGGGAGAAAGAGGCGTCACGGGCTCATTGGCATGAAGTCCTATGCGTGGTACGCTCCTTCTTTTTTCCGGAGTGCAGCTGAATCCTGACAAGGCCTCTCTGCAACCTTCCCCCATCATCCTCTTGGTGCAAACCAGTTGTGCAGTGATCCTGGTAGAAAAAGGGAACCCTTGGGGATCCCCCGTCATCCTCTTGGTGCGAACCGTCTTCAACATTTGGAAGGTTGCCTGAGGATGCGTGTATGACACAGTTGCCCAGTGACCCTAATAGAACAAGGGGACCCTTGGGGATAGCCATTTGGAAAGCCACCAAAAACGGGCCTTACGGTGGAATCCTCCGGGCCTTACGGTGGATAAGAGTGCAGAAATAGATCCAGGGCGAGCAAGGAAAGTGTCCCTGGTCTGAACCCCAGGCTGGTTGGCATTCGAGGGAGACATGGCAGCCATGGCATGCATACAGGCAAGGAGAAGGGTAGCTAGTTTTCCGGAGCCCCTAAGCAGTTGGTTGAGTTTCGGATTCATGGCTGTGGCATTTACAAATGGTCAGGACACCAAACAGGTCAAAAGGCTGCGTGTTCGACAAGTGAGTCACAACAAAATGGGCAAGTAGCCTAACGCCAGTTCAGAGCCACGCGCCAGACTTAGGCCCCTTGCAAAACGTTACAATTAACTTCCTGGTTGAAACGGAATATGAGGGAAACCTTAAAGAGCAAACAGGTCAGTGCGGTGAGACGATAACATTTGTCAAGCTTCAGATTGCCCCTTCCGGTCCTGCTTTCTTGCCCCAGGCTCACTCCGTGCGGCATGAAGCTGGCTGTCGACCTCAGAAAAAAACCAGGCACACTCCGCCAGTGTGAGCGGTGCCATAATTTCACTGACTCAGTTGTTCAGTGACCCCGGAAAAAAGGGAACCCTTTTTGGGGAAGACCATTTTTAGTGGGGCAGCCACCAAAAAATTGGCAAAAGGGTGCCACCTTGAACAACTGAGCGGAACATCAAAGTCACATTGGCATGTGTCGCGACTTCATGGGCACAGCCCGTGCGACAACCGCTAGCAAAACTCCAAAGCAACCTCGCGCGCTACTCGCCAGCAGATTCTTCAAGCAGCCCTGTCGGCGTGTGTTACCTCAAAGTCAGCTGGAGGGGGCAGCTTGCACGACTCCAGCTGAAACAAAACTGATGAGTGGCTGACTGCCTTTAAGTGACCTGGGCTGGCCATGTCGCAAACCCACACAACCAGCCCGCAAAGCATGGCATCTCATCGCGCATAGGCTAGAATATCTGGGTGGCAAAATGTTGGGACCAGCAGCAAAACGCTAACACACGCGCACACACACACACACACACGTTGAGGAAGCCATGGCACAAACTGCAAGCGGTCTGCACATTGGGGCAGCTGTTCCGCCAAGTTTCTGCAGCTGACATTGTTTTACACCCCCAAAGCGTTGCTCTTCTTTTGCCCATGGCGTGTCAAGTCCATGCATTTTCTGCGCAAGCGAGGTTGAACAAGAACTCAAAAACGATCCTTTCGGCTTCAACCAGGTCGACTATTCCAAGCGGCCAAGATTTGGCAAGCCAGAGCCAGCGGGACTGTCGCACCGTCCACAAAAACCAGAGGGGCGTTCTCGTACACACTCATCTGTCCTCAGTAGCCATGGGATTTGCGGGCTGCTCTGTCAAACAACCCCAAGAAGCCAACCCATTCGGTTGCTTAAGTACATCTGAACCTAACTTAAACCTGCGCATGGTGACAAGCGGAATCAATGACACAAATAGAACAAAGGCCGCCATACCTTTCGCTGGGCTCAAAAAAACAGGGAGGTCAACATCCCACCATTCCCCAATTCACCCGTGCCATTCCTCGAGAATTTGGGATGTGTCAGGACAGGTGGACCCGCAAAATGTGTTTTCTGTTTCCTTTAGGCTTTAAACCAGCCTAAAAGGGTGCCCTGAAAACACAAACACACACGCCCGAATAGAGGTTTCCGAAAATGAACCCTATTGGCTGTTTTCCCCTTGTGGGAAAACCACCATCCAACTTTTTAGGGCCACTCGGAGAAACCCAACAAGATCCTTCTTTAGAGAAAACGGGTCCCAAGAGAAAGTTGGGGCCCTTATCTTGCTGGTGCTCAGTGTGTGGGAATGAACCAGGGGTCTCCTTAAAGGCAACCACCAGTTGGATGGTTTACTAGGGTCGTTGCATTTCTCATTCCCTGCATCACTCGCGCCAGAAAGCTATCCGTCTGAGGCTCGGCACTTGGCGCAGAAATGCCCCAAGTTGGCTGCGAGGCCCTGATGCAGTGCCTCCCGGACATCGGTGAGGCCAATTCCCGGCAAGCCTGGCTCGAGCCGCGGAAGAAGTGCAGGCCAAATGGCCAAAGAATCGGTTGGTGCTAGGTTAGCGGCTTGGTTGGCCAGTGAGGGTAGGTGAGTAGGTAAGTAGGTAGGTAGGTAGGTAAAGTAAGAACTTAAGTAAGTAAGTAAGTAAGTAAGTAAAAAAGTAAGTAAAGTAATAAGGTAAAGTAAGGTAAGGTGCGGTGAGGTAAAATAAGGTACGGCAAGGTAAGGTGAGTGAGTGAGTGAGTGTTAGCTAGTTGTTTAGTTAGTCAGTTAGCTGGTCGGTTGGTTAGCCGGTCCGAAAGTCACTGAGTCAGTCCGTCCCTCCGTTCCACGGTTAGTTAGCTAGCTAGTTAGTTATGCAGTGAGTTGCACAGTTGAATAGCTTGCTAGTCAAACGTAAATAGCTAGCTAGCTGGTTGGCGCCAACCAGCTAGTTCGTGAAGTGGACTGGCCAAACAAAGTCGAAACTGTTTGTTTGCCATCGTGTCTTCAAAAAAACAAGTCTAGGAACTCAAAAAGTATAACCTGCCTGCAAGCGCCTTCACCATGTTGAAGAATGAGGCGCAGGCCTGCCATCGAGAAGGGAAGGCGCAAGTGACCAGGCCACATCGCGCCCCTAATTGCGAATGGGGTCCTCTCGGCAGCAATATAACGCGCAAGGTGGATATTTTTCACTCGCGGCCCTCGTCCGGTGGCACTGCACGCATCCAAAGGCCGGAGCCTTGTCTGCATTTATGTCTGTGTGTGTGTGCATTTGTCGGACATCTATAATATGTATATATATATATATATACTGTATATGCCTGATTCTGTATCCACAAGTCGACAGGTCTTGGGTGCTGCCCATTGAAGCTAGTTTCCACTGCCCTTGGTACCCACAGCCTCCTTCCCAACACGCCACCAGGTTTTTTCAGGAAAGAGGCCTTAGGGCTCCCAGTCAGGTTTCGCATTCGTCGGCAGGGAATGACGTTAATTGTTGGCTTGTTCCAACTTTGCCAAACGAGCCACAGTCCAAAACGAGGTAATTGGACAGGGGACAGTCCCCTGCCCCCAGAAATGAGTGCGCATATCCGCCATTTATTTGCATGGATTTGGCATTGTCCAAACCTGCCTCGTGGCTGATGAAGTTGACAACTGCCAGCTTTGCCCATGGCAAGTGGACAAAGTCGTAGGGCTTCCTAAGGCAAAGAGCGCAGGGCCCAATTCCAAGTTGCGCGACTTTTCCCTTTTCAGTTTGGACCAGGCCAAATAAGCCGAAACAGAGCTTCGTGCCTTTTTGGAGGGGGCAGGCTGCCTGTCCGTACATCCCAATCTTGACTCCCAATGCAGGCTGGCGTGGGCAAAGCTAGTCACAATTTAAACTAGGTCCTCCAGTGGAGAGGATGGAATAAGGGTGCCCTTTTTTCTGTAGTCTATTTGAGTAGGGAAACCCTCCCAAAAAAAGGGTAAAAGGGCACTACTGGGGGACCTAGTAAAGTTTGAGTGGCTCCAAAAAGCAAAGCACGCGTTTTCGTGCCTACATCTCATGCGTCCAAAGCCAGGCTAGTGCCGCCATCCAACCGCCGAAGCGAGTGACAGGTTGTGTTCAGATGGTGGTGAAAGATTGGGTGGCCGACAAAAACCAAACATAACTCGAATGTGCCGTTTCTGGCCTGGATCCCAGCTGAAAACACATACAAAGGCAGAGAAGTCCATGTGTTCCAGCCTTGTCTGTTTGTCAGCCCAAAGAGGATTCTCCATCAATTTGAAAGAATCTCAAAATGTTCTCCACGATTCCCTTTCTATCAAACTGCCCGTTTTCCACTACTCCTGGTCTTAGATACTATATTTCGTGATTACTAACCTTTCACCTATTGCTATCCCTTCACCTATCCACCATGCAGCCCGAAACAGCTGAACACTTGGCACTCAGCATTCTTCCCAGGACGCAGCCTCCGCCAACATCCCACTAAAGCGGCATGTCCAAGTTAAGGCCTGGCAAGCATCGCCCTCGTTCATCCACAGGGGTGCCAACAAACATCTGCAAGTTGCAACTAAGAAATCTGTTCACATCTAAACGATTCATGAATCTGCAAATGCGGAGCTTAGTCACAGTAGCCCCATGGGCAAGAAGCGCCGAAGAAGAAGTTGCCAATATGGGCTCTTCCAACTTGATCTTACAGCTCAAGTCTAATCCGCCAAGATACTGATGCCACTGGCCACACAAGCCTCGGCGCCGCGGAATCTGTGCCACCTTCAGTTTCCTTCCGATGGGTCTCTTAACATTCCCAAAACTGGATCTTTCGGTTTTCCCTCTGGTTGCCCTCCAAACTGCAAATTTTACCACGACATGTCCAATACCTGACCGGCGAGAAATAAGAAGTAAGAATTGATCCTCAAGCAAAGGATCCTTTTTACCCCCGAGCGGCGAGCCATGAATTCCGGCTGCAACCCATCTGTTTTCGCCGCTGGAAGGCCGGCTCAAATGTTCGCTGTTTTGGTGCCAGTTGCTGTGGACGAAATCCTCCTAGGAAACACCGAAAAGAAACCCAACGGAAGGATGATTCCCCTGGAAATACCAACCCAATTTGCTCTCCCATGGTTTCAAAGCGGGGCGAAATGGATTTCGTCCATCCACCAAGCTGCAAATTATTCACCATATGGCTGTGGGTCAAAAATAGGGCAACTCCCAAAATGGGTTACCCTGGTAAGGCGAACAAGGACCAAAACTGCGGCCCCCTAGTGTTTTAGTTCTGACCCTTTCCCGTATGTCCAAAACCTGGAGCCAAAAAAAATCAAACGGGCCCGCAAGGTGAGCTCGTTTTTCCCTGGAGCTGGCCATAAAATAGGCAGAAATCCAGGCGGCTCCCAAGGAGTGGCAAATTGACTCACGTCTTCTGCCCAGGAGCGGTGCAACTCAATCAAAAACTCCTCCTGAGTCATCTTCCGGGAGAGCTTGAAGAGCAAAGAGGTCGCCGTCGTCGACAAGCCGACGCCTGCAACAGGCCCGAAGAGGCCTCTCTCGTTGGAGGGCAGAGCGCGGCTCAGCTGAACATTTCGGCGCCCCAAGCAGGCAGTCAAAAACAAAAGCATCCCGCGCAAATGAGCAGTCGGCGATCTGTCTTTGCCCCAAAAATTGCGGCTGTCCATTTGGCTTCCCCTGAAAACCATCCCGCCCCCCAAAACGGTACCCTCAAAAAGAAACATACCCAGATCCTGCCTGCACCTGAGAACTTGCCGGGGAGTGGCATGAAAGGCTCAGATGTGCGTTGGAACAAGCGCGCGCAAACCCCAGTCAGACCTTCGAGCCGGCTGTGCTGCGTTTTGGCAAAACCTAGGAGCGCATTTTGCACTTGTTTCTGCTGTTCTTTGTGTGCTTCCCTTGCTGCACCGACCCCGCTGCAAAAAGTGTCAACTTGCGGGTTCAATGGAAGACTCGAACTGTGTCCTGAAAGGCCCACACGAGAGCCCACGTTCCAGGTGTGGGCTTCAAGTGTGCCACCCTTCAGATTCAATTCGCATGCAACATGGAGACACTTCAACTCTGCTCAAGTTGATTGAACCCACTCGGCCCAAGAACCGCCGGCGATCGAGCCCACTGCCAGCCGCAAGCTCCGCGGTTTCCAAGGTTTCCAACATGAGATCTGGGGAATAGACGGACCCCATGTCCCAAAATCCCATCCCAAGGCGGGTTGGTACTCCTTGCACCAAGGCTCCCGGGTTCACATTGCGTGCACGCTGACAGCATGGTGGAAGAGAGATTCTTGCGTTTCGCATAGCCTGGCATGAGCACAGGCTCCGGCGACGGAGGCCACGGAGCCAAAAACGAACATGCAAGCGAGGAACAAGGGGAACCCTGTGTTGCATTCATTTGAGGGTTCGTGCACTTGTAACATTTGGAGCCACCGTAAACTGCACACAAAGAGTGGACACTTTCTGAGTGCTTAATATGATGTTTTCGTAGGCTCATGTACAACTGTAAAACCAAGAAACACTAAAAAGCGGAAGCCCAACGAACAGAGAGCCAAGTCCGGCATTGCCAAACTCAAACTCACGAGCTGAAAGGAACAAGGTATGAACAAGAGATTTGCCCGCAAGAGGCCCAAAAGCCTCACTAGCCGTAGCGAGGTGCCAATCAAGTTGCATCGCTATGGACGCGGGGTGAAACGAATTTAAGAACTTCCCAACCAACTCTCCGGAGCACCGTGCTCGACTTTTTGCTTTTTTGGTTTGTTGGCCTCATGCTCTGACTTGGATGTTCAACCAACTTGGTAAGTACATGTCAGCGTAAGTGTAAGTAGCTTGAGCACCCAAGCATCCTGCCTTGGGGAATACGGGTCATTTGAGGAAGAGATGTGGAAGTCCGATGCGAATGACATCCACTTTTTCACAAGTGCAGACTCAAGTGCGCTTTGCCAAGCGCTGTGGCAGCATTCGCAAGGCCTGCTCAACCAAACATCATCAGCTTCCCTTCAATTGGTGGTTTGGATTGGTGGTTTGGTGGAATAAGGAGAGTTTCCATGCACCCTGTACAAAAGGCAGGGTTCAAATCCCCAAACCACCAATCCACCAACTGAGGGATACCTGACCTCCAATCAAAGCCCCGGAAAGCCCAAACGTCGGTGCCTACATCGCACTGCGCCATGGCAGGGCGACGTCCGAAAGCTAAGCGTTCAAGCAGTGTTGAAATATGAGGAGCATCCGACGGGTCAAGCCTCCAAGCCTCCCTCTTGAAAACAAGAATAACGGAATGACACCAACTGCCAACAACACTTTGACCTTGACAAGGCCGCTAGGAGCCGTTCAGAACTCCAGACGGGAAGCCGGCGCAAAGAGATCGCTCATGCACTGACACATGCAGATGCAAACACACGAACACACGCGATTGCCATGGACAGACTTGAAGACTTGTTCCCAGCCCCTCTGCTACACAAATGACATTGGTTGATAAAAAAGACTGACTGATATCAAAAGACTGGCCGCGCTTGACGCTTGAAGCGCACGCTCCTCAACCCATGCTCTTTTCTCAGCCGCCTAGGGTCTTGCAGCTTGCAGGGCGCCCCGCACAAAAACAGGACTAAACCTCTGTCTAAAGGAGCCACGGCTCATATGCTCCGTAACCCCAGCTTGATAGGATTTTTTGTCTGGGGTGGGGGGGGTGCGATCCCGTTCCCCACTGCTTCGTGCCCCGACCAAGCACTGGCTTCAAATCATCACCAGCTCCGGAAACTTCATTGTCACCTCCATGGCGGACAGCGAGTCGCCCTCCTTGCGACACAGTAAAAAATGGTCTTGCAAAAAAGAAGATCCCAAAGGCGACCTCGTAGCGTTTTTTTCAATTTCAGATTCTGGTACCAAACACCGACGTTTCTTGTTTTTTTCAGGGTATCAACCTCTATCTTTGGGGCTTTGCTGTTGGCCTTTCGGGCTCCTCCTCTGGGATCCACTGCACGTCCAGTTGCAACAGCTCGTCCTGTGGCCAGCTAGCTGTTGTGTGGCGGTCTGAGTTTTTGGCTCGGTACTCTTGCTGGTGCTCAGCAAGGAATGAGTTGGAATGACCTACAAACCATCCACCTGTGATTTTGTTGGGAATCCCCAGGCTCATTCCATTTCTCATTCCCTGCTTATCGCACCAGCAAGTCTTCCTGGGGAAGCCGGGAGTTGAACATCACCAGGGTCCCCCCTCCGTGCGAGACCTGTAGAAGTGTTCTCCAGGTTGTTGGCCCCGAAAACAGAACTGGTTTCGGCAAAAAATGAACGAACCCAGGGAATGCACCTGTAAACTGTAAACCCGCTACATTACAAGGAAACTAAAAGGGGGTGGTTTTTGGAGGTTCCAACTCATTGCATGCCTATGGAACATGGTAGCAAAAAAATCCCCCCCTCCCAATTCCACAGCTGCTAAAAGAGCGGTGGGCACAGGATAGCATGGAATCCTCGTTTCGTGGGAGGGGCCGAACAGAAATGTAGAAGCCCAAATAGACGGGCCCTGACGCACCCGATTGGACAAATGAGCCCCCATTGACACC
Source organism: Effrenium voratum (assembly GCA_963377175.1). Classification (NCBI taxonomy): domain Eukaryota; class Dinophyceae; order Suessiales; family Symbiodiniaceae; genus Effrenium; species Effrenium voratum. The sequence continues at coordinate 7,034 of CAUJNA010002635.1, read as the reverse complement.
CATTGAAACTCTGTGGGTGAAATCCAGAAAGCGCACGCACTGTTGAGATAAAACAATATTTGCAGACTGAATGATCAACCACCACCAGTAGTACCTCTTTCACGGAGAAATCGACTTCAGCTTTCGGCCTCCTGCACCTCGCTCACAGACCCCAGGACACGCTTATATCTGATATATGCCCTGATCCTGGCCTTCTCCTGCAGACCAGCATATTTGGCATGACGTCAGGTATGGTGGGTAAAAATATGGCTGAAACAAAAACACACACACAGACACAGACACACACACACACAGGCACACACACACACACACAGACACACACACACACACACAGACACACACACACAGACACACACACACACACACACACAGACACACACACAGACACACACACACACACAGACACACACACACACACACAGACACACACACACAGACACACACACAGACACACAGACACACACAGACACACACAGACACACACAGACACACACAGACACACACAGACACACACAGACACACACAGACACACACAGACACACACAGACACACACATACACACACAGACACACACAGACACACACAGACACACACACACACACACACACACACACACACACACACACACACACACACACACACACACACACACACACACACACACAGATACACACACACACACACACACACAACACACACACACACACACAACACACACACACACACACACACACACACACACACACACACACACACACACACACACACACACACACACACACACACACACACACACACACACACACACACACACTTGAACTCCGACACACACACACACAGAGACACACACACACACTTATCTCGAGAGGCTGCTCTTGCAGACACGCGATTGTACTGAAAGGGCATGAAAAAATCAATCTGCAGTGCAAATGTCACATCATCGAAACCGAACATGAAGCAAACAGTGGTAAACCGAGGAAACACATTAGGTCACGAAAGGATGGCAGGTACGCCGGAATGGCCAATTCCGGTATCCCGTCTTGCTGCCTAGCTTTGTTAGACCAGGTCAGCAGCAAGACGCCTGGTCCCCCTGCAATGTGGAATTTCCGTCCGTGCTCCAGGACGCTTCACACACACGGAGCCCCAACTGGGGCGACATCACTTGTGCAAGGCCCATTGAGTCTTGCAAGCATCAATTGTGCGAGAAAGTCTTGTGGCGATGACTGACCACGCATACTTGGCTTTGGAATTGGTCTTAAGGGAACGGAGGAGTTCAATCTCTCCCTCAGTCCAAGGCTGCGAGGCTTCAGGTTCGGCCTCAGTAGAGGCATCAGTCCTGGTCGATGTGGTAGCTTCGCTTGGTCCACGAGCAGGTTTGGATGCCGTAGATCGTGAGGAGGCCAAATCACGGGTGCGGCGAGCTCGTTTTTTGTCGGGAGAAGACGGAGGAGGAGTGGGCGGGGCCCAATGATCAGGGAATTGTTCGTCATGATCAGTGGGAAGGTGTTCATCTGGAGCATCAGGAGGTGGCTCAAAGAGGTCCTCGAGGGGGGCCAGGAGGGGTGTTGGTGGTGAGTTGGTCAGGTCCTCAACTGGCGGGGTTGAGCGTGGCCTCCGGTGCCAAATCAGGTTCGGCAGGCGGACTCTCAGGGAACTCGCGGATGGTGGCGATGCCTTGTTGGGCAATGCCAAGGATGAGTTCGAAGTCTTGGAGCAGCTGGCGTGCTGTGTTGGTATCCATGCTCGCAACGGATTTTGGTCAAACAGTCAAACAGCTGCGGCGCGAAAATCAGGTCAAATCTGTCAGGATGCAAAGGCAGAGAAGAAAACCAGTGTGGTTTCGCAAAGGACGGTTTTTCTTCTCTTTGTAAGGTGAAACCGTGTTGGAGGTACAACCTCTTCAACATTGTAAGATCGTGATCTCGCTGAAATTCAGGAAAGGAAACTCGGCTGATCAGCGTGCGTCTGGAATAATATCCAGATTCCTTATGTATCATTGGTGCGGCTGACTTTACGGAGAGCATGTTGTGCTTCTCATGCGAGGGAATGAAGGAGATGGTGCTGCTTGTGAGGTTCAGACGGAACCCCAAGAAGTCCAGGGCGGCTTCTGTTTCCAGGAAGATGTCTCCTCCATAGAAGTGTTCGTCGCACAGTATGTTGGCTGCCGGAGTCGAGAGCCACCTGGGGGTTGCGATCACGAGTCTGTTGTCCACGTCGCGGAGTAGGAGAGTATCTTCAACGGAGCGAAGTCCCGATGTGATGTGAGTGTTGGTCCAACATTGTTCGGTGACCGCGATCACCATCAAACAGAGGTTGGGGACGCTGGGATCCCGATCGGCGTTCTACTTGGGGACCTGACATGCACTTGTCGATAAGAGAAGATTCACCTCCAAATCGCCTTGAAATGATCCCGATGCTCGCCGGTTAAGGCAGGCGTTTGTGTGGGTTTATGTTGCTGACGGCGTCCGCTGTAGAGTTCTAATTCCAGGCAAGAGGTGTCAAGTGTGGATTTTGTTTGGTGTGTGGTAAGAGGAGTGTGTTCTCGCTTGTCGCACTGGTTAGCAGAAGTCACGCAGGCGAGGAATGGTGCAAGCATCGGTCTGGAGGGGCCAGGTGGAATGAGGCCCCGGAATCGTAAACTGGATCGAATGGCGGAATGGCATGCCTGGTGGTGTGGTTCAGGCAGGTGCGTGGCTATGCGATGAAGGACATAGAGAGCGGCGGGTGGGAAGTCTCTGCTCCGTATGTAACGGATGGCATCAAATCGTCGTAGAGTGTTGCTGCCAAGATCGCCCAAAAATCGCCACAAATCCAGGCGGTTGCTCATGCGCTTGGCCAGGAAGGCCTGTTGTAGGGCGATGGGTAGTCGTAGTCGGCGGCGTTTTCGCCAGATGGTGGCGAAGCCCATGTGCCTGGATTGGGAGAAGTCCAATTGGCGTGTGAAGCCCGTGCGTGGCCGGAAATGTCTCTCGATGAAGCCAAAATTGAGAGACGGTTGCAGTTCCTGGATGTAGAACTGTTCAGTGGCAAATAGGTCCGTTGCTGGAACGGCAGTGTGAATGGGCACGGAGGTGTAGTGGTGGAAAATGTCAAAATGTGCCCACCACCGGACTGCTAGTTCGGCATTGACCAGATGATGTCGCTGAACTTGGAGTAGTTTCCGAAGTCGGCTGTGGTCCCGTGCCATGAGGGAGGTGCGAGTGGCTCCGAGGTAGAAAAAGGTCTGCCACTTTGGATGGCTGGTGAATCTCAGATAAACCGCTGAAGGGACAAGCTGAGAAGAGAAATCGGAAGCAGGGTTGTCCAGGCCAAGTCAAGTAAGCAGGGCTTTCAGTCTGCCGGAACCACAGGAGAGATGGCAGACGTCAAGTAGCTGAAGCTGTGCGAGTAGCCAGGAGCAAAAATGACGTGCGGTGACGTCATCGGTTGGGAAGAACCGAAGAGTGAAACGGAGGACAGTGAGAAATTGGCAGCTGTGGTGTTGCCAAAATTTGTGCTGCCTGGCTGTGCGTCGTTGTCGGTGTGCTGTTGAGAGTCACTGGTAGAAGTGACTCGCAGCGGCCAGGATGCGGCCCAAGGCCGATGACCCCAGTTTTGATAGGGTTCGCACCGGGATGCCCCATAGCACAGCGGCTCGTTCGAGTTGGGCTCTGGTGTCGGAGTCCAGTGTGGTTGCCCATTTTGCGCAATCGTTGGACCAGCTTTTTAGGACTTGCTTGCTCTCTTTGCTGGTTTTCTGGGAGGTGATCCATCGCTGGACTTTGGTGTCGGAAATGTCGGGTGGGAAGTTGTTGGTGAGCCATTGGCAAACGTGGGGAGGTGGTTGGAGCAAGTCGCGGGGCTCCTTCCAAGTGGGTGGGGAGGGGAGGGGGGGAGGGGTCGGGGTGCCGCCGTGGGTGGAGGGGGCTGGAGGGTTGCCGCCGTGGGTGGGGGGAGCCGGGGGGGGTTTGGGAGTCGTCTGCAATGCGAGTGGGCAGGGTAGAGCGGGGGATCCGTCCTGCGGTGATGTGTCAGGTGTAGTCAACCGTGGTCGCTTCATGCCGAAGTCCAGGAGGGAGGCCTGAGATGGATTGGCTGGGCGTTTGTTGGATGAGGTGGGTGTGGGGGGGAGAGGGGGGGATGAAGCCTGCTGGGCGAGTTGGTTGTGTGCGTCAGCAAGCTGTTGCTGAAGCTGGAGTATGGTGGCCGCGGAGGCCGGGTCGGCCGTAGTGGTGGGTCGGAGGGAGATGAGGAAGTCGAAGATCTTGCTGGTGAGTAGCTTCATGGCTGCTGGTTTGGTGGTCGAGGCGCCCTCCTGCGTGGCTACATGGAGGGCGAGGGCGTCCAGGTCGAGGTGCCGTTGTCGGATTTGGCTGAGTAGTCCAGCAGCAAACACTGATTCCGGCATCGACTTTGCGACAACGATGCGGACTTCGCCTCCGCGGGCGAGGTGACGCAACCACCAACTGTTCCACTGTTCGTGCATGAAGTGGAGGAGGGGGACGCGAGCGATGTCTTGTCCCTCGATGCCCATTTGCCGAGTAAACGCGGTGTGCGTTATGACCTTGGGCAGGTCGTACCCCGCGACGCGGGTGGTGTCGTAGTGATCGTCGCCAGGGTTGAACTCGGTTGGTGTTGGGACTGAGTGGATGGGTCGAAGGGCCGGGGGAGGTTTGGAGGGGGAGGGGGAAGGTGGAGGGCGGGTGAAGGGGCCGGGGGGAGGGGGGGAAAGGGGTTGCCGCCGGGAGGGGGGGGGAGAGAGCCGCCAAAGGAGGGTGGACGAGGGCCGGGGTGTGGTGGGTAATGGGGAATAGGTTGGCCGTAGGTCTGACAGGGAGTCGGATGTGTAGTTGGCGGTGTCCATGTCGTGGAAGAGCATCCGTAGGAAGGTCCGGACAGGGCCCCGCACGGGTTTCCGGCCATGTTGTTGCCGTACATGATGCCATGATGATGGGATGCCGTGGGCGAAGGCTGCGGTGGTAAGTTTTGCCTTTGGAGCATCGGAACCAAACCTCGAGGGGGTTGGAAAGCCATGAGAAAACACGGGGGAAAAGGAAATGTTCGAACCAAAAGCTGGTGAGCGGAATCAAGCGGGTAAGGTCACAAGGCGAGAGAACGGTCGCGGAAAGGCAGAACAGCAAAGCAAAGAAAAAGGCGATCAAACAGTGCACCAATTCTTTTCCTGGTCGGGTGGAAGATGGTACACTTGCGCCCCGCTAAGCCGGGCGCTGCAGCGCGATGCCTCTCAGCATCGCAAACTTGGAGTGAAGGCACCACTTTTTGCCTCGGCGGCATGCGAAGTGGCGCCGCACGTTGTGTTGATCCTCGTGGCTTCCCCCGGATTCGAGGATTTTGTGCTGATTGATGGAGCGTAGTTCCCCAAAAGCGATGGCGCCGAGTTGAGACTTTCCGATTGTAAAGTTCTGCAAGAGCTGGCCGAGCGTGTCGGGCGTGCATGCCGTGGGGGTGGCCTGAGCGTAGCATCCAAAGCTCGGGTAGTCATGGTTCTCGGGCCTCCAAGCAGCGGGTCGGATCATGTTCTCATGGCACATGCGGCGCACTCGATCCGGGGTGGTGCCGTGCACATACATGACAGCGTGATGGGAGGCCGTGCCGGATCCAGCTTCCGGGTCTCCGCCAGCAACTGGCCAAGGATGAGGTCGGGGAAACCAAGTGGTTGCGAATACCATGCCGTGTGATTCCCGTCCCAAGAGGTGGTAGAAGCTGGGATCGAACGGTATGGGATCATCCGTGTCCATGGTTCGCAGTTCCCAGCATTCCGCGAGGAGATCGGCATGTGAAGGTGGCAAAGCAGGGTCCAGGTCCATCAAAATGGCCTTAGTCTGTTCCATCCTGGAGATGTCCAAGGCTGGAAGCGGGTCCAGCTCCCCCAACTCCCTAGGCGTGGGAACTCGCAGCGGGTCAGTCTTGGCCGTGTCCATGACGTTTCTCCATAGATCAAGCCACCGGTTGTCGGAAGTGGTGGTGGCATTGATGTCCGCCTCCGATGGAGGGGGATCGAAATCATCGGTGTTGTCGAAGGGGGGTTGGGGAGGGTGAGGAGTAGCCAGCGTGGGTCGGGGAGGGGGAGGGGGAGTGGAAGTGAAGGCCGCCGCAGGTGCTGGGTGAGGGGGCAAGCTAGTGTTGTGGTGGCCGGTGCGGGAAGTGGGGTGGGGTTGCTGCCCATGGTGCTGCAGTGACCAGGACGATCGTTTGTCCTGGTTGTTTCAGTGGCCGGTGTGGCTGGCGCCATGGTGGTGCATGTCCCAGCGGTTTCTGCTCTGTGGTGGGTATCCCCACGATTGGTTCCGCCAGTGTGAGGAGGACCATTGAGACTTGCTGGAATCCTTCCCGGAAGTGCGCCAGGAGGTGGAATCATGAGTAGTGTGAGTGGGTCGGTGCGAAGTCGTGGCTCTGGGTGCAGGGGAGTGTCGATGGTGGGACCTGTGTCGGGGGGAGCGGGAGCGGAGGGAGACAGTGGAGTGGTGTGCACGACGGGAGTGGTGGAGGTGTCGGGAAAGGGAACGTGACCTGCTGTAGCTGCGGGATCGTCGGGTGTCGTGTCGTCGGTGCGACTTGTTGTGCCTGCGATGGTGGCTGGTGTGGGAGTGGGAGTGTCGGTGCTGTCTGTGGCGGGAACGGGATCTGCGAGAGTGGGGATGGTGCCGATTGTCCGGGGGAGGGTGGTTGGTTGAGGAGGTAGCGGCAGGAGCCGCAGCGGCAGCTTCGGGCGCGCGCGCCGGCTGAGGCTCGGGCAGTGAAGATGGCATGCTGCTCTGAGTCATGAAAGGCATGATGGTGCCAGGTGCCAAGTTGCCGTAATTGGGAGGGCCGCCGTAGGGCATCATGGCCATCGGGTTGCCAAAGTTCGAGAGGCCGCCGTAGGGCATCATGGGGAAAGGTGCGAAGGATGCCGTCTGCGAGTTGGGTGACGGTACAAGGTTCATGGGCTGCGTCATCTGGGATGACAGCTGCAAGTTCGGTCCACAATTGCCTGGTGAGCCGGACGCGGTGCCGGTCGCAATGCTATGCAGGAGCGAATGCATCATGTCATA
>CAUJNA010002634.1:0-27350 GCA_963377175.1 Effrenium voratum | reverse complement strand
TCTCGGTGTTCACGGACAACCCGGTAGAGGCCAACCAGAAGACGTGGGTCCCGGTGGAGGACACCATTCGATCCACCACACCCTCCTTTTTCGCGATCCTGTACATGGTCTACAAGCACCTTTTGAAGGACAGGCCCATGCGCTCCATCGGCCCGATCCCCACGAAATGCCTGGCCCTGCTGAAGGTGGAGGTGAAGGACGAGGTGGGCGACCTGGTGAGGTCCTTTCTGTCCACCAAAACGGAGAGAGCCCCCGGCGCCTCGAGTGCGGACAGCAGGGAGGACATCCACGCGGCCTGCGAGTCCTTCATCAAAGCGACCCGGCAGGAGCACGAGGTAGAGCAGCCGGGCAAGCGGGTGAAGCTCAACGTCGCCGACCTTCTGAAGAGTGCGGGCGTGGTGGAGCGCCGCAGCAAGGCCACGTCCGTTTGCGGGAAGAGGATCAACGTCCACTTCTTGATGTACAGATTCGAGGACGCCGAGGGGAAGAAGGACTTGAACGACAGCTTCATCCGCCTCGTGAAGTGAGAGGATAACGTACAGTTTCCCGCCTGCAAAGGCGAAGGGGCATCGCACAGTTTGCCCGATCGAGCACAGAGACGAAAAAACAGCATACCGCAGTTGCATCTCTTCGTCACACTGCCTGATTTTTTTTCTCGAGTTTTTTTTTCTCTCGGCCTGCATCAGGCCATGCCCGCAGCCCGCCAGGGACCCAGAGACGCCCAGCCAGCTGAGGGCTTGTCAGACCTGAGACATTCCTGGGGAAAGGGGGTGAGACACCTGAGACACCTGAGACACCCACTAAACGTCGAACAGAAGTGTCTCAGGCGTGTCTCAGACCTGTCTCAGCAATAACAAGACAGCCATTTGAAGATTGAGACACCTGAGACACGCCTGAGACACTCCTGTTCGACGTTTAGTGGGTGTCTCAGGTGTCTCAGGTGTCTCACCCCCTTTCCTCGAAATCCTGTCAGGCCCAGCTTGGACCTAACCGCGTTTGAGTGGTTCGCCCAACCCGTTTGGGCTTGATACTGGTCCGCCCAACCCTGTTTGGTTTGCCGAGGACCCCAAACCCTAAAGGGACATTTGCACCGTTTTGCGCCACAACATGCTATTCCTCCAGGCCGTATATGAATATACACCCTGGAAGAATAGCTCGTTTTGCACGGGTTTGCACTGTTTGCCCATGCCAACGGAAACGAGGCTGAGTCTTCAGGCTTCCTCTAATCCGAGCCTGGAAGAAACCCATTTTTTTTTCCATGTTTTTGCATGTTTTTTTGGGCGGTGCCACGTTTCGCCAAAAATGGCGAAGAGGGGCACCCCCGCCTTTTTCTCGTTTTTGGGCGGTGCCACGATTCTTCAAAAATGAAGAAGAGGGGTACCCCCGCTTTTTTCTCGTTTTTGGGCGCACTCAAAAGCGGTGCCACGATTCACCAAAAATGGTGAAGAGGGGCACCCCCGCCTTTTTTCTCGTTTTTTGGGCGGTGTCACTCAACTTCGAAAACGGTGTCACTAAACACCAAAAATGGTGAAGCGCGACACCCCCGCCTCAAAAAACCATTTTCAAATTAGTCGAGGGTCCTGGGCCTCGGAGGCGCCAGGAAGTCGTCCAGCTGCCTCACAGCCGCCGGCCTGTGTCTCGTCAGCCGGCCCGCCGCGTTGCCGCTGCCCTGCGGCGCCGGCAGCGCCAGCTTCAGCAGGGTCTCCCGCCCCTCCGTGCTGCGGACGGTCATGGAGTCCACGGCCCCAGCCGCTGCACGTCGCCGTACTGAGGGTTGAAGCTCCTCGCCGCGTTTGTCGGCGCTCGGAAGGCGCCCGCGTCCTCCACCGCCTTCACGCGCCGGTCGGTGAGGTCCGTGTTGTGCTGGAACTTGTCGGCGTTGTCTTGCAGGACCCTGAACTCCGTGGCCGGCTGCTTCTCCACGTCCTCGGGCGCGCCGTGCACCGTCTCGTGGGGCCGCGCGTTGTAGGCCGAAGCGGTCTGCTGAAAGTGGTCGCTCCACTGCCCGCCCTTGCGCGCCACCCTCGTGGACAGGTCCTTCTTCAGCGTCTGGATGCCCCGGTCCACCACGGCGATGGCGTTGCGGTCCTCGGGCCGCTTCGTGCGGTGCACGGCATTTTCGGGCAGCTCCCGGTCCAGCGTGGCGAACTCGTTGCCCATGTCCGTCGTGACCACGAAGTTCCCGTCGTCCCCCGTCAGCTCCTTTGCGGCGCGCTTGGTGGCGCGGCCCACCGTCTCGGCGTTCTTGTTCTGCAGAGGTTCCACGGCGGCCTCCCGGGTGAAGACGTCCATCACCACCAGGCCGTACTTCGTCTTCCCCCGCGTTTTCTGGCTGAAGTCGATGAGGTCGGCCTGCAGCCGGTCGTTCGGCCCCTCGGCGGCCGACTTGCCCAGCGCGCGCGGCCGGGGCGCCTGCACCTGCCGGCCCCCGTCGGCCTTCAGCGCCTCGAAGGCCATGGCCTGCGTCACGTCGAGGTCGCGCTGCCTCGCAAGTCGGTACAGCTTCCGCGGGTCACGCACGTTGAAGTCGTCGGCCAGGTCCCTCAGCGCCTCCATTTAAAAAACAGCTTTGTTGCCCCAAAAAGGAGCTTGAGCTAGCGTCCCTGGATGCAGGGAGGCCTGCACACACCTACTTCTTGCCCCAAAAAGGGGCTATTCAAGGTTCCTCTAGAACGAGGAGGCCTGAAGACCGTTTTTTTCTACTTGTTCTTCGGCCCGCGCTGGGCCTGCCAGGCTTCCACCTCGTCCAGCCGGGCCTGGAAGCCCTTGCACACCCCCCACAGCACGCTGGTGAGGTGAGAGTAGTCGAGAGTAACCATCTCGGTGCCGTCGCTCCACCGCGCGGTGCCCGTCAAATTCTTCCACTTTGTTCCTGCGAAGTCGTCCGAGGCGAAGCCCAGCCTCAGGTCGCCGTTCATGTCCGGGCGCTTGTACTGCTTGGCCTCCACGGAGTCGAAGAGCTGCTGGAGCTCCGCCACGTCGGCCTCCGCCATCTCCGTCTTCACCCGGCTGTCCGACAAATTCGTGAATCTCGTGTTGCAGACCACGTTGCCCGTGTTGCCCGCGATCACGAGGCAGCCGGGGTTCCTCTGGTTCGTGGTCAGGGACAGCTGCGTGGAGAGGCTCTTCGTCTGCACCAGCGCCTCGTCGTTGATCATGATGAGTTCGCACTGGTGCGCCCCGCCGTCCCGCTCCAGGAAGACCCGCGCGCTCTGGTTGCCCAGCAGCCGCAGCTCCGGGCCGCTGTCGGGGGCCGCGCTGTTGTTGGACACTTGCAGATTGCTCCAGCCCGCCCAGTTCTTCGTCAGGAAGAGATCGTCCGAGAAGTCGGAGGTGTTGGTCACGGTGAGCGTGTTGGACGCGAAGAGCTGCGGCGCGGAGACCGTGCCCGAGCTCGTCACGTCGCCGCAGACCTCGCTGCCCGTCGACACTCCGCCGCTCGTGGCCGTGAAGGTGCAGTCCAGGCTCTCGCAGTCCAGCGGGCCCGTGGAGGCCGCACCGGTGATCGTCAGCGTGGCGCCCGTGAGCGCTCCGGTGGCTGCGAAGCTCGCCGCGGTTGCTGCGCCCGAGGCCGTCAATGTCCCCGTGGACACGTCGCCCTCCGTGGTGAAGTTCCCGGCGTTGGCCGTGTTGTTGATGGTCAACGTGCTGCCCGTGATTCCTGTGGCGGAGCTCAACAGGCCCACGCTGGCCGCGCCGCTGATGCTCAGCGAGCTGCCTGACACGGCCCCCGTGGACGACAGCGCGGCCCCGGCGACGGCGCCGGTGGCTGTGAGCGCTGCGCAGGAAACGGCGCCCGAGGCGTCCACGCCCGTGGTGAACACGTCGGTGCAGTTCACGTCGTTGCTCAGCAGCTGGTCGCAGCCCACGTTGCCCTGCGCGGTGAGCCCGTCCAGCGTGGCCGAGCCCGTGAGGGCCAGCGAGTCCGCCAGCAGGTTCGTTACCGAGACAGACTCTCCCTCGAAGGCGCTGGCCCTGATCTGCATGCTGTACAGGTCCAGCGTGCCCGCCGACTGCTGCACCAGCCCGGGGATGGAGCCGCCGAAGGCTCCGAAGTGCAGCTTCGCGATTCCGCCCGGCGGCACCGAGAAGTCCAGGCGCGCCGTGCTCCAGACGCCCTGCGAGGGCGTGCAGAGGAAGGTGCCGGTGACGCCCACGTAGTCGTTGTCGGCCGCGCTGACGTACATCACCAAGTTGGAGGCCGTGCCCAGCCGGTACCGGCAGCCGAAGGAGTAGCGTCTCCCCGGCGTCAGCGTGTAGGTGCGGACGATGTTCCAGGCAAAGGCGCTCAGGGTCATGGCGTAGCCCTCCAGCTGGAAGCCTCCCACCGTGAAGCTGGCCGAGGCCACGGAGCTCTGGCTGTTGGAGCGCACCAGGAAGTTGCCTAGCGTGGTGAGCGTGGGCTCCAGCAGCACCTCGCCCAGGGTGGCCAGCGTGACGTCGTCGGCCCCTCCGTCAAGGAACTCGTGCTTCAGCAGCAGCGCCGAGGCCGCCGTGTCCTCCTCCTCCGCTGTGTTTGTGTTGCCGGCCTCCAGGGTTGCGTCCAGGATCTGGAGGCCGTAGACGTCCACCGTTCCTGCCGTTTGGTTGGGCAGGCCCGGCGCCTGGAAGTGCGCGCCGAAGTGCAGCTTCGCAACTCCGTTTGGCGGCACTGTGAAGTACATCTTGGCCGTGCTCCAAACGCCCTGGTCGCCCACGAAGCTGCCGTACAAGGGGTCGTAGACGTTGTCTGCCTCTGACACGTACACCACGAAGTTGGAGGCCGTGCCGAGCCGGTAGCGGCAGGCGAAGAGCAGCTCTCTGCCGGGCGTCAAGTTGTAGGTGCGCACGTTGTTCCACGGGTTCGCCGCCAGGGTCAGGGTGTAGCCGTCCACGCTCACTCCCGTGGTGTGCGTGGCCCCCCCCCCCCCCCCCCCCCCCCCCCCCCCCCCCCCCCCCCCCCCCCCCCCCCCCCCCCCCCCCCCCCCCCCCCCCCCCACCCCCCCCAGGTCCACGCTGCAGCCGCTGCTGGGGCGAACCGTCCAGTTTGACAGCGAGACGTCCGTGGGGGCCAGGATCTGCTCTCCTATGGCGGCCACCACCTCGTCGGCCGAAAGCGCACTGCTATCTGCAGCGCAGAGGCTGCCTCCGTGACTCCGAGCTTGCCGGCGAGGAGGCCGTCTACTTGTGCGATGGTGTAGTAGCTGAGCAGTGCGGCGGCGATGCTCGAGGCCGTTGCCGTGTCCTGGTCTGCGGCTGAGCGGTACGCCACCAGCGCCGAGGTGATTTGGTTGGTTGTGAAGACGTCCTGGTCCGGGCCCGTCCGGTAGGCCAACAGCGCGCCCGCGATGGCGGCCTGCGTCTGCGTGTCCTGCGCGCTCGCCGTGCGGTAGTCTCCCAACCAGAGCGTCACTTGCGCCGCGGGTTGGTTGTTATGTTTTGTTTTGGTTGTGTGTTGTGTTTGTTTTTTTTTGTGTTTTGTTGTGTGTTGTAGTAGGCCAGAGCGCGGCTGTGATGGTCGCTGGTCGTTCTCCGCGTTCATGCGGCCGTTTCCGGTGCGGTAGTCTCCCAACAGCGCGTCTACCTGCGCCGAGGTGTAGTAGGCCAGCAGCGCAGCCGCGAGGGCCGCGTCCGCCGCTGCGACGGTGTAGCAGTCTGCCGTGATGCTCAGCGTGTCGTCGCCGTTGGCCAGCGCAGCAGAGAGAGGAGCCACGAAGTGCAGGTTGCGAACGACGTTGCTTCCCTGAACGAGCTCCCAAGTTGTGAAGCCCGCCCAGGCCGGCGCATTAACAACTCCGCTGCCGGAAAGCTGCAGGGCGGCGAGCTCCGCGAGGATTGCGTCGAGGGCGCTCTGGAGCGCGGTCTCGCTGGCGGAGAGCGCGGCGTTCGTGGCGTATGAGGCCTGCAGCGCCGCGTCGGCCTTGGAGGCCTGGAGCGCCGTGATGCTGGCGTCCCGGCTAGCAAGCTGCGCTGCGACGAAGGCCTCGGTGGCGAGGCCCAGCAGCGCATTTGCTATCTTGGTGTCTACCTCCAGTGGCGTGTCCAAGCCGTCCACCGTGGAGAGCAGGGCGGCCAGCGCGCTGGCGTCCGCCTTGCCGAGGAGGGCGGCGTCCAGGGCCGCCGTGGTGACGGCGCCCAGGAGGGCCGCTGCTATCTTAGAGTCCACCTCCGAGGAAGTGTCGACGCTAGACTGCAGGGCGTACGCTGTCAGGGCGCTGGCGTCCGCCTTGGAGGCCTGCAGCCCCGAGATGGAGGCGTCTCGGCTCGCGAGCTCGGAGGCCTGCGCCGCGGCGGTGACGGCCCCCAGGAGAGCGTTGGCCACCTTGGTGTCCACCTCCAGCGGCGTGATCCTCGCCGCTATGTCCAGGGAGTGCTGGTCCACCACCGTCTTGAGGCCGTAGTTGGCGGCCACCGTGGCCAGAGTGGCGTTGTTGGCCGAGGCGATGGAGCCGTTCATGGCCGCCGTGGTGCTGTAGTTGGACAGCTTCAGGTCCACGCCGTCCGGGGTGCTCTTCGTGGCCACCACGCCCTCCAGCACGTCGATGGCCGACTGGTCTGCCTTGTTGGAGAGACCCGTGGTCAGCGAGCTCTGCAGCGCTGCGATGCTGCTTCCGTGCGCGGCCACCTGTCCGTCAGTGGTGGCCAGGGCCGCCGCCGTGGCAAGAGGCGCAATTGCCGGCGCCAGCGCGCTGCTGTCCAGCTTGGAGGCCAGCTCTGCGGTGACTCTGTCGTCCAGGGACTGGATGGCCGCTGCGTTGTTGCCGGACGCCGCAGTGTTCACCGCCAGGTCCGTTACTTGAGCGTACGGCGTGAGAGCCAGGGCCAGCTGCCCTGCGGTGACGTGCGTGCCGTCAGTTACCTCTCCGTTGTCCAGGACCTCCGGGATATTGCCGGTAACAGGTCCTTCAAACATGTTTACATATGTTCTCGCCGACGCCTTAGTCCAGTGGATAAGGCGTCGGCCAAGGAGCTAAGCGCTTCTTACTCCGCACGGGGCTCGATTCCTGCCGCGAGCGCAGTTGAGTACCATTCAGTCCGAACTCCGGCCGTTCGGAGAAGTTTCCCTGTCCTCTGTGATTCGGGGTCCCCTCACAGGCGTCACCGCTTGTTGGTGTGTCAAACACACCAACCCCTCTTCGGCACAAGTTTCCGCAAGTACACAGTCCGTGGGTGACCTTGAAAGCGAGGCCGGCTCCGCGGCTTCGGTCTTGGAGCGAGGCCGGCTCCGCGGCTTCGGTCTTGGAGCCCGCACCAGGCCCGCACGTTGGCGTGGAATTTGTAACGGGGCATGTGTGTTTTTTTCCGACACACCTTAGAAGACTTTTCAACAGTTTCTCAAACAGTGAGAATCTGCAAATTCTCAGGCGAACGCCAGCGCAACACCCGACCTGCGAATTTAAAGAAGCTCACCGTTTGAGCTCCTTCAGCAAAGTTCACCAAGACCTCTCTCTGTAGAGAGGGCCCGCACCAGGCCCGCACCAGGGTTTTTTTCGGATGTGACTCAATTTGATTTGACCGATTTCGCCGGTCAGAGCCAGTGGCCGAAATAACCGGCCACTGCTTCGTAGTTGGTGATAACATATGAGACATCATCAGCTACCAGGAATTGAAGGATAATATCCTTCAATTCGCGTAGAGTTCCGCCGCAGACTGGCAGGAATGCAATTGAGGGTAAATAACTTTCAATTCAACTTCCCGTGCTACCAGTACACAAACTCGCTCACGTGGCGCGGCCCGTGAGGCTTCTATGCCAGGCAGGCGCGGCAGGGTGGCGCACCCGGAGTGCCAAGAACATGTTCATCCGACATGTAATCCGACATGTTGAAATTAAGCGCGTATAGCGGCTTGGCGCGGCAGAAATGTGAACACGAGTGGCAATTGTGTTGGCACTTGTGTTGAAGAAATTAAGCGTATAGCAAGAAATCCTGGGGGAAGTTCAATGCAGGGTTTCTGCAGGGAATCCCTGCATTCCCTGTATCCCTCTCTTTAGAAGACTTTTCAGCAGTTCTCAGGCGAACCTCTCTCTTTAGAGGGGGTTTTCCAAATGGCTTATAATATTCTAACCTGAGAGGCTTATAGCATCGGGGATGTTGCCGGTGACCCTTCGTCCTGCGAAGGATTCGAAGTCTAAAACGCTGCGTGGAGGCGTGAGGCTGCAAAATAGAGACCCCTAGATATGCGCTGCAATTTGGCTCCAGGTTGCATTTCAAGCGATGTCAAGCTTTGCCAAAAGGAAACCCCTTTTCCCTTTTTTTCGGGGACCCCTTTTTTTGGGACCCCTTGTTTTCTTTTTTTTTTGTTTTTTTCTTAGCCCTGCAAAGGTTGGCTCGCTTGAAATGCAACCTGGAGCCAAATTGCAAGCATATCTAGGGGTCTCTATTTTGCAGCCTCACGCCTGCACGCAGCGTTTTAGACTTCGAATCCTTCGCAGGACGAGGTCAAATGGACGGACGAGTGCTAGAAGCCTCTCAGGTAGAATATAAGCCATTTGGAAAACCCCCTCTAAAGAAAGAGAAACGCAGCCTTCCTGGTCTTGATCCCCAGGCATTCGCGCAACTCCGACTACACGTCCAACGCTCAAACGGTTGCGTGATCTTGGCCTGGCATCCCTTTCCTTTTGGCAACTTACAAGCAAAAGGCATGTGCGCGGTAAAGCGGACCCGAAATCGGTCCCCGAAAATGGCCCTGTTTCGCAGACACACGCTAGATCCTCCACTGTGCATGACGGTACGCCCTGCGCTTACTGCACACATGGAACAAGCCCTTAGTCTAAGACCGGGAGCGTTGGCTGCAACAGCAAATAAAACTGACGGACCAGGCTCTTAGAGTAGTTCTGTGGAAAGGTTGCCCCGGCCACAAATGCCACATGCTTCAAAGCCTCTTCGCCACTCTCGGCTGTTCATAAACTCGCACAGGCCGAAGAGCACGCGAAGCCACGCTTGTCGCGAGACAACACCGCCTGCGGCAGACATAGCCACCTCCGTGAACTTGTCTTTCAGATGATGTTTCAAAAGACTGAAGGTTTGACATCGAGGGGTTGCATGTAGCTTGTGGCTTTCGGCGGCACCACGCAAAGCCAGATATTGGCATTGGCAGCCCTTCGCACCACGCGTTCACTCAGGTGCTGCGCGGCGCTGTCCATCACAACGCACAGCTGCTTGGAAGGAAACGAAGCAGCCAGAGTCTCCAGATCTGACAACACCTCGGTGATCAACTGGCTAGTTGCCCAGGATGATGTCTTACGAAAAACACGAATGTTCTCTGGCTGCGCGTCGCGCACAGCCCGCAAATCTTTTTGCAAGAATATGGATTTGTTTCCAACCAAGTATTGGCGCAGCCGCCGTTGCAGAGCAGGGTCTGCCGAACTCAAACAAATCAAAGTTACAGCGCCTCGAGACGGGCGCGCCCGCTTTGGCCCCACTCCTTGTCGCCATTGAGACCGCTTCACCACCGTGCCTTTCTCGTGCAGAAAGGATAGCTGAAGAGAAGACTCATCCAGGTTGACAAAGGCCAATTCTTTGTGGAACACTCCAGCTTGCTGCTCAAGCCAGTCTATCCAATGGAAAAACAGCTTTGCCTGGCAGGGCGCGGGGGCGCATTTTGAGCCAGTTTTGGCGGGGCGGGTTTTGGCCCCCCGCAAGAGATTTCGTCTTTCGGGAAGACCAGAAGCGGGGGGCGAGTTTTTGCCCCCCGCAAGAGATTTCCTCTTTTGGGAAGAGCAGGAAGAAGGGTCAAAAATTAGCCCCCCCCCGGCGTCTTCAAGGCAAAGGTCGCTTGAAAAGATAACATGCGCAAGCACGCGGGTTTGTTCCGGCCCAGCCTTCTCCACAAGTTCCTCGGCAGGGAGAAAAGAGCATGCCGGGATACGTTGGTAAGCAAGGCCCCACTTGGCGCGAAATCGTCCCCTTTGCTGCCCACATCGTAAGTATTGCGGACGGGGCCGGCCACGCCGGCACATCACGAGCCAAGAATGGAGCTATGCAGCGCTGGCTGTGCTCTCTTCTGCACGCCGCCGTGATTCGGCTGCGACGTTGTAAGTTGGGTCGGCAACGCCGCGGCTGTAATTCATGTCTTTCACCCAGCGCGAAGTCTGAAGTCCTGCTACATGCCTTTCAGCTTCGGCCAAGATGCGCTCATCAGCGGGCGCCTCCGGCCAGCAGAGTCGCACCATCTCCTCCTCTGGCAAGGAGTTGAACCACTCAACATGAGGAGTCGGCTGCCCCTGGCAAGATTTCCGTTTGCGTTGAAGAACCTCCACAAAGCCTTGCGCCGCATCCACGCAGAAGCCGCTGCACATGTACACAGTGAGAACAAGCTTCTTCTGGCGTGGGGTTAGGCCAGCTCTCTCCAAATGCCGAGCTTCCCTTTGCTGTCGCTTCTGGAGCCGGGCTATCTCCTTTCTTAAGTCCGCCATCGGCCAGGGACTGGCTTGAAGCTGGCAACCCTGCCGTCTGAAGCACATACACACACTGCTGTCCGAAATGCGCCCAAATGCAGAGATACAGAGACGCCCGCGCACACACACACAACCTTGCAAATCCACCGACACTGCTTCTGCGCGCAGAGCTGCCGACTGAGCACGCTGGAAACATCTTGTTTATAACCGCTGGGCGCGCACAGTGGAGGATCTAGCGTGTGTCTGCGAAACAGGGCCATTTTCGGGGACCGATTTCGGGTCCGCTTTACCGCGCACATGCCTTTTGCTTGTAAGTTGCCAGAGGAAAGGAAAGGGATGCCAGGCCAAGATCACGCAACCGTTTGAGCGTTGGACGTGTAGTCGGAGTTGCGCGAATGCCTGGGGATCAAGACCAGGAAGGCTGCGTTTCACGCTTGTTTTCCTGTTGGGGCTGCCGCTGTGGCTGCTGCCGGCGTTGCCAGAAAGCGCAACGGCAACGCAGCGCCGCCGGGGGTAAAATGAATCCAGCTTATGTTTGGGCTGCAGGCCTGTTGTGTGCAGATTGTGAAGTAACTTTGGCAAGCAAGGTGATTGCGATGTGTTGCTTGCAGCGTGAAGCTCAGAAACCTGCTCTGCGAAGCCTGCAGGACACAGCCCATGGAAGGATCCAACGCTCCAGCGCCTCCTGCGGCTCCTGCCTTTACATCAAGCCAGGAAAAGTTGCCAGAGGAGAAGGAGAAGTTGAAGGAGAAAGCTCCAGCATCAGCGTCTGCCACAGCTTCTGCCACTCAATCAGTCTTGCAAAAGCTGAAAGAGAAGCGTTCGATGCTCGCAGCCGAGAAGCGGCAAGTTGCCAAGCAAGTCCGCAAGGAAGCGAAACGCCTGGCCAAAATTAAGAAGGGTCTTGGGCGCTTGACAGAGTCGGAGATGCGCGAATGCCTGGAGATTAAAACCAAGAAGGCTGTGTGAGTTTCGCCTATGCCGAATGCCTGGAGATCAAGACCAATTGTGGCTGTGTGATTTTCACGTGTGCTGAATGCCTGGAGATGAAGACCAAGTGGCTCTCTGAGCTTTGCGCTTGTTTTCCTCTTGTGGCTGCTGCTGGCGTTGCCAGAAAGTGCAACGGCGATGCGGCGCTGTAAAGTTGAAAAAGAAGTTGGCGCGTGGCATTTGTTTGAGTAAGCGTGGTCAGACGGATGTCAGTCAACCATGCTTTGGCGTTTTCACAGTGCGTGGCATGAGCAGACATGGCATGTTTGGTTTCTTGACCGCGTGCAGGGTTCTTGCTCGCGTGGGTGTGTTTGCGCAGAGCGCTTAATTGCGTGCCTGTGTGATGAAGTATTTGTGCTTGGGCGTGGCCAAACTTGTTCAAGCCTTTGCTTTGAAGCCATTTTCTCGCACGTTTTGGCGTTTTGGCGGTGTGAGGCGCGTGTGAGCTGCAACTGTCCGATTGTTTGTGTGGAGCAGGCGACGCATGTTTGACAGAATATTTGCAGTGTGAGCCATGTGCGCAGTTTTGAAAGGAAGCCCTGACGCTTCCCCTTTTTCCCCTTCTTCTGTGTTCGTGCGTTTCCCAGAGAGAGAGAGAGAGAGTGTGTGTGTGTGTGAGGCTTGGGCATGGCCTTGTTCCTTAGCGTGTGTGTGTGTGTGTGTGTTTGTCCGTCCGGAACGGTCGGATCTGCTTGGGCTCACAGAATGTGGCTTGCGACAGCTGTGATAGGGTGGCAGGCAGCGGTGCTCACGGGGTTGGCGTTGTTTTTGGGCTTGTGTTCTGTGGTAGCGGAGCTTCGCGCTCGAGCTGACGGTCCTTCCACAGGCCAATGCAGCTCCCTTCCCCCAACGGGTCAGAATGTGGCACACGGGAGCTTTGACAGGGTGGCAGTCAGTGACCCGCGCGGGCTGGACTTCCACGCGCGTGTCGGCGTTGTTATTCAGCTTGTGCTCTGTGGTAGCGGAGCTCCGCGCTCAAGCTGACCGTCCTTCCACAGGGGCCACCGCAGCTCCCCTCCCCCTTCCCCCCCACCAAGACAATGATGTGGAGGTGAGGAGCGTGTGGCCGGTCAGATAGAGGTTCGGCGGCCACGCGGTCCAGGGTGGGAAAGTAGGCGCAGCCTGTGCGCTTTCCTCTGCCTGGCGGTGCGCGCGCGTGTCCGGGGCCAAGTCCTTGCAAGGCCCTTTTCCAGAGGAAGCGCCGTGGAAAGCGCCTGGCTGGGAGCCCTCTGCGAGGATGTCACCCCTGCGAGGATGTTACGATGTCTTGCGTTTATGGGCTGGACTTGTGGCGGGGCTGGCAGTGTGCTTAGGCCTCTTACGCGCGCGCAAAGAGATTCTGCATCATTCTGCATCATTGATGTGACGGTGGAAGTTCGTGACGTTGGATTGTGGATTCCGGCTCAAATCATTGTTAGGTTGGGGCACGGGGAAGGGTGGCTGGCTGCAGCCCAGTTAGGTTGGGGCACGGGGAAGGGTGACTGGCCGCAGCCCAGTGCCCTTGTGCGCGATGAGCGGTAGCAGTGGCTCCTTCACTAGAAGCAGCAGCAGTAGCTCCACAAGTTCTGATTCCCTGGCATCTTCAGAAGTGCCCGAGCATGTCGCTGAGGAGGAAGTCTTGGATTTGGAGGAAGGTGCTAGCAGTGACGATGAAGGCTGCGACCGATTTGCGAACATGTCGGCAGCAAAGCCAGACCTGAGCTACCGAGGCCACACAGTCCATTTCTGGACGATCCCGTACTCAGCCATCGAGGGCCGTTTGACTGCAGAAAACACATCCAAGAAGGGCATGCTGCGGCGTTTTCGAGAAGTCTACGGCGAGGCTTTGGAATTCTACGCTGTTTTCCGGGAACTGCATGCTGAATCCTCACGAAGCTGGGAGCGCAAGGCTCACTACCATGTGGTCTTGAAGCTGAAGGGCCGTGTCCGGTGGATTCAGATTGCCCGCGAGCTGCGCGCCAGGGGCATCTTCGGGCATTTGTCCTTGCCGACCAGGTGTGCAGATATCTGGCGCATTGTAGCGTATTGCTATGTGCCTTCTGCCAGGAAGCCCTTGCCAGAACTTGATCCCGATCCCTTGCTGAGCTCAAACTTCCCCATTATTGACATGGAGAAGCGGCTCCGCGGGAAGCTTGCCAGAACACAAGTTCTGAGGCCATGGGATTTTTTCCAAGTCTTGCGAAGACACCCGAGCATCGAGACCTACAACGACCTCATTGTCTGGGCGCAGTCCCAGCAGAAGCACGGGGTGCCTCAATACTTGGAGTTTATGACCAGGCAAGGTGGCAAGATGTCTGGGCTCTTCAAGGCATGGAAGCAGCTCATGGCTAAGCCTGTGAGCCAAAAGTCGCAACGGGAGGAGCGATTGCGCTACTGGCAGGCTTCAAGGCAGGCGCCCTGTTCTTGCACAACGCCAGGCCGCTTGAGGTCTGGCCTGGATGCCTTGATGGTGCGCGAGAAGGATGGTGAGAGGTTTGGCTACTTCGTCAAACGGCTTATCCGCATTGGGACAGCGGCCAAGAATTGCAACATCTTGCTTTGCGGGGCTTCCAATGCGGGGAAGACTGCCCTCACAAGGCCGTTGATGGCTATGTTTTCTCACCGCTGCTGGATGCGTCCTAACAAGGGCGACACGTTCCCCTTAGAGTCGTTGCAGGACAAGCTGATCAGCTGCTGGCAGGATTGGAGGCCAGGGGCTTTGTTTTTAGAGGTGGCTGCTAGCTTTTTAAGGGAGGGCCGTTGGGGGGCCAGTTGGCCGCGACTGTCAATCTGTGTTGCGCAGGCAGAATTCCTGCCCGGTGGCCTGGGACACCCTGCTCTTGCTTCTGGAGGGCGAAGCTGTGGTAGCTGCTTGCAAGGGCTCGGCGTCGGTGGTCATTTCCGAGCCGCCGCCTTTTCTCATCACGTGCCAGGAGCGCGTTGTGCCGCTAGATGCGAATGGTCGCCCCAATGTTGCCGAGAAGGATGCCTTCCACAATCGGTTTGCCTTGCGGTGGCATCTGAAATGCAGCATTCCGTCTTCAATGAAGGATTCGCAAATGAAGATGTGCTACCGCTGCGTGCGTTGCTACTCAGACTGGGTGGATGAGAAGCACGCTGCCTATGCAGAGAAGGCCCCGGACATCGAGGCAGAGACTGCAGCGCTGGAATCGGCCATCTGCCAAGAGGACTCAAGGGTGCCCGCTTTGCAAGAAGAAGAAGAACTTTCAGGGGCCACGACCCAGCCGTTGCTGGCCGCGCAGTCTGCTGACCCGCGTTCATCGCAGTTGCAGCCATCCGGTGCAGCGGTTCGGCCTCAGCCAGCGCAGCTAGACGAGTTGAATCCCGCCGAGGAGCTTAAAGGCGATGGCTCCGAACCTTTCCAAGATCGACGAGTTCGCCCCCGGCTCGAGCCGGCCGTTGCTTCTTCACCGGCACCGGCGGAGGAGTTCCCGGGACCGGAAGAAGGCAACCAGCCGAGCCAGCCCTTGGTGCCTTCCCATGTGGAGATGCTGCCTGCTCCACGAACGCCTGAGCCGTGGACCCCACCGTACCCGCCTCCAAGGACGCCCCCCATCGTTTCGCAAGCCGTCAAAGGCAGCGGTTGGGTGGAGGTGAGCCCTCTGCACGCCCGCCGTGATTTGCAATAGTGTTGCAACGCAAGGACTCCCGGTTGGCATTGGCTGCAAAGACGTAAGCCCATTGCCGGAGCATGTTACACGCCGCGCAAAAGGCGTGCTTTTTGTTTAGGTCTTTGTCCGGCCAGATGTCCTCGGGTGCATTGTGCGGGCGTGTGCAGGTGGTTCTGCTTGCTGGCTGAAAGGGTGTTGGAGCTCCCGCAGTTGATACGTCGGAGTTGACGTCCTTGCGACAGTTGTGATAGGGTGGCAGTCAGTAGCGCTCACGGACTTCCCCCGCGCATATCGGCGTTGCTTTCAATGCTTTTGCCATTGACGCGCGCAGGCTTCCCGCGCGTGTTGGCGTTGTTTCAACTGCTTTGGTCCCAGGTGCATGAGAGAGCCCTGGTTAAGGGCTAAGTAAGGGCTAAGTAGCAAGGCTTCTGGCCTACACAGTGCCTCTTGCTTGGCGTCGCTGTGCAAGTGTGTTCGTGCTTGCGCGGGCGCGTGCGCGCGCGTGTGGCTGCGAGCGTGTGTGCGCGCGCAGCGGCGTAAACCCGTTACCTTCACTTGTTTTGTTGCTTACGCGGGCGCGTGCGCGCGCGCGCGCGTGGCTGCGAACGTCTGGCGTGCGCGTGGGCGCATGCACGTGTGCGCGCGCAGCGGCGGAAACCGGTTACCCTCACTTGTTTTGTTGCTTGCGCGGAACGTGCGCGCGCGCGTGGCTGCGAGTGTGTGTGCGCGCGCGTGGGCGCATGCATGTGTGCGCGCGCAGCGGCGTAAACCAGTTACCCTCGCTTGTTTTGTTGCTTACGCGGAACATGCGCGCGCGCGTGTGCGCGCGCGTGGGCGCATGCATGTGCGCGCGCAGCGGCGTAAACCAGTTACCCTCGCTTGTTTTGTTGCTTACGCGGAACATGCGCGCGCGCGCGTGGGCGCATGCATGTGTGTGCGCGCAGCGGCGTAAACCTGTTACCCTCACTGGTTTTGTTTGTCAGAGGTGAAAGTCTTGGATTTGTTGAAGACGGGCTGCCGCAAAGGCGTTTGCCAAGCATGTTTTCATTGATCAAGAACGAAAGTTAGGCCATCGAGGCAATTTGATTTTTGGCTAGGGTGCACATCTGGCTCTGCTTTGACATCTTACTGGAGATCGTGCCAGCGCTTCATTGTGTGGCACGGCGTTTAAGGTTTTACCTTGGGTACATTTTTGCCAGCAAGCGTGTTGTTGCCTGCAAAGAGACGTACAAGACTCAGACTTGGATGCCCATCATGAAGATGAAGCCTGCGCACGCTTGCAAAAGGGAACTGAGGTCCTATCTGGTTATTCCTGCACGTCTGCTTCCGTGCAGGCAAGACTTGGCTCGATTTCTGGAAACACCCGTCTTTCCTGCGAGAAGAAAACACACTGTGCCACCAGTCAATGGTGCAGATCGAGAGGGATAGTTGGGGGCATTCGTATTTCACTGTGACGTTCTTGGATTTGTTAAAGGCGGACTTCTGCGAAAACATTTGCCAAGGATGTTTTCATTGATCAAGAACGAAAGGTAGGGGGTCGAAAGAAGCAGATACCGTCCTAGCCTTGACCATAAAGCCACAGATTGGATTGAACGACTCCTTCAGCACCTCACGAGAAATCAAATTCTTTGGGTTGCCGAATTTCGGGGGGAGTATGGTCGCCCGCCTGTATTGGTTGGTTGGTTTTTCGCTTTTGGCTCAAGTGAGCGCTGCCGCGCTTTGTCCAACCAAGCTGGAAGAAGCAATCCGATCTTGGGTTGCGTTGGCCCCTGTGGTCCGGATTGGTAATGGATTTTGTAGGCCCCGGATCTATTCCTGCGATAATCCTGTTGGTGAAGGCCCTGGGATTGTTGGTGAAAGTGTGATGAACAGACACAGCCCCCGAGGGGCTAGTTCTTTAACTGCCTCGGGTCTCAGAAAGCCTTGGTGGAGGGTTAGTTTTCATTGCTCCGGATTTTTGGGGACCTTGGCCCAGCTTTGCGCGGACTGGTCTCAGGCGAATTTCTGTACATTGCGAAAATTTCAGAGAGCAACCGAGCAACCTTGTCAAGCAGAAAAAAACTGTCCAACAAAACTTTTTCTTTATTGCTCCGAAGTTGCTCGGTTGCACAGCCTCAATTTCACTGTTCTGCGCTGGCCAGGCCCACCGCCTGGGCAGCAGGCCTTGCAAGCTGGTAGCTTGCAAAGGCTGCCAAAAAATCCGCCCTGCTGAAAACCGCCAGTCCGGCAGCAAAGGCTGCCCGGCAGCAAAGGCTGCCCAAAAAATCCGCCTTACGGAAAAGCGCCAGTCCGGCAGCAAAGGCTGCCCAAAAATTCCGCCTTACGGAAACAGCGCCAGTCCGGCAGCAAAGGCTGCCAAAAAATCCGCCTTACGGAAAAGCGCCAGTCCGGCAGCAAAAGCCGCCCAAAAAATCCGCCTTGCTGAAAAGCGCCAGTCCGGCAGCAAAGGCTGCCCAAAAAATCCGCCTTACGGAAAAGCGCCAGTCCGGCAGCAAAGGCTGCCCAAAAAATCCGCCTTACCGAAAAGCGCCAGTCCGGCAGCAAAGGCTGCCCAAAAATTCCGCCTTACGGAAAAGCGCCAGTCCGGCAGCAAAAGTTGCCCAAAAAATCCGCCTTGCTGAAAAGCGCCAGTCCGGCAGCAAAGGCTGCCCAAAAAATCCGCCTTACGGAAAAGCGCCAGTCCGGCAGCAAAGGCTGCCCAAAAAATCCGCCTTACCGAAAAGCGCCAGTCCGGCAGCAAAGGCTGCCCAAAAATTCCGCCTTACGGAAAAGCGCCAGTCCGGCAGCAAAGGTGCCCAAAAAATCCGCCTTGCGAAAAGCGCCAGTCCGGCAGCAAAGGCTGCCAAAAAAATCCGCCTTACGGAAAAGCGCCAGTCCGGCAGCAAAGGCTGCCAAAAAATCCGCCTTACTGAAAAGCGCCAGTCCGGCAGCAAAGGCTGCCAAAAAATCCGCCTTACTGAAAAGCGCCAGTCCGGCAGCAAAGGCTGCCAAAAAATCCGCCTTACTGAAAAGCGCCAGTCCGGCAGCAAAGGCTGCCACATTTGTTAGATTTTTTTTAGCATTTGTTAGCTTTTGTTAGCTTTTGCTAGAGTTCGTTAGCTTTTCGGAGCTTTTGGCGCCATTTGTTGCCTTTTTGTAAACTTCAGCAGGTTTTGGGGGGGGGGAGGCTGCAAACACTTTTGTCACGCTGGGCTGCCTTAATGCGTGAAATGTGACACAAAACCCATCGCGCGCCATGAGCGTTTTAGCTGAGAAGCAGTAACATGTTTGCAGAAATGGCCAGGCGAGCAGTTCAGGGGCCAGCGAAGACTAGGGATTGTTCTGCGGTGTCTCCATAGGTGCTTTGTAAGAGGCCCGGCTCCGCGCAAGCAACTGAACGTATCTTGGGGACGGAGGCAAGCGACCCAGCCACCCAGCCGCCCAAGTGAACGTTCTTCCAAACATGGCGCGGGGTTAAGGGTGGACTGCCTCATAACGAGGCATTTTCTTTTTGTTGCCAGTTCATGCTCTTGAAAGCCTTGTTGGATTTTTTGCTGCACAGTTGCTGCGTTAGCCTTTTTTAGCTTTTGTTAGTTGTCTGTTAGCTTTCTATAGCTTTCTGTAGATTTTTGTAGCTCCCAGCAGGTTTCTTATTGGAATTTGTTAGCTCCAGCATGTTGGCCCGCGCGCTTGAAGCAGGCTGTTTCAAAGCGGTATGTTACATGTTTCAATGAGACTTGGCGTAGTCCCTGCCAGCCAGTCCCTTGTCAGTGCTGTTTTTTTTTCCTCCGCGCCTTCGGCGCGGATGCCTGCTTTTTTTCTCCCAAAAGCATCTCTGATGCGATGGGTTCTCGTGTAGTCGAAGTTTTCCGCGATGGGAGCCTGGGTTGCAACCGGTGGCCGGCAGGTTTTTAAGTGCGAGGCTTGCGATCCAAGATCGGAACAAAGATCTTCGAGCGCCACTTTTCGGAGCCATCAGTGGGGGGGCACTTTGTGGACTTGCTTTTGGGTTCCCAGGCTCACCTTATTTCTCCGCGCCTTCGGCGCAGACTTAGTTTTAGTTACTCGGTGCTGCGTAACGCGGTAACGTGCGCGTGTGTGTCTCGTATTTGGTTGGTCTTCGTGGCGCGCGCCTGTCCGTCAAGTGTTGCCAGCGATGAGCGCTGCAGGGGGGCACTTTCGGGGTCCGTGTTCACGCCTGCCTTGCGCGGACGAATTCTAGGTCCTCTCCTGTGCGCGCCCAGCGGTTATAAACAAGATGTTTCCAGCGTGCTCAGTCGGCAGCTCTGCGCGCAGAAGCAGTGTCGGTGGATTTGCAAGGTTGTGTGTGTGTGTGCGCGGGCGTCTCTGTATCTCTGCATTTGGGCGCATTTCGGACAGCAGTGTGTGTATGTGCTTCAGACGGCAGGGTTGCCAGCTTCAAGCCAGTCCCTGGCCGATGGCGGACTTAAGAAAGGAGATAGCCCGGCTCCAGAAGCGACAGCAAAGGGAAGCTCGGCATTTGGAGAGAGCTGGCCTAACCCCACGCCAGAAGAAGCTTGTTCTCACTGTGTACATGTGCAGCGGCTTCTGCGTGGATGCGGCGCAAGGCTTTGTGGAGGTTCTTCAACGCAAACGGAAATCTTGCCAGGGGCAGCCGACTCCTGATGTTGTTGAGTGGTTCAACTCCTTGCCAGAGGAGGAGATGGTGCGACTCTGCTGGCCGGAGGCGCCCGCTGATGAGCGCATCTTGGCCGAAGCTGAAAGGCATGTAGCAGGACTTCAGACTTCGCGCTGGGTGCAAGACATGAATTACAGCCGCGGCGTTGCCGTGCCAACTTACAACGTCGCAGCCGAATATCGGCGGCGTGCAGGAGGGCAGCAGCCAGCGCTGCAGAGCTCCATGCTTGGTCGTGATGGCCGGCGTGGCCGGCCCGGCCGCTATCTACGATTGTGGGCGCAACGATTTCGCGCCAAGTGGGGCCTTGCTTACCAACGTATCCCGGCATGCTCTTTTCTCCCTGCCGAGGAACTTGTGGAGAAGGCTGGGCCGGAACAAACACGCGTGCTTGCGCATGTTATCTTTTCAAGCGACCTTTGCCTTGAAGACGCCGGGGGGGGGCTAATTTTTGACCCTTCTTCCTGCTCTTCCCAAAAGAGGAAATCTCTTGCGGGGGGCAAAAACTTGCCCCCCGCTTCTGGTCTTCCCGAAAGACGAAATCTCTTGCGGGGGGCCAAAACCCGCCCCGCCAAAACTGGCTCAAAATGCGCCCCCGCGCCCTGCCAGGCAAAGCTGTTTTTCCATTGGATAGACTGGCTTGAGCAGCAAGCTGGAGTGTTCCACAAAGAATTGGCCTTTGTCAACCTGGATGAGTCTTCTCTTCAGCTATCCTTTCTGCACGAGAAAGGCACGGTGGTGAAGCGGTCTCAATGGCGACAAGGAGTGGGGCCAAAGCGGGCGCGCCCGTCTCGAGGCGCTGTAACTTTGATTTGTTTGAGTTCGGCAGACCCTGCTCTGCAACGGCGGCTGCGCCAATACTTGGTTGGAAACAAATCCATATTCTTGCAAAAAGATTTGCGGGCTGTGCGCGACGCGCAGCCAGAGAACATTCGTGTTTTTCGTGAGACATCATCCTGGGCAACTAGCCAGTTGATCACCGAGGTGTTGTCAGATCTGGAGACTCTGGCTGCTTCGTTTCCTTCCAAGCAGCTGTGCGTTGTGATGGACAGCGCCGCGCAGCACCTGAGTGAACGCGTGGTGCGAAGGGCTGCCGATGCCAATATCTGGCTTTGCGTGGTGCCGCCGAAAGCCACAAGCTACATGCAACCCCTCGATGTGCAAACCTTCAGTCTTTTGAAACATCATCTGAAAGACAAGTTCACGGAGGTGGCTATGTCTGCCGCAGGCGGTGTTGTCTCGCGACAAGCGTGGCTTCGCGTGCTCTTCGGCCTGTGCGAGTTTATGAACAGCCGAGAGTGGCGAAGAGGCTTTGAAGCATGTGGCATTTGTGGCCGGGGCAACCTTTCCACAGAGCTTTCTAGGCTAGGTCTTGCAAACTACAGGGCAGCCGCCGTAGGCGGAGTTGTGCCCATGCCAGAACCTCACATTTTTGCTGGCCACTACTCTAAGAGCCTGGTCCGTCAGTTTTATTTGCTGTTGCAGCCAACGCTCCCGGTCTTAGACTAAGGGCTTGTTCCATGTGTGCAGTAAGCGCAGGGCGTACCGTCATGCACAGTGGAGGATCTAGCGTGTGTCTGCGAAACAGGGCCATTTTCGGGGACCGATTTCGGGTCCGCTTTACCGCGCACATGCCTTTTGCTTGTAAGTTGCCAGAGGAAAGAAAGGGATGCCAGGCCAAGATCACGCAACCGTTTGAGCGTTGGACGTGTAGTCGGAGTTGCGCGAATGCCTGGGGATCAAGACCAGGAAGGCTGCGTTTCACGCTTGTTTTCCTGTTGGGGCTGCCGCTGTGGCTGCTTGCCGGCGTTGCCAGAAAGCGCAACGGCAACGCAGCGCCGCCGGGGGTAAAATGAATCCAGCTTATGTTTGGGCTGCAGGCCTGTTGCGTGCAGATTGTGAAGCAACTTTGGCAAGCAAGGTGATTGCGATGTGTTGCTTGCAGCGTGAAGCTCAGAAACCTGCTCTGCGAAGCCTGCAGGACACAGCCCATGGAAGGATCCAACGCTCCAGCGCCTCCTGCGGCTCCTGCCTTTACATCAAGCCAGGAAAAGTTGCCAGAGGAGAAGGAGAAGTTGAAGGAGAAAGCTCCAGCATCAGCGTCTGCCACAGCTTCTGCCACTCAATCAGTCTTGCAAAAGCTGAAAGAGAAGCGTTCGATGCTCGCAGCCGAGAAGCGGCAAGTTGCCAAGCAAGTCCGCAAGGAAGCGAAACGCCTGGCCAAAATTAAGAAGGGTCTTGGGCGCTTGACAGAGTCGGAGATGCGCGAATGCCTGGAGATTAAAACCAAGAAGGCTGTGTGAGTTTCGCCTATGCCGAATGCCTGGAGATCAAGACCAATTGTGGCTGTGTGATTTTCACGTGTGCTGAATGCCTGGAGAGGAAGACCAAGTGGCTCTCTGAGCTTTGCGCTTGTTTTCCTCTTGTGGCTGCTGCTGGCGTTGCCAGAAAGTGCAACGGCGATGCGGCGCTGTAAAGTTGAAAAAGAAGTTGGCGCGTGGCATTTGTTTGAGTAAGCGTGGTCAGACGGATGTCAGTCAACCATGCTTTGGCGTTTTCACAGTGCGTGGCATGAGCAGACATGGCATGTTTGGTTTCTTGACCGCGTGCAGGGTTCTTGCTCGCGTGGGTGTGTTTGCGCAGCGCTTAATTGCGTGCCTGTGTGCATGATGAAGTTTTTGTGCTTGGGCGTGGCCAAACTTGTTCAAGCCTTTGCTTTGAAGCCATTTTCTCGCACGTTTTGGCGTTTTGGCGGTGTGAGGCGCGTGTGAGCTGCAACTGTCCGATTGTTTGTGTGGAGCAGGCGACGCATGTTTGACAGAATATTTGCAGTGTGAGCCATGTGCGCAGTTTTGAAAGGAAGCCCTGACGCTTCCCCTTTTTCCCCTTCTTCTGTGTTCGTGCGTTTCCCAGAGAGAGAGAGAGAGAGTGTGTGTGTGTGTGTGAGGCTTGGGCATGGCCTTGTTCCTTAGCGTGTGTGTGTGTGTGTGTGTTTGTCCGTCCGGAACGGTCGGATCTGCTTGGGCTCACAGAATGTGGCTTGCGACAGCTGTGATAGGGTGGCAGGCAGCGGTGCTCACGGGGTTGGCGTTGTTTTTGGGCTTGTGTTCTGTGGTAGCGGAGCTTCGCGCTCGAGCTGACGGTCCTTCCACAGGCCAATGCAGCTCCCTTCCCCCAACGGGTCAGAATGTGGCAGTCAGTGACCCGCGCGGGCTGGACTTCCACGCGCGTGTCGGCGTTGTTATTCAGCTTGTGCTCTGTGGTAGCGGAGCTCCGCGCTCAAGCTGACCGTCCTTCCACAGGGGCCACCGCAGCTCCCCTCCCCCTTCCCCCCCACCAAGACAATGATGTGGAGGTGAGGAGCGTGTGGCCGGGCAGATAGAGGTTTGGCGGCCACGCGGTCCAGGGTGGGAAAGTAGGCGCAGCCTGTGCGCTTTCCTCTGCCTGGCGGTGCGCGCGCGTGTCCGGGGCCAAGTCCTTGCAAGGCCCTTTTCCAGAGGAAGCGCCGTGGAAAGCGCCTGGCTGGGAGCCCTCTGCGAGGATGTCACCCCTGCGAGGATGTTACGATGTCTTGCGTTTATGGGCTGGACTTGTGGCGGGGCTGGCAGTGTGCTTAGGCCTCTTACGCGCGCGCAAAGAGATTCTGCATTGTTAAAACCCTCTAGGCCCCGTGCCGAAATTGGGTAGCTGTTCTGAGGTCCTTGTTGGTGTTGCTTCCCAAGTTCCACTGATCGCCATTTGGCTCAAGACACAATTGAGGTTCAAGATCTGATGTGTGACTGCGAATAGACGTGACGGGCATCAAGAGTGAAAACAACAGCCTGCGCTGCATTTGTCAGGACTGCTGGTGTATCTATTATTCCTTCTTCCTTACAACGTTTACACGGGTTCGGCTATAACGGCATCGTCCGTATACACCTTTCCACGTGGTTGGTATTAAAGCTTGAGGGTTCGGTGCACAGCGTCCCACGGGACGTCACCTTGCCGTCTCTTGACAGGTTATCAGCCGGATCTACAAGCTCTACACTGGACTGGGAGACAGCTGGTTTATTGCGGGTACAGGGACAATAAAGGAACGATAACATACACAGTACAATGGCGTCTTCGGCCGGGCGCCCCCCCCACCCCTAATGGGCGTTATGGGGGGGGGGGCGTGGGGGGGTCGCTCCCCCCCCCCCCACCGTCACGTTGTTTTTCTTTTTTACTTTATTTTTTTAAGGGCGAGCCCAAGTACTGCAACTTTTGGGAACAGCAGCTCAGAGGGATCCAATGGAGTGATGGCTCTTCCTGCGGTGATGGATATGATTGCAGATTCACAGGATGAACCTGGGAGCGGAGGTTCCGCGCCATTCAGCGACATATCTACTCCCACAAGATCATGGAAGCAGATCGATGTTCATCAGGAGTCGAAGAAAAGAGAATCCCCACCGAGAAGATCATCATCTTCGCCTGCGACACCACGGACGTCGCAGAAGGGCGTGAGATCGACATCGAAGGGTGGAGGTCAAAATCACCCACCAGTGCAGATTTTCGCGCCGTGATCAAAGAGAAGAATAAGATGGAGGTGGAGATCGGGGAATATCAAAAGACACTTGATGAAATGTCGGCAGCAATGGCGAATCTTAATCAAGAAGACTATGGAAGCACCATCCGGATCCAGGAGCTGGAAAGACGATGCGAGATTGCCAGCAAGCAGTCGGGACATCTAGTGAGTCACCACCAACACCACATGGCTGATGCATGGCGCAAGTTTGAGGAAGAAGCCCAACAGATGCGCAAGGTGGAAATGAACGCATTTCAGTACGGGGAGAAGAAAGACATGGAGTCGAATATTATGATGCAACAGATGAGGCAAGCTGAAGGAACTATCATGGATCAGAAGCGGGAGATTGCATTGATGAGATCCTACATGGCAAGCGAGAAGTCGGCCGCGCAGGAATCAGCTATACGTGCAAATCAGATACACCGTGAGGCTTCACAACAGATATCAGCTTATCAGCAACAGATCAGAGGCATAGAATCCTCTACATCTATCGAGAAGTTCAACGAGGAGGAGATGGTCCAAAGTCTGAAATCACAGTTGGAGCATGCACTCGTCAAGCGCCCCGAGACGTACTCTTTGGAGGACTCCAGGGAACAGCTGATGGCGAGGCTGAATGACGTTACAGTATTGGCGGAACAGGAATCGAAGAGAGCAGATTGCTTGCTTCGCGAAAAAGAAGAGATCGTCAAACAGTATGAGTCCGACGTGTCGATGATGGACCAGATGATTGCTGTTGAAGGTGGTCATCGTCAGGATGCGATCTTGGAGTTAGCCCAGGTCAAAGAAGAGAAACAAGAGGAACGGTGCACGATGGACGAGAAGTCGAAGGAGGCCGAGTACTGGAGATTGACAGCTAAGGGAATGTACGATGAGTACCTCGAGGAGATGCATGAGCTTCAGGGACAACTGAAGGAAAGAGAGGCGACGCTCAAGCAAGAAGAGAGTTTTGTACGCCAACTCGATGCTGACAACGAGGAACTACGTACACACAAGAAGCTGGAGACACAGGAAGCCTCCAGCAGCAAAGATGGACATCGTGAACGTGCAGTAGTGAGGCGCGCTGAGGGAGGAACCCAGGCTAATTCAAATAGGGTAGACAAGAAGGTGGCTGGGTCAGTCCCGTCATCGTCTTCAAATCAAATCCCTAATTCGTCGCTGATGCCAGGTTCGATCCTCTTTCCGTCTTTCGGTGATCCAATGATCGATGTACACCTATCCCAGATGCAAGGGGTTGTTGGGCATGTCCAACAATCCACTACTACGACTGGTGGTGGTGATGGGGGGGGAAACAACGGTACTACGCCCCCATTGGATTACGGTGGATTCCCGCCCAATGGGAATGGGCAGGGAGCGGGTCGACGTCAGTTGAGACTCACTGGTGGCGGAGGAGGACCTCCGGATGATCCACCCGATGATGAGGATGAGGATGACGACGACGAAGGAGATGAGGAAGACGAGGAAGAAGAAGAGGAAGAAGACGATCGGACTCGGAGGAGACGAAGGAGATCGAGAGATAACCGAGAGATCAAGAATGACCGACCGAGAATCTCGAGGAAAGAGGCCGAGAGAGTATCTATTCCGGCCTGGCCAAAGATCCATCAACTTGACACCTGGAAGATGCAACTGCTGATGAATGTTCTGAGCGCATGTGCAGATCCAGATACCGACGCATGGACGAAATGGCTGGAGCTGGCTCTTGGGTTGAACCCAGACCTGGATTTGCTTAGCGATTCAGGTGGCGACAGATTTGCTACGATAGATATTAAGATGGCCATGGGCATGCAGAACATGCTGAAACAAGCACCTGACGAAGCCAAGGACGTATACCTCGATGCTACACGACACTCTGAACTACGGCATCAACAAGGGGTGATCGTGAAGGGACGAGAGTTGGTGGCATTGGTTATGCAATCATTCAGGACTTCCGATAGAACGGATCTTGTCTACCACATCGAGCATTTATTCAACCTTGACTTTCCTGGCGACAAGAATTTGGTCATGTTCAGGAACAAATGGTATGATTTGCTGCTGAAGATGAGGAGCGAGGACAGACCCAGTAAGCTGGCTCTCAGAGACATCCTTTACAGGAAGATCAAAGGGAGCAAGAAGATGGAGTTCGGCCTCTATGCCTACCATAGACTACCGGACAAGCATCCTCAGAAGACGTATGAATTCTTATTGGCGTTGATCGACTATCAGATCAAGGCAGATCGGGAAGACCTGATGCTCAACATGAAGGAGAAATCGGTCAAGTCGATGATGAAGTCAGGCGGGAAGGATGCGGCTCCAGCAACTGGCAAACAGGAGAACCAGGGTGGCAAGGGCAGAAAGGGGAAACCCGGTGGACCTGATGCCGCTCCTGTGCTCCCAAAAGCCAAGGCAATGGGCCACGCTGGCAAGAACGGCAAGTCCGACGGTGCCAGCGACAGAGGCAAGAGTCCGGGCGGAAGCAAGGATAACCCCTGCTGGTACCACTTCAAATCGGCGAAGGGGTGCGTGAAGGGGAATGAATGCACTTTTTCCCACAGCAAGAAGACGGAACACAAGTTGGAGAGTATGTCCAAGGGGAAAGGAAAGGGCAAATCCAAGTCCAGATCATCGTCACCAAAGAGAGATGATGGAGCATGCTTCGCGTTTCAAAAGGGGAAGTGCGATAGGGGAAGCGCTTGCAAGTACAGGCATGAGCTCATCAAGAACAATTCAGCTCCAGCAACGTCAAATGACAAGGCGCAAGCCAAGTCGAAGGCTGCCGCCAAAGCCGCAGCGCCAGCCATTGCGAGGAGGGCCATCGCAATGCCCGCGATAGTCCTGAAGCAATCGGCTCCTGCGGGGAAGGTAAGCTTCGAGAAGGACGTTGATCATGTCGAACCGGACGAAGCCGAGACTATCTACCACGAGCACGATGACGACGTGATGAGCGAATCATCGAGATGGTCTGGCGAGTCCGAGATCCCCGAGAAAATGGTGTGGTTCAAGGAAGTGCTCGACGTCGACGAGAATGGGGAGATCACCTACCTCGAAGACGAGAGAAGGCAATGGGAACGAAAAGGGGAATGGTACGGTTATGTGGACAATGAGAATGAGCCTTATCAGTACGTGTACGTCGACGAGAAGAAGTTCAAAAGCAGTGATCATCGTGAATTGTCAGCCTATCAAGTCCAACGATCATTGATACGTGCGAAGATACTGAGAGAA
>CAUJNA010002633.1:0-27381 GCA_963377175.1 Effrenium voratum | reverse complement strand
TGCAGGTTGCGAACGACGTTACTTCCGCGAACGAGCTCCCAAGTCGTGAAGCCTGCCCAGGCCGGTGCGTTAACAACTCCGCCGCTGCCGGAAAGCTGCAGGGCAGCGAGCTCCGCGAGGATTGCGTCGAGGGCGCTCTGGAGCGTGGTCTCGCTGGCCGAGAGCGCGGCGTTCGTGGCGTATGAGGCCAGCAGCGTCGCGTCGGCCTTGGCCCCCTGGTGCGCCGTGATGCTGGCGTCCCGGCTAGCAAGCTGCGCTGCGACGAAGGCCTCGGTGGCGAGACCCAGCAGGGCATTTGCTATCTTGGTGTCTACCTCCAGCGGCGTGTCCAACCCGTCCACCGTGGAGAGCAGGGAGGCCAGCGCGCTTGCGTCCACCTTGCCGAGGAGGGCGGCGTCCAGGGCTGCCGTGGTGACGGCGTCCAAGAGGGCCGTCGCTATCTTAGAGTCCACCTCCGAGGAAGTGTCCACGGCCGACTGCAGGGCGTACGCGGTCAGCGCACTGGCGTCCGCCTTGGAGGCCTGCAGCCCCGAGATGGTGGCGTCTCTGCTCGCGAGCTCGGAGGCCAGCGCCGCGGCGGTGACGGCCCCCAGGAGAGCGTTGGCCACCTTGGTGTCCACCTCCAGCGGCGTGATCCTCGCCGCTATGTCCAGGGAGTGTTGGTCCACCACCGTCTTGAGCCCGTAGTTGGCGGCCACCGTGGCCAGCGTGGCGTTGTTGGCCGAGGCGATGGAGCCGTTCATGGCCGCCGTGGTGCTGTAGTTGGACAGCTTCAGGTCACGCCGTCCGGGGTGCTCTTTGTGGCAACCACGCCCTCCAGCACGTCGAAGGCCGACTGGTCTGCCTTGTTGGAGAGGCCCGTGGTCAGCGAGCTCTGCAGCGCTGCGATGCTGCTTCCGTGCGCGGCCACCTGACCGTCCGTGGTGGCCTGGGCCGCAGCCGTTGCTAGGGGCGCAATCGCCGGCGCCAGCGCGCTGCTGTCCAGCTTTGAGGCCAGCTCTGCGGTGACTCTGTCGTCCAGGGACTGGATAGCAGCGGCGTTGTTGCCGGAGGCTGCCGTGTTCACCGCCAGGTCAGTTACTTGAGCATAGGGCGTGAGAGCGAGGGCCAGCTGTCCTGCTGTGACGTGCGTGCCGTCAGTCACCTCTCCGTTGTCCAGGACCTCCGGGATGTTGCCGGTAACAGGTCCTTCAAACATGTTTACATATGTTCTCGCCGACGCCTTAGTCCAGTGGCTATGGGACATTCGGGGGGTGGTACGATCCCGTGCTACCAGTACGCGGTCCTTCAAACATGTTTTCTTAGGAGTAGTTGTTACGATTTCGTGTCGATGGGACATTGCACTTTCGCAACAGCACCTCTATTCGCCGGGTGTTCTGATTGCATATCGACTCGCACGCGAAGTGGAAGTGGAGTATAAAATCACCCACTGGGCATGAGGCGATGAATTGGAAGTGGAGGATAAAATCACCCACTGGGCATGAGGCGAACTCGCACGCTGAATTGGAAGTGTACGATAAAATCACACACTTGGCATGAGGTGATGAATTGGAAGTAAACGATAAAACCGCCCACTTGGCATGAGGCGATGAATTGGCCGAAGTGGCGCAGTGTCCTATAAAATCGGCCACTGGGCATGAGGCGATGAATTGGCCGAAGATGTCTGTCAAAAAAGGACACACCTCGGCGATGAATTGGCCGAAGATGTCGGTCAAAAAAGGACACACCTCGGCCACATGACGAGACCTGAGCCAACCTTGCCCAGACAAGCATACTGGCAGGAATGCGATTGAGGGAAAATAACCCTCACTTCGAATTCCCGCGCTACCAGTACACGAACTCGCCAGAGAACTCGCTTTTCCAAGCCTTTTGCGCACTTTTCGACCCCAAAGAGGCTCACTGTTTGAGCTTCTAAAGTTCTTGGGCCAAAAAGCGCCGTTTTGGACAGGTAGCGAGAGCCCATGGTGAGATGGTTTAGGCGCAGATTCTCACTGTTTGAGAAACTGCTGAAAAGTCTTCTAAAGTTTTTGGGCCAAAAAGCGCCGTTTTGGACAGGTAGCGAGAGCCCATGGTGAGATGGTTTAGGCGTTGCTCTCCGCAGCGACGTTTCGGAGGCTCGATTCCTCCCGGGACCTCGGCGGGCTGACGTGTTAGAGACCGGTGACTTCGGCGGTGACAAGCTCGGCGGGCTGACGCGTTACGTGGAAAAACCTCGGCGGGCTGACGTGTTACTCGGAAGCACCTCGGCGGGCTGCCGCGTCAGACACTGGCTGGCTCTGGGGCCGTGCCTCGGCGGGCTGACGTGTTAGAGACCGGTGACATCGGCGGTGACAAGCTCGGCGGGCTGGAATTCGCAGGTTTTTCGAGGCAGAACACGGATTTCGGAGCACTGCAAACACCTGGAGCAGGTTTTCGCAGGAAAACGAGCGAATTTGGAGCCCCGGGCAGCACTTTTGACGCCGGACACGAAAAAACGCACTTTTCGGACTTCGCCGTTTTCAGCACTTTTTGCACCAAAAACGGAGTGGTGACATTGACCGGTGACATCGGAAAAACGTTCAGCGGGTTGAAGAATTTGGCTGTTTGGGGACCAAAAATGCCAAATAATTAGGGGTGTATAGGCAGTCTTTCCTTACTACTCTGGTCCACGTGCCGGTGATCATCCGGGGCAGGCGGCGCAGCGGGCGGAACTACGAGCGCAGGGACTGGCTGCCGGTGAATGAGCTGGGCGGGGCCACGAGGCACCCGGCCCACCTCACGGAGGAGCAGGTGGCGCAGCGGGTCAGGCAACAAGTGGAGGCCTTGCTGGACCGCGGCCCCATCCTGCAGCTCTCGGACGAGACCTACTTCCTCGACCCCGAGGGGCACTGGGTGGTCAGCACCCAGAGCACGCACTACAGGAACTCCAGGACCGAGGTGGAGACGCTCCTGAGCCAGCGCATGAGGGGCCTGAGGAGCGTGAGCTTCCAGCTGCCCTGCGAGGAGGACGTGCTGCAGAGCGCCTTCGAGGACAAGCCGCTCTGCGTGCCCCGGCAGTTTGTACCCCTGGCCGAGCTGCTGCCAAGACCCTTGAGGTTGCGAGGAGGTGTGGCGCGGACTTCGGACGCCTTTGCTGCGCCGACTGGAGGCGCTCGGCTTTCTCACGCAGAGGAGGTGCGGAGAGTTCCTGCGTGTGGCAAACAACCTCCCAAAATGCGCATGTGCTGTGCTCGCGGGTACGACCTGGAGTGGGGACAGCATAACGATCCGGCGCTGAAGGAGCACCGCACGTTTGTTTTTTGGCCTACGACGGGCACTGCAAGTAGTTAAGGGAAATCCATTGCCTTACACCCCTAATTATTTTGGTTTTTGGTCCCCAAACCCTGCAAAACAGCCAAATTCTCCAACCGGCTGAACGTTTTTCCGATGTCACCGGTCTTTGTCACCACTCCGTTTTTGCTGCAAAAAGCGCTGAAAACGGTGAACTCCGCAAAGCGTGTTTTTTCGTGTCAGACGTCTAAAGTGGTGCCTGAGCCTCCAAGTTCGCTCGTTTTCCGCCAAAAACCGGCTCCAGACGTTCGCCGTGCTCCGAATTCCGTTTTCTGCCCTGAAAAGCCTGCGAATTCCAGCCCGCTGAACTCGTCACCGCTTGTCACCGCTTTGTCACCACTCGCTTTTTGGGTGCAAAAGCGTAAAATCGGGCCCAGTTCCCGAGCTCCTTCTCGCAGGGTTTTTCGCGGCCCGTCAGCCCGCCGAGGTCCAGGCTCGGAGTCCGACAGCCCGCCAAGGTGGTCCGTCAGCCCGCCGAGCTTGTCACCACTGATGTCACCACTGATGTCACCGCTCCATCCGGCTCCGGTTTTTGGTGCAAAAAGCGCTCAAAACGTTCGAGTCCGAAGAGTCCGTTGTTCGTGTCGGACTGTAAGTGGGATGCCCGAGCCTCCAAATTCGCAGGTTTTCGGTGGAAAGCGGGCTCCAGACAACCACTTTGCTCAGTTTTCCGCTTTCGGGCCGGAAAAGCGGCGAATTCCAGCCCGCCGAGCATGTCACCGCTTGTCACCGCTTCGTCTCCGCTGTCCGTCAGCCCGCCGAGCTTGTCACCACTGATGTCACCACTGATGTCACCGCTCCATCCGGCTCCGGTTTTTGGTGCAAAAAGCGCTCAAAACGGTCGAGTCTGAAGAGTCCGTTTTTCGTGTCGGACTGCAAGTGGG
Source organism: Effrenium voratum (assembly GCA_963377175.1). NCBI lineage: Eukaryota > Dinophyceae > Suessiales > Symbiodiniaceae > Effrenium > Effrenium voratum. The sequence goes on along the minus strand of CAUJNA010002633.1, from coordinate 23,188 downwards.
ATGCCCGAGCCTCCAAGTTCGCTCGTTTTCCGCCGAAAAACCGGCTCCAGACGTCAGTTTTCCGCTTTCGGCCGGAAAAGCGGCGAATTCCAGCCCGCCGAGCATGTCACCGCTTGTCACCGCTTCGTCACCGCTTGTCACCGCTTCGTCACCGCTCTCTTTGGGGCCGAAAAGTGCTCAAAAAATGCTGAAAAGCGAAACCAGCTCCGCGGCTTCGGTCCGACTTCGCTCTGGTGCGGTCCTGGTGCGGGCCTGGTGCGGGCCTGGTGCGGGCCTGGTGCGGGCCTGGTGCATGCTTGGTGCGGGCCTGGTGCGGGCCTGGTGCGGGCCTGGTGCGGGCCTGGTGCGGGCCTGGTGCATCATGCCCAGTGGCCGATTGTATAGGTCACTGCGCCACTTCGCGTACTGCCAGGGGCTGTTGCGAGTTACTCAAGTGAGGGAGCGCTGCGAAAGTACAACACCCCTGCGTTATAGACCTACTCCTAAGAAAACATGTTTGAAGGACCTGTCACGGGCAACATCCCAGAGGTCCTGGACAACGGAGAGGTGACTGACGGCACGCACGTCACAGCAGGACAGCTGGCCCTCGCTCTCACGCCCTATGCTCAAGTAACTGACCTGGCGGTGAACACGGCAGCCTCCGGCAACAACGCCGCTGCCATCCAGTCCCTGGACGACAGAGTCACCGCAGAGCTGGCCTCAAAGCTGGACAGCAGCGCGCTGGCGCCGGCGATTGCGCCCCTAGCAACGGCTGCGGCCCTGGCCACCACGGACGGTCAGGTGGCCGCGCACGGAAGCAGCATCGCAGCGCTGCAGAGCTCGCTGACCACGGGTCTCTCCAACAAGGCAGACCAGTCGGCCTTCGACGTGCTGGAGGGCGTGGTGGCCACTAAGAGCACCCCGGACGGCGTGGACCTGAAGCTGTCCAACTACAGCACCACGGCGGCCATGAACGGCTCCATCGCCTCGGCCAACAACGCCACGCTGGCCACGGTGGCCGCCAACTACGGCCTCAAGACGGTGGTGGACCAGCACTCCCTAGACATAGCGGCGAGGATCACGCCGCTGGAGGTTGACACCAAGGTGGCCAACGCTCTCCTGGGGGCCGTCACCGCCGCGGCGCTGGCCTCCGAGCTCGCGAGCCGAGACGCCTCCATCTCGGGCTGCAGGCCTCCAAGGCAGACGCCAGCGCCCTGACTGCTTACGCCCTGCAGTCGGCCGTGGACACCTCCTCGGAGGTGGACTCTAAGATAGCGACGGCCCTCTTGGACGCCGTCACCACGGCAGCCCTGGACGCCGCCCTCCTCGGCAAGGCGGACGCAAGCGCGCTGGCCTCCCTGCTCTCCACGGTGGACGGCTTGGACACGCCGCTGGAGGTAGTCACCAAGATAGCAAATGCCCTGCTGGGTCTCGCCACCGAGGCCTTCGTCGCAGCGCAGCTTGCTAGCCGGGACGCCAGCATCGCGGCGCTCCAGGGGGCCAAGGCCGACGCGACGCTGCTGGCCTCATACGCCACGAACGCCGCGCTCTCGGCCAGCGAGACCACGCTCCAGAGCGCCCTCGACGCAATCCTCGCGGAGCTCGCAGCCCTGCAGCTTTCCGGCAGCGGCGGAGTTGTTAACGCGCCGGCCTGGGCGGGCTTCACGACTTGGGAGCTCGTTCGTGGAAGTAACGTCGGTCGCAACCTGCATTTCGTGGCTCCTCTCTCTGCTGCGCTTGCCAACGGCGACGACACGCTGAGCATCACGGCAGACTGCTACTCCACGGCGGGCACTGACGCCGCCATAACAGCAGCCTTGCTGGCCTACTACACCTCCTCACCAGTGGACACTCTGTTGGGAGACTACCGAACCGGAACGGCGCAGGACGCGGAGACGACCAGCGCCATCACAGCGGCGCTGCTGGCCTACTACACCGCGGCGCAAGTGGACGCGCTGTTGGGAGACTACCGCACGGCGAGCGCGCAGGACACGCTGACGCAGGCCGCCATCGCGGGCGCGCTGCTGGCCTACCGGACGGGCCCGGACCAGGACGTCTTCACAACCAACCAAATCCCCTCGGCGCTGGTGGCGTACCGCTCAGCCGCAGACCAGGACACGGCAACGACCTCGAGCATCGCCGCCGCGCTGCTCAGCTACTACACCATCGCACAAGTAGACGGTCTCCTCGCCGGCATGCTCGGAGTCACGGAGGCAGCCTCGGCGCTGCAGATAGCAGTGCGCTTTCCGGACGACGGAGGGGCCGACGAGGTGGTGGCCGCCATAGGAGAGCAGATCCTGGGCCCCACGGACGTCTCGCAGTCAAACTGGACGGTTCGCCCCAGCAGCGGCTGCAGTGTGGTCCTGGCCACGCACACCGCGGGCGCAGTGAGCGTGGACGGCTACACCCTGACCCTGGCGGTGAACCCGTGGACCATCGTGCGCACCTACAACTTGACCCCGGGCCGAGAGCTCCTCTTCGCCTGCCGCTACCGGCTCGGCACGGCCTCCAACTTCGTGGTGTACAGGTCCGAGGCAGACAACGTCTACGACCCATTGTACGGCAGCTTCGTGGGCGACCAGGGTGCCTGGAGCACTGCCAAGATGTACTTCACAGTGCCTCCGAACGGGGTGGCGAAGCTGCACTTCGGGGCGCACTTCCAGGCGCCGGGCCTGCCCAAACAGACGGCTGGAACGGTGGACGTCTACGGCCTCCAGATCTTGGACGCAACCCTGGAGACCGGCAACGCGGTGGAGGCGGAGGAGGACACGGCGGCCTCGGCGCTGCTGCTGAAGCACGAGTTCCTCGACGGAGGGGCCGACGACGTCACGCTGGCCACCCTGGGCAAGGTGCTGCTGGAGCCCACGCTCACCACGCTAGGCAATTTTCTGGTGCGCTCCAACAGCCAGAGCTCCGTGGCCTCGGCCAGCTTCACAAGGCTTCCAGCTGGAGGGCTACGCCATGACCCTGAGCGCCTTCGCCTGGAACATCGTGCGCACCTACACGCTGACGCCGGGGAGACGCTACTCCTTCGGCTGCCGGTACAGGCTGGGCACGGCCTCCAACTTGGTGATGTACGTCAGCGCGGCCGTCAACGACTACGTGGGCGTCACCGGCACCTTCCTCGGCACGCCCTCGCAGGGCGTCTGGAGCACGGCGCGCCTGGACTTCTCGGTGCCGCCGGGCGAAATCGCGAAGCTGCACTTCGGAGCCTTCGGCGGCTCTATCCCCGGGCTGGTGCAGCAGTCGGCGGGCACGCTGGACCTGTACAGCATGCAGATCAGGGCCAGCGCCTTCGAGGGAGAGTCTGTCTCAGTAACGGACCTGCTGGCGGACTCGCTGGCCCTCACGGGCTCGGCCACGCTGGACGGGCTCACCGCGCAGGGCAACGTGGGCTGCGACCAGCTGCTGTGCAACGACGTGAACTGCACCGACGTGTTCACCACGGGCGTGGACGCCTCGGGCACAGTCTCCTGCGCCGCGCTCACAGCCACAGGCACCGTCGCCGGGGCCGCGCTGTCGTCCACAGGGGCCGTGTCAGGCAGCTCGCTGAGCATCAGCGGCGCGGCCGGCGTGGGCCTGCTGAGCTCCGCCACGGGAATCACGGGCAGCACGTTGACCATCAACAACACGGCCAACGCCGGGAACTTCACCACGGTGGGCGACGTGTCCACGGGCACGCTGACGGCCTCGGGCGCAGCAACCGCGGCGAGCTTCGCAGCCACCGGCGCGCTCACGGGCGCCACGTTGACGATCACCGGGGCGGCCTCCGCGGGCCCGCTGGACTGCGAGAGCCTGGACTGCACCTTCACGGCCACGCGCGGCGGAGTGTCGACGGGCAGCGTGGTGTGCGGCGACGTGACGAGCTCGGGCACGGTCTCCGCGCCGCAGCTCTTCGCGTCCAACACGCTCACCGTGACAAACACCTCCGACTTCTCGGACGATCTCTTCCTGACGAAGAACTGGGCGGGCTGGAGCAAGCTGCAAGTGTCCAACAACAGCGCGGCCCCCGACAGCGGTCCGGAGCTGCGGCTGCTGGGCAACCAGAGCGCCAGGGTCTTCCTGGAGCGGGACGGCGGGGCGCACCAGTGCGAGCTCATCATGATCAACGACGAGGCGCTGGTGCAGACGAAGAGCCTCTCGACGCAGCTGTCCTTGACCACGAACCAGAGGAACCCCGGCTGCCTCGTGATCGCTGGCAACACGGGCAACGTGGTCTGCAACACGAGCTTCACGAATTTGTCGGACAGCAGGGTGAAGACGGAGATGGCCGAGGCCGACGTGGCGGAGCTCCAGCAGCTCTTTGACTCCGTGGAGGCCAAGCAGTACAAGCGCCCGGACATGAACGAGGACCTGAGGCTGGGCTTCGCCTCAAACGACTTCGCAGGAGCGAAGTGGAAGAATTTGACGGGCACCGCCCGGTGGAGCGACGGCACGGAGATGGTCACCCTCGACTACTCTCACCTCACCAGCGTGCTCTGGGGGGTGTGCAAGGGCTTCCAGGCCCGGCTGGACGAGGTGGAAGCCTGGCAGGCCCAGCGGGGGCCGAAGAACCCATAAGAAACATGGCTGACGCTCGCAGACAAACCATCAAGGCCGTCTACGAGGATCCCCGCACAGGCTTCGGCAGCATAGCGCAGACGCTGCGGCAGGCTCAGGTTCGCGACCCCAGCATCTCCAGAGAGGAAGTGAAGGCGTTTCTGGACGGCCTCCGGGTGAACCAGGACCGACCGCAGAGAGGCTTCAACAGCTTCGTGCCTCTGGAGCCCATGAACCAGCTGCAGGTGGACCTGGCAGACATGAAGGCTTTCGGGGGCAAGCCCTACCCCTTCATGTTGGTGGCCATCGATGCGCTGACCAAAAATGTGGCCTCGGAGCCGCTGAAGGATCGTCTTGCGAGCACCACCGCGGCGGGCATGAAGAAGGTCTTCCAAGCCCTGGGCGTGCCGGCCAACGTGTACTCCGACGACGGCTCCGAGTTCAAGAGGGAGTTCAAGGAGCTGATGGATTTCTGGGACATCGAGAAGCAGGTGACCAGGGGCCACGCCTACTTCGCGGAGCGCACCATCCGCACCATCAAGGAGGCCATGTTGCGTCGCATAGCAGCCGGAGCGGGCCGGCGGGGCCAGTGGCACCTCATGCTGCCTGACATCTTGAACCAAATCAACGGACGGAAGCACGCTACCACGCAGGTGGCGCCGAACCTCGCCTACTCTGACCCCGAAATGGCTGAGATTGCTCTGCGCAACATCGAGCGCAGGGCCAAGCACAAGGTGACCCGCCCGGAAATCAAGGTCGGGGATATGGTTCGGATCAGGGTTAAGCCGATCGAAAGCAGGGGCTCCTACAGGGTCAACGAGATATCCTGGAGCGAAAAGGTATACAGGGTTGTCTCCGCCGAGAGCGGGGAGATGGGGGCGAGGTTTGGCTTGGAGGGGTGGCCGGAAAAGGTGGTGCACAGGGATCTCCGAAAAGTCCCCGAAAACTCAGCTCCCGAACCGCGGGGGGTGGAGGTGCAATCCCGCCAGCGGAGGCTACAGAGAGGCCCCAGGCTCCCACCTCCTTTTTGATGCTCTCTGTGCCTCTACGATCTCTACTCTACGTCTCTACTCTACATCTCGCGACAGCTCCGCCCGCCACTCACTGACGAGCGTCTTCGCGTCGGGTCGGGGCGGGGGCCCGGGCGGCCCCCCGTGATCCAGGACCGCGTCCCACGCGTCCCACTCCCCACTCCACGCAGCATCAGCCTCAAACCAGCGCAGGGCAAGCTCTGCCCGCTGGGCGCGCGTGGCCTGGCCATCAAGAGCCGCAGAGACGTGGCTCACCTCTCTCATGATTTCCTCCAGCTCCACGCTCGCAACGAGGCATTTCTTGAGGCGTCGGACTTCCGCTTCCTCACCGAGCAGCTGCTCCTCGAGGAGCTCGATGCGGCGGCGCTGGTGCGAGCGCTCGGCCTCAAGCAGCGCATCCTCGCGAGGCCGCTTGGTGGGAGGCCGCTGGGCCATCAGAGCAGCCGCAAGGCAGGGTGCGTCCTCGTCCGCCCACGCGGCAGGCTTTTCCAGAAGCCATGCCTGCACGCATCGGAAGGCCTTGGAGGAAGTCATCTCTTTGAGCAGCTGCGGCGGGTTTTTTTGATCAAGCATTTGAGACCATTCGAGCATTCGGCGGGCTTTTTTTTTCTTTAGCGCGTTCCCCTTGCCCTGTCCAAATCCTCCTCAAGCTCATCAACGCGCTCACTCGAGGATCTCGTCGAGGCGCTCCACCCGCTGACGGATGTTGCTGCGCTCCAGCTCTTCAACGCGCTCCCTGGCTCGCTTGCGATCTCTGTCGATGATATCGTTGAGGCCGCCACCCGCCGGCGGAGATCACTGTTCTCGCGCTCCCCTCCTCACGGCGCAGAGTTTCATCGAGGAGCAGCACCTCAACACTCACCTCCGCCCGCCACCGCTCGCTTGCGTGTTTGCTTGAGGAACTCGTTGCAGCGGTCCAGCTGCCTGCGGAGAATTTTGTTGTCGATCTCCCGATCCTCGCGGCGCTGAGTTTCATCGAGGAGCTCCTCATCGAGCTGCGCGATGAGATGCCGCTGGTGCGAGCGCTCGGCCTCAAGCAGCGCGTCCTCGCGAGGCCGCTCGTAGGGAGGCCGCTGGGCCATCAGAGCAGCCGCAAGGCAGGGAGCGTCCTCGTCCGCCCACGCGGCAGGCTTCTCCAGGAGCCATGCCTGCACGCATCGGAAGGCCGCTGAGGAAGTCATCTCTTTGAGCAGCTGCGGCGGTTCGAAATCAGCATTATCGAGAAAGCGAGAAAACGAGAGCTCGGGATCTTTCTTTTTTCAGGTTCCGACAGTCTACGCCCAGCATCGGCTCAGCCGCTGCGGCAATGTCGGAGCGGGCCCCAGAGGCGGGGGCCCCACGAGGAACTCCATCACGAGGTCGAAGGGCGCAGAGCCAGGCGGAGCGTAAGCGCCCAGCATCCGCAGCTGCTCCAGGTTGCGCCAGTGCCCCAGCGGCCGCGAGTTGTGAGCGTCGAGGCCGTAGACCTTGTCGTTGAAGGGCGAGAGCGACTTCTTCTCGACGGTCTCCACGGCGATCTCGTGCGCGCGGCTGCGCAGCTGCGCGAAGGTCGCCCTGCGCTCGCTGCCTTCCTCCAGCACCTCCCTGTACTCGAGATGCCGGTCGTTGGTCACCGCCTTCTTGGGCACGCCCTTGATCTTGCGCTTCTCCTTGCGCGCGCCGTCGGGCTGGACCGTGAGGATGCTGTACATCTTGGAGCGCAGGCCGACATACTCCAGGATCCTGGCGGGGAAGGTCTCGTCGCCGAGCTTGCCCAGCAGCCCCATGGCCCATCACCTCGATGGCCTTGGCGCGCGCCGCAGCAGAGAGTGCACTCAGGTCCCTCTCGGGGTCCTTGGACTTGCCGGCCACGTCGAGGGCGGCGCCGTTCAGGTTCGCCTCGGCCATGGCGTGGAGCGGGTCCTGCAGCTCGAAGATCTGCACCATCACGGAGTCGGTGTCCGTGAAGAGCAGCCTCATCTTCGGGAAGAGCCTCCTCATGTGGAGGTAGTAGGCCTTCTCCATCATGAGCTTGGAGAGCTGCAGCGTGCGGGCGCCGACTTGGGTGGGCACGCTCATGCAGGCCTTGCTGCGGTCCGTCTTGAGCGTCTCCACGAAGGCCAGGAAACCCTCCGAGTCGTTGATCTGGAGCTCGAAGTTCGTCACGGAGCTCTTGCCCACGGCCCGCTCGAACTTGGCCGGGTCCACGTAGGCGTTCGTGTTCCTGAACTTGTCGGGGTTCATGCAGCAGCGGCCGAAGATGGCGTTCTGGGTGAGCTTCTCCACCTTCTCGGCGACCACGCTCCCCGCCGTCTTGAGCTGCCTCCGCTCGCTGTGCTTGAGCTCCATGAAGCCCGCCATGAAGGGGCTGCAGGCGAAGCGGTTGGCCCTGTGCAGCCTCCAGACCCTGGCGCCCAGCACGTCCCGCAGGAACTTGAGCCGCTTGCCGTCCACGCCCTCCTCCACGTGCATGCCGAGGAAGGGCACGAGCTTCTCGCAGGGCGACGGGGAGAGGCCGAGGCGCTCCGCCATGTTCGCAGTGTGCGGCCCGTACAGGCCCTTCCCGAACTTCATGCGCGCGGGCGGAGCCCAGTCCAAGTGGTCGTGCACCTCCGGGGGAAAGTCGTAGTCCACGAGGAGCAGATAGCTCACCTCCTCGGAGTCGGACTCCCAGTTCAGCCAGGAGAGGCACGTATCGTGCAGCCAGCTCAGCCTTGCTGCGTTTTCTTCTGGCAGGGCGACCGTCTCGCAGGGGCCGTTGGGCATGGGTAGCGACATTGCTGCTGGGTACATGGCGTTGAAGTCCAAGTACGAGATCCAGCTGACGGGCTCCTCGGAGTTGTAGTCCTCCTCGCCCAGCTCGGGGATGTTGGCTTGAGCGAAGGGCTGGAAGATGCAGCTCAGCCCTCCCATGACAGAGGCCCGCACGTCCTTGTAGGCCTGCTCGTCGGTGATGAGGTGAATGGGTGTCTCGCGGGCCGAGTGCCGCAGCATGGCGTCCCAGGCGGCTCCGGGCAGCGTGACGTAGTGGATTGGGTCGAGCCCCGACTGCGCCCGGAAGGAGTCCCGGTAGCTCTCCATCACGTCCGCCAGGGCCAGGACGTCGGTGTGGAGGTAGCAGTCGTGGAACTCGCGGAAGGTCTCCCATCCCATGAGATTGGCGGTGTTGACGGCCAGCCGGTGGTCCTCTGCGCTCACCGCTTTTCCAGCCAGCACGCTGTCGTAGCAGTGCTGCTCCCACACCGCGGGCATCTCCCACGCCTCGGCGCCGCAGAAGTGCTCGAAGGGCATGGGCAGCTTGCGCAGGATGCAGTCCCACGCCTGCTCCAGCTCGCAGTGCGTCCGCCGCTGTTTGAGAGGCCGTCTTTGAGGCGGAGAGTCGGTCGGCGTGCGCAGCTGCAGCTCGGGGTGAAGCGAGGCCATCAGCGGGAAGAGCTCTGGCAGCTGCTTGTGGGTGCAGGCCCTGAGGTCGTCGATCATGCTGGCCAGGCTCGTGGGGAAGACGTTCATGCTGTCCACGAACCTCAGCGGGCCCCAGCTCATCTGCAGGCACTTCTCGCCCGACTTGCAGAGGACTCGGAGGCAGAGGTGGCTGTAGTCGCCCTGCTTGATTGCGGCCTGCAGGGCGCACCAGCCGCTGAGGGGCCTTGGCGCGGCCTTGGCCTTGGCCTTGGCCTTTGCCCTGCCCTTGGGCGCGGCCTTTGGTGCAGCCTTGGCCATGGGCATGGGCCTCTCGGACTCGCTTCCTTCCTCATCGCTCTCGGTGCCGTCGTTGTCGCTGTCCTCGCCGAGCTCTTCGCGCGGCGCCCTGCTGACAGGAGAGCCCATCGTGGCGATGTAGCGCAGCAGGAAGTGGAAGTCGTAGCCGCCCCCGTTGTGAAAGACCACTGGGATGGTCTTGGGCGTCTGGGCCGCGATGTTGCAGGAGTGGCACAGCGCCCCGAGATACTGCCCAGTGCCGTGGCAGTGGTGGAGCTTCTTCTCAGCGGTCTCGAAGGAGGCGAGGCACTCCCTGCAGTGAGTGGCGGCCCTGTGCTCCAGCTCCTCCCTCCGGGTCATGCTGACGGGCCGAGTTCGGCGTCTCCAGGTGAGGTAGTGGTCGGCCAGCTTGAGAAGGTCGTCCAGCATGGCGCGGACGGCGTGGTACTTGTCGCTGTCCCGCTCGTGGTGCGTGAGCCTCAGCCTCAGCTCCTCGGGTGGCACGTAGCCGCAGCGCCCGACAGCGACGTAGCAGGAAGAAGCCGCGACGGTCTGGCGCGCCGGCTGCTGCTGCGCCATGTGGACCGTCGGGGCGGGCGTGCTGTAGACCTCGAGGTCCGCGTAGCACGTCAGGGGCGCGAGCTCTGCGGAGGCCTTGCCCCTGTAGCGCATCAGGCTCTTCTCGGGCCCGGGCAGCGGCACTTTCCGAGTGCGCTCGGCTATCTCTCGATAGCACTGGGTGGCGCGGTGGCGCTGCCACGAGGCCTTCAGTGTGAAGCGGGCCATGCACCTCGGGCACTTGTACTCCGCGCAGCCGCCGGTGTTGGTGGGCGTGGCTCCCAGGGTCAGCCCCCGCCTGCTGACCAGCGCCTGGAAGTTGTGGATCAGGCTGTAGTGGCCGCTGTGCAGGAGAAGCAGCACGGTGTGCTGGACAACGCCCGTGCCACTCGGGGCGCGCTGCTGGAGGACGTGGTAGTACTCCAGCCCGTCCGTCCACAGGGTCTGCTGCCACACGAAGACGAAGACCTCCACCCGCCCGGCGTTGCGGAGCTCGAAGGCCTCGATGTCGTCGAAGTTCACGGGGCGGTCCGTCGGCAGGCCAGAGAAGTCCACCCCCGCGTCGGCCAGAGCGGGCTGCCAGCCCGGGGGGCGTGGTCCTCGGCGGCCGGCCAGCTCGGGGTAGAAGAAGGAGCCCGAGCAGCTCACGGGCTTTTGCCGCTCCCGCCAGGTGAGCCCCTCGACCCCGAGGCAGTGCGCGAGGACGCACCACATGAAGCAGCGGTGGTCCTCGTTCTGAGGGTTCCAGATGGCCTTCTTCTTGGACAGGGTCTCGGGCAGCTCCTTCCAGCAGCCTCCCGCCTCGTTGGGCGGCGGGGGCGCGGGCATGTCGGCCAGCTGCTGCGAGGGCGCGGTCAGCAAATACGCTGCCGTGATGCCCACGACGGTCCAGTCGGACTCGGGGAAGCGGGAGCGCTCAAGCGCGACCTCGAACTTCGTCCTGATGGCTGCCATCATGGTTCCGGCGCGGGCCGACAGAGGCGCGGGCCTCACGATCCACGGCGCCAGCCTGAGGTAGTGGAGCGTGAGCTCCCCTGTCCTCGTCCTCGTCCTCGTCGTTTACGGCCGGGCGCGTCAGCAGGATCTGGAAGCTGACCTTGGCGAGGAAGGGCAGCCGAATTGCCAGCAGGTCTTGGAGCCGGTCCACCAGCAGCCGCATGGCATCGATGGTGAAGACATGCTGCCCAGGAAGAGGGCGCAGCCGCAGCTCGCGGGTCCAAGCGGCCCCGCGCGGGCGCAGTTCTGTCACAGCGGCCTCGGCGCTAGGAGCGCGCGGCTCCTCCAGAGGCACCGCCCGGACAGCGCTGAGCCCCAGGCGGCCCCAGATGCGATCAGACAGCTCGGAGATCATGGCGCGAATTGGTTTGAGCTGAATAAATTGCTTTCTATAGAAAAAATAATAAATATTCCGTCGGTCGTACGAGCACCCTCAGCATTGCCGACAACTCCTGCTTTGTCGACCGCGAAACAACCATGCACCACAAGCATCACCCTTTTTTCAGTCATGTTCTGTCCGGGATTCGGCATCTACCGCGTCACAGCGAGTCGGCGGTGCGGCCCTGCAGGTTCAGCGCCGTGAGGAGCTCTCTGGAGGCCTCATCCAGCTCCTTGCGCGCCTTCTCGACCCGCTCCAAGGCTGCGAGGGTTGCGCTCTTGGCCGTCAGCGAGACCGGCAGCCGCTCAGCGTTTTTCTTGCTGACGAGCTGCTCCTCCACCTCGTAGAGCTCTCTCTCGATCTGGGCCAGCGAGGCGATGTCGCTCGTGCAAGTGCGGCGCTGCCTCAGGGCCTCGTGCTTCTCGCGGAGCGCTTCCATAGTCTCCCAGCTCTCCTCCTTGCGCTCCTCAGCCACCGTGGGAGCAGAGCTGCGAGCCGTGCGCTGATTCAGGCGCTTGCGAAGCTTGAGTCGAAGCTCTCGGGCATGCTTCAGCATCTCCTTCCAGTCCTGCATGTCGACCTCCTCCGCCGGGAACCTGCCGGCGACCCCGTCAGCGAACAGCCGCTCCAGCACGGGCGCTCCCCGAGTGAGCTCATCATGCAGGCGGCTCACCTCCTCCAAAGAGGCTCCCCGCTTCAGCGCTTCGGCATCGGCTGCGGCCCTCAGCAGAGGCCTCAGCTGCTCGCGGCGCTCCAGGACGTGGGTGGCCATTCTGAATTTTTTTTACTGAGCAAAAATCGGCTGCGGCATCGGAAGAAACTACAGCGGGCACTCGCGAGACGGTGGCTCCACACGCAGATCCGTGACCTCAAGACTCAAGCCGCACATGCCGCTCATCAACCACAAGCTGCGCGCTCTCAGCCTAACGCGCGCGGCGCAGTGAGCCAGCTCAGCGGGGCGGTCCGCAAACGTGCCGCCGGAGTTCCAGAAGCGTGCGTGGGCCGGCAGCTTGGCCTTCAGCATCCAATCGCCGCCGCGCGATTGCCTCACAGAAGGCAGCAGCCGCTGGCGCACGGCCTCGGGCGTGAGCTTCGCGTCGAAGACGCGCTCGGATGCGGCCGCCAGCTGCTCGACCAGATCGGTCTCGGCCCGCTCCCAGAAGAGCCTCGCGCGCTCATCGGTTGCAAAGCTCACGCTGGGGCGCTGCCCCTCGGAGAAGGCCCTGGGCTCCCATGGGATTTCCAGCGTAGCTTCGCTCTGCCAAAACAGCGGCTCCAAGCACAAGAATTTGCCACCCTTAGCATTGGAGCGCACCTCGCCCAACTTCCACATGCTAGCCTGGCTCGTCATCCTTTTCTGTCTCCGATTAAAAAAAGATTGGTCCGAGCATGCGAAACTGCTTGAGCCGCGCCCTTGCCTGTGCGTGCTTTGTTGTGCTGGTGGTAATTGTTGAACATGCCGAGACTGCTGGAGCTGTTTTGCGGCACAAAGTCGATTGGCCGAGCCTTCGAGGCGGCGGGGTGGGAGGTCGTCTCCCTGGACATCGTGTCGAAAATTGAGCCCACGATCCTGTGCGACATCCGGAGCTGGGACTACACGCTGTTTCCGCCGGGGCACTTTGACATGGTCTGGGCCAGCCCGGTCTGCACGGAGTACAGCCGAGCTCTGACGATGCGCCCTCGACGACTCGAGGAGGGCGACGCGCTGGGGCTCAGAGCCCTCGAGATCATGGAGCATTTCGACCCGCTCATGTGGGTCATAGAGAATCCGGCCACCGGGCTGCTGAAGACCCGCCCGTTCATGGAGCGCCTACCCTGGGTGGACGTCACCTACTGCATGTATGGGACTCCGTACAGGAAGCAGACCCGACTGTGGACCAACATGCGCTGGAGACCGAGCCGAGGGCTGTGCAGGAGCGGCAGTCGGTGCGACGCGTGGGAAGACGGGAGGCATCTGAGGGGCGCCCAAGGGGGGCCTCGACTCATGGGGGGCCTGCGTGAGAAGGTCAGAGGGCAGTCGCGTGAGCTGCTTTACAGCATTCCTACGGCGCTGAGCGAGGAGATTGCGAGTGCGGCCACGGCAGAGCTTGCGGATCGGCTGAGCATTCCGGACTGAACCGAGGATCATTTCTTATAAGATCCTTCTCCAGTAACAAACGAGGTTGGGCGAGCCAGTGGTTCCTATAGGTTCCTACAAGGGCCCAAAAAACTCCGACGCCCTTCGTCTGGTTGGGTCATGAGCCGTTGGGCAGACCAGTACTTGAAAACGAACCCCCCCCCGCACCCGTTGGGCGAACCAGTACTTAAAAAAAAAAACGAAACCCCCCAGGCGCGTTGGGCAGACCAGTACTCGAAAAAAAAATCCGAAACCCCTCCAGACCTGTTGGGCAGACCAGTACTTGAAAACGAACCCCCCCCGCACCCGTTGGGCGAACCAGTACTTAAAAAAACGAAACCCCCCAGGCACGTTGGGCAGACCAGTACTCGAAAAAAAAAAATCCGAAACCCCTCCAGACCCGTTGGGCAGACCAGTACTAAGCCAAAAATGCCGGGCCCTTTGGGCAGACCAGTACTCGAAAAAAAAAAATCCGAAACCCCTCCAGACCTGTTGGGCAGGCCAGTACTTGAAAAAAAAAACGAAACCCTTCCAGACCCGTTGGGCAGACCAGTACCAAGCCAAAACCCCCGAAGCCTTTGGGCAGACCAGTACTCGAAAAAAAAATTCCGAAACCCCTCCAGACGTGCTGGGCAAACCAGAACTTAAAAAATCCGAAACCCCTCCAGACCCGTTGGGCAGACCAGTACTAAGCCAAAAATGCCGGGCCCTTTGGGCAGACCAGTACTCGAAAAAAAAATCCGAAACCCCTCCAGCCCTGTTGGGCAGACCAGTACTTGAAAAAAAGCGAAACCCTTCCAGACCCGTTGGGCAGACCAGTACCAAGCCAAAACCCCCGAAGCCTTTGGGCAGGACAGTACTCGAAAAAAATCCGAAACCCCTCCAGACCTGTTGGGCAGGCCAGTACTTGAAAAAAAGCGAAACCCTTCCAGACCCGTTGGGCAGACCAGTACCAAGCCAAAACCCCCGAAGCCTTTGGGCAGACCAGTACTCGAAAAAAAAATCCGAAACCCCTCCACGTACTGGGCAAACCAGAACTTAAAAAAAAATCCGAAACCCCTCCAGACGTGCTGGGCAAACCAGAACTTAAAAAAAATCCGAAACCCCTCCAGACCCGTTGGGCAGACCAGTACTAAGCCAAAAATGCCGGGCCCTTTGGGCAGACCAGTACTCGAAAAAAACGATCCCGCCCGGACCCGTTGGGCTAACCAGTGCTTAAAAAACCCGACCGAGCCAGCATCAAACGAGGTTGGGCGAGCCTGTATCAAACGAGGTTGGGCGGAGGCGTACTAAAGCGCACGCTCAACCGCTTGTACTGTGGCCGCCTATATCACAGTGGCCCCACAACACAACGTCGCCTGCTTGGTGCTGCTCGCTCCTACGGTGCCCGCACGGCACCGGGTACCCTCGGCACTGTGCCCGCTCGGCACAGTGCCCGCTCGGTACGTCCTAGTGCCCGCTCGGCACGTCTAGCTACAAGTGCCCGCTCGGTACGTCCTAGTGCCCGCTCGGCACGTCTAGCTACAAGTGCCCGCTCGGCACGTCTCCCTACAAGTGGTCTACCTACTAGTGCCCGCACGGCACTGTGCCCGCTCGGCACGTCTACCTATAAGTGCCCGCTCGGCACTGTGCCTGCTCGGCACGTCTAGTTACAAGTGCCCGCTCGGCACTGTGCCCGCTCGGCACGTCTACCTATAAGTGCCCGCTCGGCACTGTGCCCGCTCGGCACGTCTAGTTAAAAGTGCCCGCTCGGCACTGCCCCGCCTCCCACTCCACGAAGTTCTCCTGGACCTGACACGTACGACAGCCTGACAGGAAAAAAAAAACTCAGGGGGGACGTGTTGGGGTGAAGCGCATGCCGATTCCAAGCATGTAAAACCATGTCATGCGAAAATCATGTCAAAAACCATGCAAGACCGTGTCATGCGAAAATCAAGCAAAATCATGTCAAAATCCGTGCAAAACCATGTCATGCGAAAATCATGTCAAAAAAACATGCAAAAACGTGTCATGCGAAAATCAAGCAAAATCATGTCAAAATCCGTGCAAAACCAAGTCATGCGAAAATCAAGCAAAATAATGTCAAAACCATGCAAATTCGTGCAAAACAAGCTAGCCCACCAGGGCGCGCGCGTACAACGAGCATTTCCGGAAAAACGTGGCAATTAGTCTGGGAATGGGCTTTGCAAACACAAAGGTTACGCAGAGGCGCTCGCTGGGCTGGAGGCGAAAAGAACCGTCTCGGACATGGGGAAATACTTTCCCAAGGAGAGGCGCTCACTGGGCTGGAGGTGGAAAGATCCGTCTCTCCACAATGATCCGTCTCTCCACAATGATCCGTCTCGGGGATTTCTCGCTCCCAGGAGAGGCGCTCACCGGGCTGGAGGCAATAAGATCCGCCTCGGACCTGGGAATTAAAGTCTTTTAAGGAGAGGCGCTCACCGGGCTGGAGGCGGGAAGATCCGTCTCGGACCTTGGAATAAAAGCCCTCTAGGTAGAGGCGGTCACCGGGCTGGAGGCGGAAAGATCCGTCTCTCAACAATGATCCGTCTCTCCACAATGATCCGTCTCGGGGATTTCTCGCTCCCAGGAGAGGCGCTCACCGGGCTGGAGGCAATAAGATCCGTCTCGGACCTGGGAAGTAAAGTCTTTTAAGGAGAGGCGCTCACCGGGCTGGAGGCAATAAGATCCGTCTCGGACCTGGGAATTAAAGTCTCTTAAGGAGAGGCGCTCACCGGGCTGGAGGCGGGAAGATCCGTCTCGGAAATTTCTTGTTCCCAGGAGAGGCGGGAAGATCCGTCTCGGGAATTTCTTATTCCCAGGAGAGGCGCTCACTGGGTTGGAGGTGGGAAGATCCGTCTCGGAGACCCGTCTCGGGTCGAGGGAAAAAAGAATTCCCAAAGGCACTCGCCAAGTAAAAAAAAAATGATCCGCGCCCGGGTGGAATCGAGCCTGCGGTCTGCAAGCTTCAGAGCTTCAGAGCCTCTTCCAATTGAGCTATGGACCCTTACTAGTCAAGCACGGAGACTCCTGTGCCAGAGAGCGTCACCAGCTGATAGGCTATCAGGTGGATGAACACATCAGTCTTCGTACCGTCGAGCGCCTTGAATGTGAACCGAGCCAGGTCGCCCGAACGGGTGCTGACGCCGCTCAGGGGCATCTTGGGCACGCGCTCTGTCGGGAAGCCCGCTATGAAGCTGTGGCGCAGGTAGCCCGCGCGGTCGATGTCGATGGTGCGCACCGTGTCGTCGTAGGTCCCCGCTAGGACCGATAGGAAGTGGAAGTGCTCAGAGGCTCCCTTCATAGGATTGTGCGGGTACTGCAGGCTGCCCAGCTGCATCTGCGACTCCAGGAGACTGTCTTCCTGCCTGGCCGCTCCGATGGGGGCCACGTCCTGCCCCGGGTTGGCCAGCAGGTGGATCTTAGAGCCCGCGTCGTTGTCCCAAAAAGTCACGAACGCTCCAATGAGTTTCGTGAAGGCGCGCGCCACGGTGACGTTGTGCTCCGCCACGCCCGGAGGCACCGTGGACTGCTGCGTGTGCACCGTGGGGTAGCTGAACACCAGGGACCTGCCTGACAAAAGCACGCGGTTGAACGACTCCACGAGAGCTGAGTCTAATACGACCTGGGAGGCCAGAACTCGGACGTTCTGGATCTCGAAGTCGGTGCTCAGCGTGGCCCCCGCCGGGTGCGCCCCGGCGTTCTCGGACCACAGCGCAGTCGTCGCGTCCGCGAACTCGATCTCTATCACCAGGTTCAGCTGCGGCGGCAGCATCTTCCCGCAGCGCAGGATGCCAACCATGGTGGGGCGCAGCAGCACGTCCGCGTAGCCGCTCTGGTGCACCGCGCGGGGCGTCCGAGAGTTGTTCACCTCGTCGAAGCCCTCCACGGCCTTGTTCTGGTTGTACTCGCAGCCCTTCAGCAGGTCATGCACGGCCACGGTGCGGCCGTAGTAGTTTATGTCGTCGCAGCGCTGGCCGTTGGCGAAGACCTGGATCCTCTGGATGAAACAGGCGGGGTTCGGAGTGGCAGGCGCCAGCGGGTTGGTGGCGTCCGTGTTTTTGACTCTGAAGGCGATCTTGATCGACTCGGGGTCGATGAACGAGGTGCCGCTTGTCAGCGGAATGCGGCAGACCCTCGAGGTGGCGGGGGAGAAGGAGCTCAGCGTGCTGGGGAAATACTGCACGTCGTGGCGTGCGGTCACGTAGTTGGTGTTGCTGGTTTTCAGCTTGTAGTCCAAGCTCTGCATCAACTCATCCTGTGCTCCGGCTGTGTCTACCTCCATGCTTCTTTACATGTAGCGCAACACTCATTTTTGTTCGTACGGCGAAGGAGAGTCTAGGCCGCCTCGATGTCTCGGGCCAGCTGGTCGTAGCTCGGCGGAGGCAGGCGGCTATGGCGCGACTGCCCCGAGCTGCGGGAGCTTGCCCGGGAGTTCGGCTGGGACTGAGGCAGAGTCACGGGGTTCAGGCCCCAGGAGAAGGGGCGGGGCGTGTGATTGGTCTGCGCCTGGACTCGGAAGCCAGACTGCGAGGAGGCGCGGTTGCTTGCGGGGCTGCCCGAAGTGCTGCTGCCGGTGCGCAGCGTGAAGTGCTGGGGCTGCGTGGCGTCGTTCATACCGTTGGCGGACCGGACGTCCTGCACGGCCACGTCCTCGCTGCCCTGCTGAGGCCGGAAGAGCGTGTTCTCCAGCACCCAGCCCGTGCCGCGGGCCAGGCCGTAGGCTGCGCCGCCTGCGAGTCCCACAGCCAACCCTGCAGTGGCCGCTGCGCCGACTCCCGCCGTGGCAGCCATCGCTCCCGCAACCTCGCCCGCCGTGGGCGCCAAAGCAGCGGCCCCTTCTGCCAGGCCCCCCAGGTAGCCAAAGGCCCCGCCCACGCCCTCTGCGGCAACGGCTACCTCTCCCTCCTCCGCAGCCACCGCTGCCGTCTCCTCTATGGCCTGCGCTGCGCCGCGCTCCACCTCCTGCGCGCGCTGCCCCGCCTCGTCAAGGAGGCGCTCTACGTCGTCGGGTCGGCCTATGATCTGCGGCGGCGGCTGCGGCTGCGGCCCTGGGCGGGGCAATACATTCATGCGCACGTACTCAGCAGCGTCCTGGGGGAGCTGGGAGCGGAAGGCCTGCACCGCCGCGAGCCCTGCTGCTCCTGCGCCCACCAGGTCCGCTGCTGCCTGCGCTCCGTCGGCCGCGCTGCGCAGACGGACCGTGATGGAGGGCGGGCCCTGGCCGTTGTTCGTCAGCGCGTCTGCCTCTGGGTCTCCTGCCAGGTCGTCCTCGCCGAAGCGGTTTCCTCCGCCTTGGCGCATCCGGGACAAGTCCTCGTCCGTGGCCTCGGCGGGAGTACGGAAGCCTTCCTCTGGAATCGCCCTCAGCGGCGTGTGCTGCAGAGGCTGCGGGTTGGGGTCCTCGCTGGACTGGACGAAATCGTCCAAGTAGAAGTGGCTCGTGACGAACGTGGTGGCCTTGCGGTCCGGCGGGTCCAGGGGCAGCGGCTCGTTCCGCTCCAGGTAGCCCACAACCTGCTCGAAGCGCGGGCGCTGGCTGAAGCCGTGGGCCCGAAGGGTCTTCATTTACTGTTGCGCAGCTTCGCCCGCTGCGCGTTCGACGCCCCTGCGCGCGGCGCGCGCGTAGCGCAGCTGAGGTACCTGGCGGTGCACGGCCTCCGTCAGCCGGCTCACATCATCCAGGTGCCGCTGCCCCTCTTGGGCCAGCCGGCGCTCGCCAAGCCAGGCGTTGAAGGCCCTCGCCTCCTCCAGCTCTCGCTGGCGCTTCAGCAGCAGCGGCTGCAGGTCGTAGCTGGGGTACGTCTTTCGAAACCACCGGAGCATCTGCGGCTCGTTGCGAGGCTCTATGCTCATCATGGTTTTTACACTAGGACGCTAGCTCCCGCCGTCAGCCGGTCGTAGGCCGACTGCCTCTCCAGCATGCGCATGGCGCGCTCGCTCGGACGAGGCGCTTCTACGGGCTCGGGCCGTACCTCTCTGTGTACCTCGGGCTCGGGCTGTACCTCGGGCTCGGGCTGTACCTCGGGCTCTAGCTGCGGCTCGGGCACGGGCGCTGCCTTGGGCGCAGCCTTGGGCTTGGGTGCTGCCTTGGGCTTGGGAGCTGGCGCGGCAACTGCCTTGGGTGCTGCCTTGGGTGCTGCCTTGGGCGCGGGCGCTGCCTTGGGCACGGGCGCTGCCTTGGGCACGGGCGCTGCCTTGGGTGCTGCCTTGGGCGCTGGTTTGGGTGCTGCCTTGGGCGCTGCCTTGGCCACGGGCGCTGCCTTGGCCACGGGTGCTGCTGCTGCCTTGGGTGCAGCCTTGGGAGCCGTCTTGGGCTTTGTGGGAAATCTCACCCTCTTGGGACGGAAGGGGGAGTCATGCGCCGGCTCCGTGGGCAGGTCGTCGATCATTTTTTCTCTCCTCGCCAGGTCGTCGATCATTTTTTTGCTCTTCGGCAGGGGCAGCTCGGGCGGCTTCGGCTTGTTTTTACTACCCGGAGGTCTGCCTCTAGGCCTTGGCGCCGGTTGCGCTTGCTTCATCGGTTTTTTAATAGTAAATATTTTTTTAAAAGACCTTCGGGGAATTAGACGTGATCCAAAAACAGCACGAAGGACAAGGACGAGCCCCGCAGTCGGACGACTTGGCCTTCCAGGTCTGTCAGCCGGAAGCGCAGGTGTCTCAGGGTGATGGGGCCCCTAACGGCCATGAAGTGCCCGTCGTCGGAGCCGGTCTCCACGATGGTGCCCACGCCGCTCTTCAGCGTTATCTTGGACAGGATGTCGTCCCCCCGATTGCCCAGCACGCGGCTGGCGTTGGCCAGCTGGGGGCAGCGCAGGTAGACCTCGTTGTATGCCATCATGCGCACGAACTCGAAGACCTGCTGCCCGCCGGAGACGAAGCTCGGGCCGAGCATGTGGTCGATGCTGAAGGGCTTGGATGGCGAGGCGGCCGGCGAGGGGGGGTAGTCCACAGCGTTAGGGAACTGCTGCTGCAGCTCCAGATCGTTCAGAATGAGGCGGTTGCCGTCGTAGGCTACGCTGAGGCTGTTCGTGGTCTCGCTGTAGGTAGCAGTAGCGAAGTTGGAGCTGATCCAGGCGGCCAGCCGGGAGCCCGTGTAGGCGCCCTCGGGCAGCAGCGCCCAATTCAGCGTGCCGAGCGCGGCGTCCACCCAGTAGAGGTAGCGGCCCCGGTCTGTCGAGAGGAAGCTGTCGGCGATTCTGATCTTGTAGACGGCCAGCCTGGCGTCGCTCTGCAGGTGCAGGGACTCTCCCAGGTCTACCTCGAAGTCGCTGTCCGAGCCGGCTACCCTCTTGCGGCTGTCCACGTAGATCGTCGTCATTCTTTTCTTTAGGAAGCCACCCGTTCTGCGAACGACGGGCGGCTGGACTGCTGCGACGGAGGTGCAGCAGGAGATATTCTCGCACCTCGCATTGATGAGCGTAGAGCTAGCGAACAGCTTCTGGCCCAGGAAGCTGAGCGCCGCTCCCATCGGCTTCTTTTTCAGAGCGAAGCGCTCTTCGAAGCGCAAGTAGAACATCTCATTCTTTGGCTTGAGGTAGTAGACGAAGAGGAAGCTGTAGGGCTCTCGGGTCGCCTGCTCGTAGATCCTGTGCAGCTTGTCCTTCGGCAGCAGGGCGCTGAGCTCTTCGATGACGGCCTCCAGCTCGTGCTGGTTGCGCAGCCGCAGCAGAGGAATTGCTGATTGACCCGCACGGCTGCGCTGATTAGTCTCAGCTTCTGTGAGCTCACCCAGGTGCTGATTTGGAGGTGCCGACCCCTGATGAAGAGCGTGTCCAGGGCGCCGTGGGCCTTGTGCAGCTGTGGGCTATCTGCGAAGTCGTCGCAGATTATCAGCACCTGATACAGCTTCTTCATCTCCAACTTCTTGGATGTCTCGGTGATCTTGCGCTGCCTCTGGATGATGTCCCGCAGCGCTGCCTCGTCCCACTCGTCGTAGTAGGCCCTCTCCCGTTCGGTATTCACCCCCAGGTCCTCCTCTATGTACTTCTTGACGGGGATCCAGCCATCGTCGATATTGATGGACGGACTGAAGATATAGATTTTCTCGAAGACTCCGCGGTATTGCTCCAGAATCATGCTGATCAGCGCCACGGTTTTGCCGGACTTGCTGGGGCCGAGGAAGATGCCCGTACATGGTACCAGGGGCACCACGGGGTCCGAGGGCTGTTTGCTGCTGTACTCTGCCGTAGGAAACAGCTTGATCGTCCCCATCTCCTTTGCCTTACTTCCCAAATTCGACGGGAAGCCGGGCAGTGAGACCGGGATGAATCTAAAGGCTGGCATGCGGCTGAAGTACATGGGAAGCAAATCGTGGTTGGCCCCACACGTGGACCGGCTGCTGGGGGACGTCGCCGTGCTTCACTCGCCCTTCTTCGGCTCTGGAAAGCTGGAGTACTACCTCGCAACCCGGCGTCCGGCCCTGGCGGTGCGCGGCGTCGACGCCTTCGAGCCCGTCGCAAACCTGCACCGCTGCTACTTAAGGCAAGACCCGGTCTTCCTGCGCTCCTTACTGCGCCTGGCTGGACGCAAGATAGACAGGCTCTTCTACTTCAGTCGCCTCCTGCCGGGCACTCAGAGAGGCCGCGCCGGGCGCCGGGCCGCCTGCTCGTACGTCCTGCTGCGCAACAGCTTCTCGGGAAAGTGGGGCTCCTTCACACAGCAGCGGCCACTGGCCCTGAGCAGCGTGCGGCGTCTGCAGCGGCCTCCGAGAAATGTGACAGTGCGATGCCAGGACGCGCTGGCATATCTACGCGCTCTGCCCAGCCAAGCGCCGCGGCATTGTATCTATGCCGATCCTCCCTCCATCTTCCCAGGCCGCAGCATGAACTACTATGGCACGAGAAGGCGGGGGCATGACCTGGCCTTCCACTTGGAGCTCCGAGACGCGCTCTTCGCAAGCGGCCTGCCCTTCCTCGTAAGCATAAACGACGTGCCTGAAGCCTGGGAGCTCTACAGCAGCCGGCTCCATCACAAGGCTGTGCTCGGGCAAGAACAGCTCCAAGCCAGAGCTGCTGGTGCTGCATCAGGGCAATCCTGCTGTAGCGACAGGAATGGCCGGAGCAATCCTGTGTGTGCCGCAGGATTGAGGCAGCAATCCTGTGGCCAACACAGGATTGCCAGGGCCGCACCAGGCCCGCACCAGACCCGCACGTTGGCGTGGAATTTGTAACGGGAAGACTTTTCAGCAGCTTCTCAAACAGTGAGAATCTGCAAATTCTTAGGCGAACGCCAGCGCAACACCCAACCTGCGAATTTGAAGAAGCTCACCGTTTTGAGCTCCTTCAGCAAAGTTCCCAAGACCGAAGCCGCGGAGCCGGCCTTGCTTTTCCAAGCCTTTTGCGCACTTTTCGGCCCCAAAGAGAGAGCGGTGACAAAGCGGTGACATCGTCGATGACCGTGTTTTTGGGCCAAAAAGCGCCGTTTTGGACAGGTAGCGAGAGCCCATAGTAAGATGGTTTAAGCGTTGCGCTGCTCTCCGCAGCGACGTTTCGGAGGCTCGATTCCTCCCGGGGCCTCGGCGGGCTGACGTGTTAGAGACCGGTGACTTCGGCGGTGACAAGCTCGGCGGGCTGACGCGTTACGTGGAAAAGCCTCGGCGGGCTGACGTGCACCTCGGCGGGCTGGCGCGTCAGACACTGGCAGGCTCTGGGGCCGTGCCTCGGCGGGCTGACGTGTTAGAGACCGGTGACTTCGGCGGTGACAAGCTCGGCGGGCTGGAATTCGCAGGTTTTTCGGGGCAGAATACGGATTTCGGAGCACTGCAAACACCTGGAACCGGTTTTCGCAGGAAAACGAGCGAATTTGCAGGCCCGGCTGAACTTTTGACGCCGGACACGAAAAAACGCACTTTTCGGAGTTCGCCGTTTTCTGCGCTTTTTGCACCAAAATCGGAGTGGTGACATTGACCGG
>CAUJNA010002632.1:0-27383 GCA_963377175.1 Effrenium voratum | reverse complement strand
TTTGTTAGATTTTTTTTAGCATTTGTTAGCTTTTGTTAGCTTTTGCTAGAGTTCGTTAGCTTTACGGAGCTTTTGGCGCCATTTGTTGCCTTTTTGTAAACTTCAGCAGGTTTTGGGGGGGGGGAGGCTGCAAACACTTTTGTCACGCTGGGCTGCCTTAATGCGTGAAATGTGACACAAAACCCATCGCGCGCCATGAGCGGTTTAGCTGAGAAGCAGTAACATGTTTGCAGAAATGGCCAGGCGAGCAGTTCAGGGGCCAGCGAAGACTAGGGATTGTTCTGCGGTGTCTCCATAGGTGCTTTGTAAGAGGCCCGGCTGCGCGCAAGCAACTGAACGTATCTTGGGGACGGAGGCAAGCGACCCAGCCACCCAGCCGCCCAAGTGAACGTTCTTCCAAACATGGCGCGGGGTTAAGGGTGGACTGCCTCATAACGAGGCATTTTCTTTTTGTTGCCAGTTCATGCTCTTGAAAGCCTTGTTGGATTTTTTGCTGCACAGTTGCTGCGTTAGCCTTTTTTAGCTTTTGTTAGTTGTCTGTTAGCTTTCTATAGCTTTCTGTAGATTTTTGTAGCTCCCAGCAGGTTTCTTATTGGAATTTGTTAGCTCCAGCATGTTGGCCCGCGCGCTTGAAGCAGGCTGTTTCAAAGCGGTATGTTACATGTTTCAATGAGACTTGGCGTAGTCCCTGCCAGCCAGTCCCTTGTCAGTGCTGTTTTTTTTTTCCTCCGCGCCTTCGGCGCGGACGTGCCTGCTTTTTTTCTCCCAAAAGCATCTCTGATGCGATGGGTTCTCGTGTAGTCGAAGTTTTCCGCGATGGGAGCCTGGGTTGCAACCGGTGGCCGGCAGGTTTTTAAGTGCGAGGCTTGCGATCCAAGATCGGAACAAAGATCTTCGAGCGCCACTTTTCGGAGCCATCAGTGGGGGGGCACTTTGTGGACTTGCTTTTGGGTTCCCAGGCTCACCTTATTTCTCCGCGCCTTCGGCGCAGACTTAGTTTTAGTTACTCGGTGCTGCGTAACGCGGTAACGTGCCGTGTGTTGTCTCGTATTTGTTGGTCCTTCGTGGCGCGCCACTGTCCGTTCAAGTGTTGCCAAGCATGAGCCTGCAGGGGGGGGGGCACTTTCGGGGTCCGTGTTCACGCCTGCCTTGCGCGGACGAATTCTAGTTCCTCTCCTGTGCGCGCCCAGCGGTTATAAACAAGATGTTTCCAGCGTGCTCAGTCGGCAGCTCTGCGCGCAGAAGCAGTGTCGGTGGATTTGCAAGGTTGTGTGTGTGTGCGCGGGCGTCTCTGTATCTCTGCATTTGGGCGCATTTCGGACAGCAGTGTGTGTATGTGCTTCAGACGGCAGGGTTGCCAGCTTCAAGCCAGTCCCTGGCCGATGGCGGACTTAAGAAAGGAGATAGCCCGGCTCCAGAAGCGACAGCAAAGGGAAGCTTGGCATTTGGAGAGAGCTGGCCTAACCCCACGCCAGAAGAAGCTTGTTCTCACTGTGTACATGTGCAGCGGCTTCTGCGTGGATGCGGCGCAAGGCTTTGTGGAGGTTCTTCAACGCAAACGGAAATCTTGCCAGGGGCAGCCGACTCCTGATGTTGTTGAGTGGTTCAACTCCTTGCCAGAGGAGGAGATGGTGCGACTCTGCTGGCCGGAGGCGCCCGCTGATGAGCGCATCTTGGCCGAAGCTGAAAGGCATGTAGCAGGACTTCAGACTTCGCGCTGGGTGCAAGACATGAATTACAGCCGCGGCGTTGCCGTGCCAACTTACAACGTCGCAGCCGAATATCGGCGGCGTGCAGGAGGGCAGCAGCCAGCGCTGCAGAGCTCCATGCTTGGTCGTGATGGCCGGCGTGGCCGGCCCGGCCGCTATCTACGATTGTGGGCGCAACGATTTCGCGCCAAGTGGGGCCTTGCTTACCAACGTATCCCGGCATGCTCTTTTCCTTCTCCTGCCGAGGAACGTGAGAAAGGCTGGCCGGGAACAAACACGCGTGCTGGCGCATGTTTATCTTTTTTCAAGCGACCTTTGCCTTGAAGAAACGCCCAGGGGGGGGGCTAAATTTTGACCCTTCTTCCTGCTCTACCCAAAAGAGTAAATCTCTTGCGGGGGGAAAAAACTTGCCCCCCGCTTCTGGTCTTCCCGAAAGACGAAATCTCTTGCGGGGGGCCAAAACCCGCCCCGCCAAAACTGGCTCAAAATGCGCCCCCGCGCCCTGCCAGGCAAAGCTGTTTTTCCATTGGATAGACTGGCTTGAGCAGCAAGCTGGAGTGTTCCACAAAGAATTGGCCTTTGTCAACCTGGATGAGTCTTCTCTTCAGCTATCCTTTCTGCACGAGAAAGGCACGGTGGTGAAGCGGTCTCAATGGCGACAAGGAGTGGGGCCAAAGCGGGCGCGCCCGTCTCGAGGCGCTGTAACTTTGATTTGTTTGAGTTCGGCAGACCCTGCTCTGCAACGGCGGCTGCGCCAATACTTGGTTGGAAACAAATCCATATTCTTGCAAAAAGATTTGCGGGCTGTGCGCGACGCGCAGCCAGAGAACATTCGTGTTTTTCGTGAGACATCATCCTGGGCAACGAGCCAGTTGATCACCGAGGTGTTGTCAGATCTGGAGACTCTGGCTGCTTCGTTTCCTTCCAAGCAGCTGTGCGTTGTGATGGACAGCGCCGCGCAGCACCTGAGTGAACGCGTGGTGCGAAGGGCTGCCGAGGCCAATATCTGGCTTTGCGTGGTGCCGCCGAAAGCCACAAGCTACATGCAACCCCTCGATGTGCAAACCTTCAGTCTTTTGAAACATCATCTGAAAGACAAGTTCACGGAGGTGGCTATGTCTGCCGCAGGCGGTGTTGTCTCGCGACAAGCGTGGCTTCGCGTGCTCTTCGGCCTGTGCGAGTTTATGAACAGCCGAGAGCGGCGAAGAGGCTTTGAAGCATGTGGCATTTGTGGCCGGGGCAACCTTTCCACAGAGCTTTCTAGGCTAGGTCTTGCAAACTACAGGGCAGCCGCCGTAGGCGGAGTTGTGCCCATGCCAGAACCTCACATTTTTGCTGGCCACTACTCTAAGAGCCTGGTCCGTCAGTTTTTTTTGCTGTTGCAGCCAACGCTCCCGGTCTTAGACTAAGGGCTTGTTCCATGTGTGCAGTAAGCGCAGGGCGTACCGTCATGCACAGTGGAGGATCTAGCGTGTGTCTGCGAAACAGGGCCATTTTCGGGGACCGATTTCGGGTCCGCTTTACCGCGCACATGCCTTTTGCTTGTAAGTTGCCAGAGGAAAGGAAAGGGATGCCAGGCCAAGATCACGCAACCGTTTGAGCGTTGGACGTGTAGTCGGAGTTGCGCGAATGCCTGGGGATCAAGACCAGGAAGGCTGCGTTTCACGCTTGTTTTCCTGTTGGGGCTGCCGCTGTGGCTGCTGCCGGCGTTGCCAGAAAGCGCAACGGCAACGCAGCGCCGCCGGGGGTAAAATGAATCCAGCTTATGTTTGGGCTGCAGGCCTGTTGCGTGCAGATTGTGAAGCAACTTTGGCAAGCAAGGTGATTGCGATGTGTTGCTTGCAGCGTGAAGCTCAGAAACTGCGAAGCCTGCAGGACACAGCCCATGGAAGGATCCAACGCTCCAGCGCCTCCTGCGGCTCCTGCCTTTACATCAAGCCAGGAAAAGTTGCCAGAGGAGAAGGAGAAGTTGAAGGAGAAAGCTCCAGCATCAGCGTCTGCCACAGCTTCTGCCACTCAATCAGTTTTGCAAAAGCTGAAAGAGAAGCGTTCGATGCTCGCAGCCGAGAAGCGGCAAGTTGCCAAGCAAGTCCGCAAGGAAGCGAAACGCCTGGCCAAAATTAAGAAGGCCCTTGGGCGCTTGACAGAGTCGGAGATGCGCGAATGCCTGGAGAAAAAAACCAAGAAGGCTGTGTGAGTTTCGCCTATGCCGAATGCCTGGAGATCAAGACCAATTGTGGCTGTGTGATTTTCACGTGTGCTGAATGCCTGGAGAAGAAGACCAATGTGGCTCTCTAGCTTTGCGCTTGTTTTCCTCTTGGGGCTGCCTGCTTGAATAGGCGTTGCCAGAAAGTGCACCCGATGCGCGCTCGTAAAAGTTGAAAAAGAAGTTGGCGCGTGGCTTTTGTTTGAGTAAGAGCGTGTCCCACGGATGGTCAGTCAATCCATGCTTTGGGTTTTCACCAGTTTGGGGGTGGGCGTGGCATGAGCAGACATGGCATGTTTGGTTTCTTGACCGCGTGCAGGGTTCTTGCTCGCGTGGGTGTGTTTGCGCAGCGCTTAATTGCGTGCCTGTGTGCATGATGAAGTTTTTGTGCTTGGGCGTGGCCAAACTTGTTCAAGCCTTTGCTTTGAAGCCATTTTCTCGCACGTTTTGGCGTTTTGGCGGTGTGAGGCGCGTGTGAGCTGCAACTGTCCGATTGTTTGTGTGGAGCAGGCGTCGCATGTTTGACAGAATATTTGCAGTGTGAGCCATGTGCGCAGTTTTGAAAGGAAGCCCTGACGCATCCCCTTTTTCCCCTTCCTTCGGGTGTTCCAAGCGTTTCCCAGAGAGAGAGAGGAGAGAGAGTGTGTGTGTGTGGTGTGAGGCTTTGGGCATGGCCTTGTTCCATAGCGTGTGTGTGTGTGTGGTGTGTGTTTGTTCCCCGGAACAAACGTCGGAAATCTGCTTGGGTGTCACAGATGTGGCTTTCGACAGCGTGATAGGGTGGCCAGCAGCGGTGCACACGGGGTTGCCGTTGTTGTTTGGGGCTTGTGTTCTGTGGTACCGGAGCTTCGCGCTCGTAGCTGACGGTCCTTCCACAGGCCAAAATGCAGCTCCCTTCCCCCAACGGGTCAGAAATGTGGCACACGGAGCTTTGACAGGGTGCAGTCAGTGACCCGCAGCGGGCTGGACTTCCCACGCGCGTGTCGGCGTTGTTATTGAGCTTGTGCTCTGTGGTAGCGGAGCTCCGCGCTCAAGCTGACCGTCCTTCCACAGGGGCCACCGCAGCTCCCCTCCCCCTTCCCCCCCTTCCCCCCCACCAAGACAATGATGTGGAGGTGAGGAGCGTGTGGCCGGTCAGATAGAGGTTCGGGGTGGGAAAGTAGGCGCAGCCTGTGCGCTTTCCTCTGCCTGCCGGTCGGGGGCCAAGTCTTTGCAAGGCCCTTTTCCAGAGGAAGCGCCGTGGAAAGCGCCTGGCTGGGAGATGTTGCAATGTCTTGCGTTTATGGGCTGGACTTGTGGCGGGGCTGGCAGTGTGCTTAGGCCTCTTACGCGCGCGCAAAGAGATTCTGCATCATTCTGCATCATTGATGTGACGGTGGAAGTTGCGTCGTGACGTTGGATTGTGGATTCCGCCTCAAATCATTGTTAGGTTGGGGCACGGGGAAGGGTGACTGGCTGCAGCCCCGTTAGGATGGGGTACGGGGAAGGGTGACTGGCTGCAGGCCAGTGCCCTTGTGCGCAATGAGCGGCAGCAGTGGCTCCTTCACTAGAAGCAGCAGCAGCAGTAGCTCCACAAGTTCTGATTCCCTGGCATCTTCAGAAGTGCCCGAGCATCCCGCCGAGGAGGAAGTCTTGGATTTGGAGGAAGGTGCTAGCAGTGGCGATGAAGGCTGCGACCGATTTGCGAACATGTCGGCAGCAAAGCCAGACCTGAGCTACCGAGGCCACACAGTCCATTTCTGGACGATCCCGTACTCAGCCATCGAGGGCCGTTTGACTGCAGAAAACACATCCAAGAAGGGCATGCTGCGGCGTTTTCAAGAAGTCTACGGCGAGGCTTTGGAATTCTACGCTGTTTTCCGGGAACTGCATGCTGAATCCTCACGAAGCTGGGAGCGCAAGGCTCACTACCATGTGGTCTTGAAGCTGAAGGGCCGTGTCCGGTGGATTCAGATTGCCCGCGAGCTGCGCGCCAGGGGCATCTTCGGGCATTTGTCCTTGCCGACCAGGTATGCAGATATCTGGCGCATTGTAGCGTATTGCTATGTGCCTTCTGCCAGGAAGCCCTTGCCAGAACTTGATCCCGATCCCTTGCTGAGCTCAAACTTCCCCATTATTGACATGGAGAAGCGGCTCCGCGGGAAGCTTGCCAGAACACAAGTTCTGAGGCCATGGGATTTTTTCCAAGTCTTGCGAAGACACCCGAGCATCGAGACCTACAACGACCTCATTGTCTGGGCGCAGTCCCAGCAGAAGCACGGGGTGCCTCAATACTTGGAGTTTATGACCAGGCAAGGTGGCAAGATGTCTGGGCTCTTCAAGGCATGGAAGCAGCTCATGGCTAAGCCTGTGAGCCAAAAGTCGCAACGGGAGGAGCGATTGGCTTCAAGGCAGGCGCCCTGTTCTTGCACAACGCCAGGCCGCTTGAGGTCTGGCCTGGATGCCTTGATGGAGCTGCACGAGAAGGATGGTGAGAGGTTTGGCTACTTCGTCAAACGGCTTATCCGCATTGGGACAGCGGCCAAGAATTGCAACATCTTGCTTTGCGGGGCTTCCAATGCGGGGAAGACTGCCCTCACAAGGCCGTTGATGGCTATGTTTTCTCACCGCTGCTGGATGCGTCCTAACAAGGGCGACACGTTCCCCTTAGAGTCGTTGCAGGACAAGCTGATCAGCTGCTGGCAGGATTGGAGGCCAGGGGCTTTGTTTTTAGAGGTGGCTGCTAGCTTTTAAAGGGAGGGCCGTTGGGGGGCCAGTTGGCCGCGACTGTCAATCTGTGTTGCGCAGGCAGAATTCCTGCCCGGTGGCCTGGGACACCCTGCTCTTGCTTCTGGAGGGCGAAGCTGTGGTAGCTGCTTGCAAGGGCTCGGCGTCGGTGGTCATTTCCGAGCCGCCGCCTTTTCTCATCACGTGCCAGGAGCGCGTTGTGCCGCTAGATGCGAATGGTCGCCCCAATGTTGCCGAGAAGGATGCCTTCCACAATCGGTTTGCCTTGCGGTGGCATCTGAAATGCAGCATTCCGTCTTCAATGAAGGATTCGCAAAGGAAGATGTGCTACCGCTGCGTGCGTTGCTACTCAGACTGGGTGGATGAGAAGCACGCTGCCTATGCAGAGAAGGCCCCGGACATCGAGGCAGAGACTGCAGCGCTGGAATCGGCCATCTGCCAAGAGGACTCAAGGGTGCCCGCTTTGCAAGAAGAAGAAGAACTTTCAGGGGCCACGACCCAGCCGTTGCTGGCCGCGCAGTCTGCTGACCCGCGTTCATCGCAGTTGCAGCCATCCGGTGCAGCGGTTCGGCCTCAGCCAGCGCAGCTAGACGAGTTGAATCCCGCCGAGGAGCTTAAAGGCGATGGCTCCGAACCTTTCCAAGATCGACGAGTTCGCCCCCGGCTCGAGCCGGCCGTTGCTTCTTCACCGGCACCGGCGGGAAGAAGGCAACCAGCCGAGCCAGCCCTTGGTGCCTTCCCATGTGGAGATGCTGCCTGCTCCACGAACGCCTGAGCCGTGGACCCCACCGTACCCGCCTCCAAGGACGCCCCCCATCGTTTCGCAAGCCGTCAAAGGCAGCGGTTGGGTGGAGGTGAGCCCTCTGCACGCCCGCCGTGATTTGCAATAGTGTTGCAAAACGCCAAGGAACTTCCCGTTGGCAATTGGCTGCAAAGACGTAAGCCCATTGCCGGAGCATGTTACACGCCGCGCAAAAGGCGTGCTTTTTGTTTAGGTCTTTGTCCGGCCAGATGTCCTCGGGTGCATTGCGCGGGCGTGTGCAGGTGGTTCTGCTTGCTGGCTGAAAGGGTGTTGGAGCTCCCGCAGTTGACACGTCGGAGTTGACGTCCTTGCGACAGTTGTGATAGGGTGGCAGTCAGTAGCGCTCACGGACTTCCCGCGCGCATATCGGCGTTGCTTTCAATGCTTTTGCCATTGACGCGCGCAGGCTTCCCGCGCGTGTTGGCGTTGTTTCAACTGCTTTGGTCCCAGGTGCATGAGAGAGCCCTGGTTAAGGGCTAAGTAAGGGCTAAGTAGCAAGGCTTCTGGCCTACACAGTGCCTCTTGCTTGGCGTCGCTGTGCAAGTGTGTTCGTGCTTGCGCGGGCGCGTGCGCGCGCGCGCGTGTGGCTGCGAGCGTGTGTGCGCGCGCAGCGGCGTAAACCCGTTACCTTCACTTGTTTTGTTGCTTACGCGGGCGCGTGCGCGCGCGCGCGCGTGGCTGCGAACGTCTGGCGTGCGCGTGGGCGCATGCACGTGTGCGCGCGCAGCGGCGGAAACCGGTTACCCTCACTTGTTTTGTTGCTTGCGCGGAACGTGCGCGCGCGTGGCTGCGAGTGTGTGTGCGCGCGCGTGGGCGCATGCATGTGTGCGCGCGCAGCGGCGTAAACCAGTTACCCTCGCTTGTTTTGTTGCTTACGCGGAACATGCGCGCGCGCGTGTGCGCGCGCGTGGGCGCATGCATGTGCGCGCGCAGCGGCGTAAACCAGTTACCCTCGCTTGTTTTGTTGCTTACGCGGAACATGCGCGCGCGCGCGTGGGCGCATGCATGTGTGTGCGCGCAGCGGCGTAAACCTGTTACCCTCACTGGCTTTGTTTGTCAGAGGTGAAAGTCTTGGATTTGTTGAAGACGGGCTGCCGCAAAGGCGTTTGCCAAGCATGTTTTCATTGATCAAGAACGAAAGTTAGGCCATCAGCAATTTGATTTTTGTGGCTAGGGTGCACATCCTGATCTGCTTTGACATCCTTACTGGAGATCGTGCCAGCGCTACTACCATCAATTGTGGCACGGCGTTTAAGGTTTTACCTTTGGTACATGTTTGCCAGCAAAAGCGTTTTGCCTCCAAAGAGACTACAAAGAAACTCAACCTTGGATTCCCATCAAAGCAAGAATTGAAGCCTGCGCACAGCTTGCAAAAAGGGAACTGAGGTCCTATCTGGTTATTCCTGCACGTCTGCGTCCGTGCAGGCAAGACTTGGCTCGATTTCTGGAAACAACCGTCTTTCCTGCGAGAAGAAAACACACTGTGCCACCAGTCAATGGTGCAGATCGAGAGGGATAGTTGGGGGCATTCGTATTTCACTGTGACGTTCTTGGATTTGTTAAAGGCGGACTTCTGCGAAAACATTTGCCAAGGATGTTTTCATTGATCAAGAACGAAAGGTAGGGGGTCGAAAGAAGCAGATACCGTCCTAGCCTTGACCATAAAGCCACAGATTGGATTGAACGACTCCTTCAGCACCTCACGAGAAATCAAATTCTTTGGGTTGCCGAATTTCGGGGGGAGTATGGTCGCCCGCCTGTATTGGTTGGTTGGTTTTTCGCTTTTGGCTCAAGTGAGCGCTGCCGCGCTTTGTCCAACCAAGCTGGAAGAAGCAATCCGATCTTGGGTTGCGTTGGCCCCTGTGGTCCGGATTGGTAATGGATTTTGTAGGCCCCGGATCTATTCCTGCGATAATCCTGTTGGTGAAGGCCCTGGGATTGTTGGTGAAAGTGTGATGAACAGACACAGCCCCCGAGGGGCTAGTTCTTTAACTGCCTCGGGTCTCAGAAAGCCTTGGTGGAGGGTTAGTTTTCATTGCTCCGGATTTTTGGGGACCTTGGCCCAGCTTTGCGCGGACTGGTCTCAGGCGAATTTCTGTACATTGCGAAAATTTCAGAGAGCAACCGAGCAACCTTGTCAAGCAGAAAAAAACTGTCCAGCAAAACTTTTTCTTTATTGCTCCGAAGTTGCTCGGTTGCACCTCAATTTCATTCACTGTTTTCGCGCTGGCCAGGGCCCAACGACTGACGACAAGGCCTTGAAGAGCTGGTAAAAACATCTCGCAGCCAGGACCGGCCTATCCGCCCTGCTGAAAACCGACAGCCCGGCAGCAAAGGCTGCGGCAGCAAAGGCTCCCAAAAAAAAAAATCCGCCTTACGGAAAAGCGCCAGTCCGGCAGCAAAGGCTGCCCAAAAATACCGCCTTACGGAAACAGCGCCAGTCCGGCAGCAAAGGCTGCCAAAAAATCCGCCTTACGGAAAAGCGCCAGTCCGGCAGCAAAAGCCGCCCAAAAAATCCGCCTTGCTGAAAAGCGCCAGTCCGGCAGCAAAGGCTGCCCAATAAATCCGCCTTACGGAAAAGCGCCAGTCCGGCAGCAAAGGCTGCCCAAAAAATCCGCCTTACCGAAAAGCGCCAGTCCGGCAGCAAAGGCTGCCCAAAAGATCCGCCTTCAACGGAAAAGCTCCAGTCCCGGGCACAAAAGTTGCCCAAAAAAATCCGCCTTGCGAAAAAACGACAGTTCCGGCAGCAAAGGCTCCCAAAAAATTCCGCCTTAGAAAAGCGCCAGTCCGGTCAAGCAAAGGCAGCCCAAAATTCCGCCTAAAACCGAAAAACGCCATCCGGCAGCAAAGGCTGCCCCAAAAAATCCGCCTACGAAAGAAAGCGCCAGTCCCGGCAGCAAAGGTTGCCCAAAAAATCCGCCTTAATTAAAAGCGCCGGAAAGCGCCAGTCCCCGGCAGCAAAGGTGCCAAAAAAAAAAAAATATCCGCCTTACGAAAGCGCACAGTCCGGCAGCAAAGGCTGCCCAAAAAATCCGCCTTACCGAAAAGCGCCAGTCCGGCAGCAAAGGCTGCCAAAAAAATCCGCCTTACGGAAAAGCGCCAGTCCGGCAGCAAAGGCTGCCAAAAAATCCGCCTTACTGAAAAGCGCCAGTCCGGCAGCAAAGGCTGCCACATTTGTTAGATTTTTTTTAGCATTTGTTAGCTGTTGTTAGCTTTTGCTAGAGTTCGTTAGCTTTTCGGAGCTTTTGGCGCCATTTGTTGCCTTTTTGTAACCGGCAAGCAGGTTTTGGGGGGGGGGGGCTGCAAACACTTTGTCACGCTGGGCTGCCCTTAATAATATGCGTGAAAATGTGACACAAAAACCCTCGCCGCCATGAGCGTTGAACAAGTGCATGACATACAGTAAACATGTTTGCAGAATGTGGCCAGGCGAGCAGATTCATCAGGGCCAGCGAAGACTAGGATTGTTCTGCGTTCCTCCATAGGTGCTTTTGAAGAGGCCCCGCGTTCCGCGCTAAGCAACTGAAAAAAGCGTATCTTTGGGGACGGAGGCAACGACCCACCAACCCCAAGGCCGCCCAAGGGTACGTTTCTTTCCAAACAGCCGGGGGAAAGGGTGGACTGCCTCATAACGAGGCATTTTCTTTTTGTTGCCAGTTCATGCTCTTGAAAGCCTTGTTGGATTTTTTGCTGCACAGTTGCTGCGTTAGCCTTTTTTAGCTTTTGTTAGTTGTCTGTTAGCTTTCTACAGCTTTCTGTAGATTTTTGTAGCTCCCAGCAGGTTTCTTATTGGAATTTGTTAGCTCCAGCATGTTGGCCCGCGCGCTTGAAGCAGGCTGTTTCAAAGCGGTATGTTACATGTTTCAATGAGACTTGGCGTAGTCCCTGCCAGCCAGTCCCTTGTCAGTGCTGTTTTTTTTCCTCCGCGCCTTCGGCGCGGACGTGCCTGCTTTTTTTTCCCAAAAGCATCTCTGATGCGATGGGTTCTCGTGTAGTCGAAGTTTTCCGCGATGGGAGCCTGGGCTGCGACCGGTGGCCGGCAGGTTTTTAAGTGCGAGGCTTGCGATCCAAGATCGGAACAAAGATCTTCGAGCGCCACTTTTCGGAGCCATCAGTGGGGGGCACTTTGTGGACTTGCTTTTGGGTTCCCAGGCTCACCTTATTTCTCCGCGCCTTCGGCGCAGACTTAGTTTTAGTTACTCGGTGCCGAGTAACGCGGTAACGTGCGCGTGTGTGTGTCTCGTATTTGGTTGGTCTTCGTGGCGCGCGCCTGTCCGCCAAGTGTTGCCAGCGATGAGCGCTGCAGGGGGGCACTTTCGGGGTCCGTGTTCACGCCTGCCTTGCGCGGACGAATTCTAGTTCCTCTCCTGTGCGCGCCCAGCGGTTATAAACAAGATGTTTCCAGCGTGCTCAGTCGGCAGCTCTGCGCGCAGAAGCAGTGTCGGTGGATTTGCAAGGTTGTGTGTGTGTGCGCGGGCGTCTCTGTATCTCTGCATTTGGGCGCATTTCGGACAGCAGTGTGTGTATGTGCTTCAGACGGCAGGGTTGCCAGCTTCAAGCCAGTCCCTGGCCGATGGCGGACTTAAGAAAGGAGATAGCCCGGCTCCAGAAGCGACAGCAAAGGGAAGCTCGGCATTTGGAGAGAGCTGGCCTAACCCCACGCCAGAAGAAGCTTGTTCTCACTGTGTACATGTGCAGCGGCTTCTGCGTGGATGCGGCGCAAGGCTTTGTGGAGGTTCTTCAACGCAAACGGAAATCTTGCCAGGGGCAGCCGACTCCTCATGTTGAGTGGTTCAACTCCTTGCCAGAGGAGGAGATGGTGCGACTCTGCTGGCCGGAGGCGCCCGCTGATGAGCGCATCTTGGCCGAAGCTGAAAGGCATGTAGCAGGACTTCAGACTTCGCGCTGGGTGCAAGACATGAATTACAGCCGCGGCGTTGCCGTGCCAACTTACAACGTCGCAGCCGAATATCGGCGGCGTGCAGGAGGGCAGCAGCCAGCGCTGCAGAGCTCCATGCTTGGTCGTGATGGCCGGCGTGGCCGGCCCGGCCGCTATCTACGATTGTGGGCGCAACGATTTCGCGCCAAGTGGGGCCTTGCTTACCAACGTATCCCGGCATGCTCTTTTCTCCCTGCCGAGGAACTTGTGGAGAAGGCTGGGCCGGAACAAACACGCGTGCTTGCGCATGTTATCTTTTCAAGCGACCTTTGCCTTGAAGACGCCGGGGGGGGGCTAATTTTTGACCCTTCTTCCTGCTCTTCCCAAAAGAGGAAATCTCTTGCGGGGGGCAAAAACTCGCCCCCCGCTTCTGGTCTTCCCGAAAGACGAAATCTCTTGCGGGGGGCCAAAACCCGCCCCGCCAAAACTGGCTCAAATAGCGCCCCCGCGCCTGCCAGGCAACCCGCTGTTTTACCATTGGATAGACTGGCTGCGCAGCAAGCTTGGAGTGTGTCCACAAAGAAAAGGCCTTTGCAACCAGGATGAGTTTCATCTACAGCTATTCCTTTACTGCACGAGAAAGGGCACGGTGCATCTGCGGTCCTCAATTGGCGACACCAACAAGACATAAGCGGGGCGGCCGCCCGTCATCGACGGGCGCAGTAACTTTGAATTTGTTTGAGTTCGGCAGACCCTGCTCTGCAACGGCGGCTGCGCCAATACTTGGTTGGAAACAAATCCATATTCTTGCAAAAAGATTTGCGGGCTGTGCGCGACGCGCAGCCAGAGAACATTCGTGTTTTTCGTGAGACATCATCCTGGGCAACTAGCCAGTTGATCACCGAGGTGTTGTCAGATCTGGAGACTCTGGCTGCTTCGTTTCCTTCCAAGCAGCTGTGCGTTGTGATGGACAGCGCCGCGCAGCACCTGAGTGAACGCGTGGTGCGAAGGGCTGCCGATGCCAATATCTGGCTTTGCGTGGTGCCGCCGAAAGCCACAGGCTACATGCAACCCCTCGATGTGCAAACCTTCAGTCTTTTGAAACATCATCTGAAAGACAAGTTCACGGAGGTGGCTATGTCTGCCGCAGGCGGTGTTGTCTCGCGACAAGCGTGGACTACCGGGGGGGGGGGGGGGGGGGGGGGGGGCGTGCTCCATCGGCCTGTGCGAGATTATTTAGAATTTTTTATGATTTTTTATCTTGGTTTTTTTTTTGTTTCCAGCATGAACAGCGAGAGAGGCGACGATGGGCAAAGTCGCCCACACCCCCCAGGATAGGCTCGGAAGGAACCCTTTCAGAAGAGCTTTTCTAGGCTAGGACTAGCAACACAACAGGGCAGCCGCCGTAAGGCGGAGTAGAGCCCATGCCAGCCCCTACATATTTAGCTGGGCCCACAACTCTAAGAGCCTGGTCCGTCAGATTTATTTGCTGTTGCAGCGCCCCAACGCTCCGTATCTTAGACAAAGGGATATAATCCATAGATGAGCAGTTAAAGCGCATGGCGATACCGTCTGCACAGTGGAGGATCTAGCGTTGTCTGCGCAACAGGGCCCATATATTGGGGGACCGAATTCGGGTCCGCTTTACCGCGCACATGGTTTTTGCTTGTAAGTTGCCAGAGGAAAGAAAAGGGATGCCAGGCCAAGATCACGCAACCGTTTGAGCGTTGGACGTGTAGTCGGAGTTGCGCGAATGCCTGGGGATCAAGACCAGGAAGGCTGCGTTTCACGCTTGTTTTCCTGTTGGGGCTGCCGCTGTGGCTGCTGCCGGCGTTGCCAGAAAGCGCAACGGCAACGCAGCGCCGCCGGGGGTAAAATGAATCCAGCTTATGTTTGGGCTGCAGGCCTGTTGTGTGCAGATTGTGAAGTAACTTTGGCAAGCAAGGTGATTGCGATGTGTTGCTTGCAGCGTGAAGCTCAGAAACCTGCTCTGCGAAGCCTGCAGGACACAGCCCATGGAAGGATCCAACGCTCCAGCGCCTCCTGCGGCTCCTGCCTTTACATCAAGCCAGGAAAAGTTGCCAGAGGAGAAGGAGAAGTTGAAGGAGAAAGCTCCAGCATCAGCGTCTGCCACAGCTTCTGCCACTCAATCAGTCTTGCAAAAGCTGAAAGAGAAGCGTTCGATGCTCGCAGCCGAGAAGCGGCAAGTTGCCAAGCAAGTCCGCAAGGAAGCGAAACGCCTGGCCAAAATTAAGACGGCCCTTGGGCGCTTGACAGAGTCGGAGATGCGCGAATGCCTGGAGATTAAAACCAAGAAGCCTGTGTGAGTTTCGCCTATGCCGAATGCCTGGAGATCAAGACCAATTGTGGCTGTGTGATTTTCACGTGTGCTGAATGCCTGGAGATGAAGACCAAGTGGCTCTCTGAGCTTTGCGCTTGTTTTCTTCTTGTGGCTGCTGCTGGCGTTGCCAGAAAGTGCAACGGCGATGCGGCGCTGTAAAGTTGAAAAAGAAGTTGGCGCGTGGCATTTGTTTGAGTAAGCGTGGTCAGACGGATGTCAGTCAACCATGCTTTGGCGTTTTCACAGTGCGTGGCATGAGCAGACATGGCATGTTTGGTTTCTTGACCGCGTGCAGGGTTCTTGCTCGCGTGGGTGTGTTTGCGCAGCGCTTAATTGCGTGCCTGTGTGCATGATGAAGTATTTGTGCTTGGGCGTGGCCAAACTTGTTCAAGCCTTTGCTTTGAAGCCATTTTCTCGCACGTTTTGGCGTTTTGGCGGTGTGAGGCGCGTGTGAGCTGCAACTGTCCGATTGTTTGTGTGGAGCAGGCGACGCATGTTTGACAGAATATTTGCAGTGTGCGCCATGTGCGCAGTTTTGAAAGGAAGCCCTGACGCTTCCCCTTTTTCCCCTTCTTCTGTGTTCGTGCGTTTCCCAGAGAGAGAGAGAGAGAGAGTGTGTGTGTGTGTGTGAGGCTTGGGCATGGCCTTGTTCCTTAGCGTGTGTGTGTGTGTGTGTTTGTCCGTCCGGAACGGTCGGATCTGCTTGGGCTCACAGAATGTGGCTTGCGACAGCTGTGATAGGGTGGCAGGCAGCGGTGCTCACGGGGTTGGCGTTGTTTTTGGGTAGCGGAGCTTCGCGCTCGAGCTGACGGTCCTTCCACAGGCCAATGCAGCTCCCTTCCCCCAACGGGTCAGAATGTGGCACACGGGAGCTTTGACAGGGTGGCAGTCAGTGACCCGCGCGGGCTGGACTTCCACGCGCGTGTCGGCGTTGTTATTCAGCTTGTGCTCTGTGGTAGCGGAGCTCCGCGCTCAAGCTGACCGTCCTTCCACAGGGGCCACCGCAGCTCCCCTCCCCCTTCCCCCCCACCAAGACAATGATGTGGAGGTGAGGAGCGTGTGGCCGGGCAGATAGAGGTTTGGCGGCCACGCGGTCCAGGGTGGGAAAGTAGGCGCAGCCTGTGCGCTTTCCTCTGCCTGGCGGTGCGCGCGCGTGTCCGGGGCCAAGTCCTTGCAAGGCCCTTTTCCAGAGGAAGCGCCGTGGAAAGCGCCTGGCTGGGAGCCCTCTGCGAGGATGTCACCCCTGCGAGGATGTTACGATGTCTTGCGTTTCTGGGCTGGACTTGTGGCGGGGCTGGCAGTGTGCTTAGGCCTCTTACGCGCGCGCAAAGAGATTCTGCATCATTCTGCATCATTGATGTGACGGTGGAAGTTCGTGACGTTGGATTGTGGATTCCGGCTCAAATCATTGTTAGGTTGGGGCACGGGGAAGGGTGACTGGCTGCAGCCCAGTTAGGTTGGGGCACGGGGAAGGGTGACTGGCCGCAGCCCAGTGCCCTTGTGCGCGATGAGCGGTAGCAGTGGCTCCTTCACTAGAAGCAGCAGCAGTAGCTCCACAAGTTCTGATTCCCTGGCATCTTCAGAAGTGCCCGAGCATCCCGCCGAGGAGGAAGTCTTGGATTTGGAGGAAGGTGAAGGCTGCGACCGATTTGCGAACATGTCGGCAGCAAAGCCAGACCTGAGCTACCGAGGCCACACAGTCCATTTCTGGACGATCCCGTACTCAGCCATCGAGGGCCGTTTGACTGCAGAAAACACATCCAAGAAGGGCATGCTGCGGCGTTTTCGAGAAGTCTACGGCGAGGCTTTGGAATTCTACGCTGTTTTCCGGGAACTGCATGCTGAATCCTCACGAAGCTGGGAGCGCAAGGCTCACTACCATGTGGTCTTGAAGCTGAAGGGCCGTGTCCGGTGGATTCAGATTGCCCGCGAGCTGCGCGCCAGGGGCATCTTCGGGCTTGTCCTTGCCGACCAGGTATGCAGATATCTGGCGCATTGTAGCGTATTGCTATGTGCCTTCTGCCAGGAAGCCCTTGCCAGAACTTGATCCCGATCCCTTGCTGAGCTCAAACTTCCCCATTATTGACATGGAGAAGCGGCTCCGCGGGAAGCTTGCCAGAACACAAGTTCTGAGGCCAGGGGATTTTTTCCAAGTCTTGCGAAGACACCCGAGCATCGAGACCTACAACGACCTCATTGTCTGGGCGCAGTCCCAGCAGAAGCACGGGGTGCCTCAATACGTGGAGTTTATGACCAGGCAAGGTGGCAAGATGTCTGGGCTCTTCAAGGCATGGAAGCAGCTCATGGCTAAGCCTGTGAGCCAAAAGTCGCAACGGGAGGAGCGATTGCGCTACTGGCAGGCTTCAAGGCAGGCGCCCTGTTCTTGCACAACGCCAGGCCGCTTGAGGTCTGGCCTGGATGCCTTGATGGTGCGCGAGAAGGATGGTGAGAGGTTTGGCTACTTCGTCAAACGGCTTATCCGCATTGGGACAGCGGCCAAGAATTGCAACATCTTGCTTTGCGGGGCTTCCAATGCGGGGAAGACTGCCCTCACAAGGCCGTTGATGGCTATGTTTTCTCACCGCTGCTGGATGCGTCCTAACAAGGGCGACACGTTCCCCTTAGAGTCGTTGCAGGACAAGCTGATCAGCTGCTGGCAGGATTGGAGGCCAGGGGCTTTGTTTTTAGAGGTGGCTGCTAGCTTTTTCAGGGAGGGCCGTTGGGGGGCCAGTTGGCCGCGACTGTCAATCTGTGTTGCGCAGGCAGAATTCCTGCCCGGTGGCCTGGGACACCCTGCTCTTGCTTCTGGAGGGCGAAGCTGTGGTAGCTGCTTGCAAGGGCTCGGCGTCGGTGGTCATTTCCGAGCCGCCGCCTTTTCTCATCACGTGCCAGGAGCGCGTTGTGCCGCTAGATGCGAAGGGTCGCCCCAATGTTGCCGAGAAGGATGCCTTCCACAATCGGTTTGCCTTGCGGTGGCATCTGAAATGCAGCATTCCGTCTTCAATGAAGGATTCGCAAAGGAAGATGTGCTACCGCTGCGTGCGTTGCTACTCAGACTGGGTGGATGAGAAGCACGCTGCCTATGCAGAGAAGGCCCCGGACATCGAGGCAGAGACTGCAGCGCTGGAATCGGCCATCTGCCAAGAGGACTCAAGGGTGCCCGCTTTGCAAGAAGAAGAAGAACTTTCAGGGGCCACGACCCAGCCGTTGCTGGCCGCGCAGTCTGCTGACCCGCGTTCATCGCAGTTGCAGCCATCCGGTGCAGCGGTTCGGCCTCAGCCAGCGCAGCTAGACGAGTTGAATCCCGCCGAGGAGCTTAAAGGCGATGGCTCCGAACCTTTCCAAGATCGACGAGTTCGCCCCCGGCTCGAGCCGGCCGTTGCTTCTTCACCGGCACCGGCGGGAAGAAGGCAACCAGCCGAGCCAGCCCTTGGTGCCTTCCCATGTGGAGATGCTGCCTGCTCCACGAACGCCTGAGCCGTGGACCCCACCGTACCCGCCTCCAAGGACGCCCCCCATCGTTTCGCAAGCCGTCAAAGGCAGCGGTTGGGTGGAGGTGAGCCCTCTGCACGCCCGCCGTGATTTGCAATAGTGTTGCAACGCAAGGACTCCCGGTTGGCATTGGCTGCAAAGACGTAAGCCCATTGCCGGAGCATGTTACACGCCGCGCAAAAGGCGTGCATTTTGTTTAGGTCTTTGTCCGGCCAGATGTCCTCGGGTGCATTGTGCGGGCGTGTGCAGGTGGTTCTGCTTGCTGGCTGAAAGGGTGTTGGAGCTCCCGCAGTTGATACGTCGGAGTTGACGTCCTTGCGACAGTTGTGATAGGGTGCAGTCAGTAGCGCTCACGGACTTCCCCCGCGCATATCGGCGTTGCTTTCAATGCTTTTGCCATTGACGCGCGCAGGCTTCCCGCGCGTGTTGGCGTTGTTTCAACTGCTTTGGTCCCAGGTGCATGAGAGAGCCCTGGTTAAGGGCTAAGTAAGGGCTAAGTAGCAAGGCTTCTGGCCTACACAGTGCCTCTTGCTTGGCGTCGCTGTGCAAGTGTGTTCGTGTTGCGCATAGGGCGCGAGGCGCGCGCGATGTGTGGAGCGTAGTGTAGCGCGGTCGCAGCGGCGAAAACCCCGGATCTCTTCACTGTTTTGTTGCTTTACACATACTGTGCGGGGTGCGCGTGCGTCGCGCGCGCGCGTTGGCTTCTGCGAACGTCTGGCGTAGACGACAGTTGGGCGCATGACGTGTGCGCGCGCAGCGGCGGAAACCGGTTACCCTCTCTTGTTTTGTTGCTTGCGCGGTTCGTGCGCGCGCGCGTGGCTGCGAGTGTGTGTGCGCGCGCGTGGGCGCATGCATGTGTGCGCGCGCAGCGGCGTAAACCAGTTACCCTCGCTTGTTTTGTTGCTTACGCGGAACATGCGCGCGCGCGTGTGCGCGCGCGTGGGCGCAAGCATGTGCGCGCGCAGCGGCGTAAACCAGTTACCCTCGCTTGTTTTGTTGCTTACGCGGAACATGCGCGCGCGCGCGTGGGCGCATGCATGTGTGTGCGCGAGCGGCGGTTAACCCTGTTACCCCTCAATGGCTAAGTTTTGGTCAGGCGGTGAAAGACTTGGATTATGTTTTGAAGCGGGCTGCGCAAAAGGGCCGATTTGCCAAGCATGATTTTTCATTGATCCAAGACGAAAGTTAGGCCATCGTATGGGCAATTATGGATTTATGGCTCGGGAGCCATCTGGCTCTGCTCTGCTTTGACATCTTACTGGAGATCGTGCCAGCGCTTCATTGTGTGGCACGGCGTTTAAGGTTTTACCTTGGGTACATTTTTGCCAGCAAGCGTGTTGTTGCCTGCAAAGAGACGTACAAGACTCAGACTTGGATGCCCATCATGAAGATGAAGCCTGCGCACGCTTGCAAAAGGGAACTGAGGTCCTATCTGGCTATTCCTGCACGTCTGCTTCCGTGCAGGCAAGACTTGGCTCGATTTCTGGAAACAACCGTCTTTCCTGCGAGAAGAAAACACACTGTGCCACCAGTCAATGGTGCAGATCGAGAGGGATAGTTGGGGGCATTCGTATTTCACTGTGACGTTCTTGGATTTGTTAAAGGCGGACTTCTGCGAAAACATTTGCCAAGGATGTTTTCATTGATCAAGAACGAAAGGTAGGGGAAGGGGTCGGAAAGACGCAGAACCGACCTCGGAGCTTGACCATAAAGCCACATATTGGATTGAACGACTCCTTCAGCACTCACGAGAAATCCATTCATTGGGTAGCGAATTTCGGGCGGGGGGGCGGTAAGGTCGCCCGCCTGTTATAATGGTTTGGGATTATTTTTCGCTTTTGGCTCAAGTGAGCGCTGCCGCGCTTTGTCCAACCAAGCTGGAAGAAGCAAGCCGATCTTGGGTTGCGTTGCGGCTGCGGCCCCTGTGGTCCGGATTGGTAATGGACTTTGTAGGCCCCGGATCTATTCCTGCGATAATCCTGTTGGTGAAGGCCCTGGGATTGTTGGTGAAAGTGTGATTAACAGACACAGCCCCCGAGGGGCTAGTTTTTTAACTGCCTCGGGTTTCAGAAAGCCTTGGTGCAGGGTTAGTTTTCATTGCTCCGGATTTTTGGGGACCTTGGCCCAGCTTTGCGCGGACTGGTCTCAGGCGAATTTCTGTACATTGCGAAAATTTCAGAGAGCAACCGAGCAACCTTGTCAAGCAGAAAAAACTGTCCAGCAAAACTTTTTCTTTATTGCTCCGAAGTTGCTCGGTTGCACAGCCTCAATTTCACTGTTCTGCGCTGGCCAGGCCCACCGCCTGGGCAGCAGGCCTTGCAAGCTGGTAGCTTGCAAAGGCTGCCAAAAAATCCGCCCTGCTGAAAACCGCCCGTCCGGCAGCAAAGGCTGCCCGGCAGCAAAGGCTGCCCAAAAAATCCGCCTTACGGAAAAGCGCCAGTCCGGCAGCAAAGGCTGCCCAAAAATTCCGCCTTACGGAAACAGCGCCAGT
This sequence comes from Effrenium voratum, assembly GCA_963377175.1. Taxonomy (NCBI): domain Eukaryota; class Dinophyceae; order Suessiales; family Symbiodiniaceae; genus Effrenium; species Effrenium voratum. Next base: position 6,736 of record CAUJNA010002632.1, on the reverse strand, counting down.
CCGGCAGCAAAGGCTGCCAAAAAATCCGCCTTACGGAAAAGCGCCAGTCCGGCAGCAAAAGCGGCCCAAAAAATCCGCCTTGCTGAAAAGCGCCAGTCCGGCAGCAAAGGCTGCCCAAAAAATCCGCCTTACGGAAAAGCGCCAGTCCGGCAGCAAAGGCTGCCCAAAAAATCCGCCTTCCCGAAAAGCGCCAGTCCGGCAGCAAAGGCTGCCCAAAAATTCCGCCTTACGGAAAAGCGCCAGTCCGGCAGCAAAAGTTGCCCAAAAAATCCGCCTTGCTGAAAAGCGCCAGTCCGGCAGCAAAGGCTGCCCAAAAAATCCGCCTTACGGAAAAGCGCCAGTCCGGCAGCAAAGGCTGCCCAAAAAATCCGCCTTTACGGAAAAGCGCCAGGGGACCGGCAGCAAAGGTTTTGCCCAAAAAAAAATCCGCCTTACGAAAAGCGCCAGGTCCGGCAGCAAAGGCTGCCAAAAAAAATCCGCTTACGGAAAAAGCGCCAGTCCGGGCAGCAAAGGCTGCCAAACAAAATCCGCTACTGAAAGCGCCAGACGGCTAGCAACGGCAGCCAAAAAATCCGCCTTACTGAAAAGCGCCAGTCCGGCAGCAACTGTCTCTAAAAAATCTCGCCCACATACTGAAAAGCGCCAGTCCGGCAGCAAAGGCTGCCACATTTGTTAGATTTTTTTTAGCATTTGTTAGCTTTTGTTAGCTTTTGCTAGAGTTCGTTAGCTTTTCGGAGCTTTTGGCGCCATTTGTTGCCTTTTTGTAAACTTCAGCAGGTTTTGGGGGGGGGAGGCTGCAAACACTTTTGTCACGCTGGGCTGCCTTAATGCGTGAAATGTGACACAAAACCCATCGCGCGCCATGAGCGTTTTAGCTGAGAAGCAGTAACATGTTTGCAGAAATGGCCAGGCGAGCAGTTCAGGGGCCAGCGAAGACTAGGGATTGTTCTGCGGTGTCTCCATAGGTGCTTTGTAAGAGGCCCGGCTCCGCGCAAGCAACTGAACGTATCTTGGGGACGGAGGCAAGCGACCCAGCCACCCAGCCGCCCAAGTGAACGTTCTTCCAAACATGGCGCGGGGTTAAGGGTGGACTGCCTCATAACGAGGCATTTTTTTTTTGTTGCCAGTTCATGCTCTTGAAAGCCTTGTTGGATTTTTTGCTGCACAGTTGCTGCGTTAGCCTTTTTTAGCTTTTGTTAGTTGTCTGTTAGCTTTCTATAGCTTTCTGTAGATTTTTGTAGCTCCCAGCAGGTTTCTTATTGGAATTTGTTAGCTCCAGCATGTTGGCCCGCGCGCTTGAAGCAGGCTGTTTCAAAGCGGTATGTTACATGTTTCAATGAGACTTGGCGTACTCCCTGCCAGCCAGTCCCTTGTCAGTGCTGTTTTTTTTCCTCCGCGCCTTCGGCGCGGACGTGCCTGCTTTTTTTCTCCCAAAAGCATCTCTGATGCGATGGGTTCTCGTGTAGTCGAAGTTTTCCGCGATGGGAGCCTGGGTTGCAACCGGTGGCCGGCAGGTTTTTAAGTGCGAGGCTTGCGATCCAAGATCGGAACAAAGATCTTTCGAGCGCCACTAATCGGAGCCATCAGTTGGGGGGGCACTTTGTGGACTTGCTTTTTGGGTTCCCAGGCTTCACCTTATTTTCTCCGCGCCTCGGGCGCAGATTTAGTTTTAGTTTACTCGGTTGCTGCGTAACGCGGTAACGTGCGCTGTGTTGAGTCTTCGTATTTGGTTTGGTCATCGAGGCGCCGCGCCCTGTCCGTCATGTGTTGCCAAGCGATGCGCGCTGCAGGGGGGCTTTGGGTGCGAGCCACCTTTTTCGGGGTCCGTGTTCACGCCTGCCTTGCGCGGACGAATTCTAGTTCCTCTCCTGTGCGCGCCCAGCGGTTATAAACAAGATGTTTCCAGCGTGCTCAGTCGGCAGCTCTGCGCGCAGAAGCAGTGTCGGTGGATTTGCAAGGTTGTGTGTGTGTGTGCGCGGGCGTCTCTGTATCTCTGCATTTGGGCGCATTTCGGACAGCAGTGTGTGTATGTGCTTCAGACGGCAGGGTTGCCAGCTTCAAGCCAGTCCCTGGCCGATGGCGGACTTAAGAAAGGAGATAGCCCGGCTCCAGAAGCGACAGCAAAGGGAAGCTCGGCATTTGGAGAGAGCTGGCCTAACCCCAAGCCAGAAGAAGCTTGTTCTCACTGTGTACATGTGCAGCGGCTTCTGCGTGGATGCGGTGCAAGGCTTTGTGGAGGTTCTTCAACGCAAACGGAAATCTTGCCAGGGGCAGCCGACTCCTGATGTTGTTGAGTGGTTCAACTCCTTGCCAGAGGAGGAGATGGTTGCGACTCTATGCTGCCGGTAAGGCGCCCCTGATGAGGCATTTGGCCGAGTGATGAAAGGCCTGTAGCAGGGATTCCGGACTTCGCGCTGGGTGCACGACATGAATTACAGCCGCGGCGTTGCGTGCCAACTATACAAACGTCGCACCGAATTCGGCGGCGTTTGCAGGAGGGGCAGCAGCCAGCGCTGCAGAGTCCATAGCTTGGCGTGATAGGCCGGTTAACGCGTGGCGGCCCTGGCCGCTCTCGCTATCTACGATTTGTGGGCGCACGATTACGCGCACGTGGGGCCTCTTGCTTTACCAACGTATCCGGCAATGCTCATTATCTCCCTGCCGAGGCAAATTGTGGAGAAGGCTGGGCCGGAACAAACACGCGTGCTTGCGCATGTTATCTTTTCACGCGCCCTTTGCCTTGAAGACGCCGGGGGGGGGCTAATTTTTGACCCTTCTTCCTGCTCTTCCCAAAAGAGGAAATCTCTTGCGGGGGGCAAAAACTTGCCCCCCGCTTCTGGTCTTCCCGAAAGACGAAATCTCTTGCGGGGGGCCAAAACCCGCCCCGCCAAAACTGGCTCAAAATGCGCCCCCGCGCCCTGCCAGGCAAAGCTGTTTTTCCATTGGATAGACTGGCTTGAGCAGCAAGCTGGAGTGTTCCACAAAGAATTGGCCTTTGTCAACCTGGATGAGTCTTCTCTTCAGCTATCCTTTCTGCACGAGAAAGGCACGGTGGTGAAGCGGTCTCAATGGCGACAAGGAGTGGGGCCAAAGCGGGCGCGCCCGTCTCGAGGCGCTGTAACTTTGATTTGTTTGAGTTCGGCAGACCCTGCTCTGCAACGGCGGCTGCGCCAATACTTGGTTGGAAACAAATCCATATTCTTGCAAAAAGATTTGCGGGCTGTGCGCGACGCGCAGCCAGAGAACATTCGTGTTTTTCGTGAGACATCATCCTGGGCAACTAGCCAGTTGATCACCGAGGTGTTGTCAGATCTGGAGACTCTGGCTGCTTCGTTTCCTTCCAAGCAGCTGTGCGTTGTGATGGACAGCGCCGCGCAGCACCTGAGTGAACGCGTGGTGCGAAGGGCTGCCGATGCCAATATCTGGCTTTGCGTGGTGCCGCCGAAAGCCACAGGCTACATGCAACCCCTCGATGTGCAAACCTTCAGTCTTTTGAAACATCATCTGAAAGACAAGTTCACGGAGGTGGCTATGTCTGCCGCAGGCGGTGTTGTCTCGCGACAAGCGTGGCTTCGCGTGCTCTTCGGCCTGTGCGAGTTTATGAACAGCCGAGAGTGGCGAAGAGGCTTTGAAGCATGTGGCATTTGTGGCCGGGGCAACCTTTCCACAGAGCTTTCTAGGCTAGGTCTTGCAAACTACAGGGCAGCCGCCGTAGGCGGAGTTGTGCCCATGCCAGAACCTCACATTTTTGCTGGCCACTACTCTAAGAGCCTGGTCCGTCAGTTTTTTTTGCTGTTGCAGCCAACGCTCCCGGTCTTAGACTAAGGGCTTGTTCCATGTGTGCAGTAAGCGCAGGGCGTACCGTCATGCACAGTGGAGGATCTAGCGTGTGTCTGCGAAACAGGGCCATTTTCGGGGACCGATTTCGGGTCCGCTTTACCGCGCACATGCCTTTTGCTTGTAAGTTGCCAGAGGAAAGGAAAGGGATGCCAGGCCAAGATCACGCAACCGTTTGAGCGTTGGACGTGTAGTCGGAGTTGCGCGAATGCCTGGGGATCAAGACCAGGAAGGCTGCGTTTCACGCTTGTTTTCCTGTTGGGGCTGCCGCTGTGGCTGTTGCCGGCGTTGCCAGAAAGCGCAACGGCAACGCAGCGCCGCCGGGGGTAAAATGAATCCAGCTTATGTTTGGGCTGCAGGCCTGTTGCGTGCAGATTGTGAAGCAACTTTGACAAGCAAGGTGATTGCGATGTGTTGCTTGCAGCGTGAAGCTCAAAAGCCTGCAGGACACAGCCCATGGAAGGATCCAACGCTCAGCGCTTCCTGCGGCTCCTGCCTTTACATCAAGCCAGGAAAAGTTGCCAGAGGAGAAGGAGAAGTTGAAGGAGAAAGCTCCAGCATCAGCGTCTGCCACAGCTTCTCCCACTCAATCAGTCTTGCAAAAGCTGAAAGAGAAGCGTTCGATGCTCGCAGCCGAGAAGCGGCAAGTTGCCAAGCAAGTCCGCAAGGAAGCGAAACGCCTGGCCAAAATTAAGAAGGCCCTTGGGCGCTTGACAGAGTCGGAGATGCGCGAATGCCTGGAGATTAAAACCAAGAAGCCTGTGTGAGTTTCGCCTATGCCGAATGCCTGGAGATCAAGACCAATTGTGGCTGTGTGATTTTCACGTGTGCTGAATGCCTGGAGATGAAGACCAAGTGGCTCTCTGAGCTTTGCGCTTGTTTTCCTCTTGTGGCTGCTGCTGGCGTTGCCAGAAAGTGCAACGGCGATGCGGCGCTGTAAAGTTGAAAAAGAAGTTGGCGCGTGGCATTTGTTTGAGTAAGCGTGGTCAGACGGATGTCAGTCAACCATGCTTTGGCGTTTTCACAGTGCGTGGCATGAGCAGACATGGCATGTGTGGTTTCTTGACCGCGTGCAGGGTTCTTGCTCGCGTGGGTGTGTTTGCGCAGAGCGCTTAATTGCGTGCCTGTGTGATGAAGTATTTGTGCTTGGGCGTGGCCAAACTTGTTCAAGCCTTTGCTTTGAAGCCATTTTCTCGCACGTTTTGGCGTTTTGGCGGTGTGAGGCGCGTGTGAGCTGCAACTGTCCGATTGTTTGTGTGGAGCAGGCGACGCATGTTTGACAGAATATTTGCAGTGTGAGCCATGTGCGCAGTTTTGAAATGAAGCCCTGACGCTTCCCCTTTTTCCCCTTCTTCTGTGTTCGTGCGTTTCCCAGAGAGAGAGAGAGAGAGAGTGTGTGTGTGTGTGTGAGGCTTGGGCATGGCCTTGTTCCTTAGCGTGTGTGTGTGTGTGTGTTTGTCCGTCCGGAACGGTCGGATCTGCTTGGGCTCACAGAATGTGGCTTGCGACAGCTGTGATAGGGTGGCAGGCAGCGGTGCTCACGGGGTTGGCGTTGTTTTTGGGTAGCGGAGCTTCGCGCTCGAGCTGACGGTCCTTCCACAGGCCAATGCAGCTCCCTTCCCCCAACGGGTCAGAATGTGGCACACGGGAGCTTTGACAGGGTGGCAGTCAGTGACCCGCGCGGGCTGGACTTCCACGCGCGTGTCGGCGTTGTTATTCAGCTTGTGCTCTGTGGTAGCGGAGCTCCGCGCTCAAGCACAGGGGCCACCGCAGCTCCCCTCCCCCTTCCCCCCCACCAAGACAATGATGTGGAGGTGAGGAGCGTGTGGCCGGGCAGATAGAGGTTTGGCGGCCACGCGGTCCAGGGTCGGGCAGGTATGCGCCGCCTGGGCTCTTTCCTCTGCCTGGCGAGGGTGCGCGCGCGTGTTCCGGGGGCCAAGTCTTGCAAGGACTTATCCAGCGGGACGCGTGTGGGAAAGCGCCTTGGCTGCGCTGGGAGCCCTCTGCGAGGATGTCACCTGCGAGGAGGTTAGTCTGTCTTGGCGTTGGGTGTGGGGTCGGCAGATGGGGCTTGCGTTTATGGGCTGGACTTGTGGCGGGGCTGGCAGTGTGCTTAGGCCTCTTACGCGCGCGCAATGAGATTCTGCATCATTCTGCATCATTGATGTGACGGTGGAAGTTCGTGACGTTGGATTGTGGATTCCGGCTCAAATCATTGTTAGGTTGGGGCACGGGGAAGGGTGGCTGGCTGCAGCCCAGTTAGGTTGGGGCACGGGGAAGGGTGACTGGCCGCAGCCCAGTGCCCTTGTGCGCGATGAGCGGTAGCAGTGGCTCCTTCACTAGAAGCAGCAGCAGTAGCTCCACAAGTTCTGATTCCCTGGCATCTTCAGAAGTGCCCGAGCATGTCGCTGAGGAGGAAGTCTTGGATTTGGAGGAAGGTGCTAGCAGTGACGATGAAGGCTGCGACCGATTTGCGAACATGTCGGCAGCAAAGCCAGACCTGAGCTACCGAGGCCACACAGTCCATTTCTGGACGATCCCGTACTCAGCCATCGAGGGCCGTTTGACTGCAGAAAACACATCCAAGAAGGGCATGCTGCGGCATTTTCGAGAAGTCTACGGCGAGGCTTTGGAATTCTACGCTGTTTTCCGGGAACTGCATGCTGAATCCTCACGAAGCTGGGAGCGCAAGGCTCACTACCATGTGGTCTTGAAGCTGAAGGGCCGTGTCCGGTGGATTCAGATTGCCCGCGAGCTGCGCGCCAGGGGCATCTTCGGGCTTGTCCTTGCCGACCAGGTATGCAGATATCTGGCGCATTGTAGCGTATTGCTATGTGCCTTCTGCCAGGAAGCCCTTGCCAGAACTTGATCCCGATCCCTTGCTGAGCTCAAACTTCCC
>CAUJNA010002631.1:0-27414 GCA_963377175.1 Effrenium voratum | reverse complement strand
CACGCAAGCTTGTAAAAAAATGCAAAAACGTTTCAAAATCAATCAACTGGACAGGATTCATACGGCGTACAATCGCATGGCTCTTCTTTTGCACACACGACACTGTGCCTGTGCGCACGGCCAATCGCCGTGATGAGAGATCATTGCCGTGCTGGGAGCTCGTCGGATACACGGGGCACGGGCTGTACTGCCGCGCCCACTCTTTGCACATACCCCCTGCACAGAAGTTGAGAAGCTACGCCGACACGACAAGTGTCATGATTTGGCGCGGCGACGGCCTCACGTAGACCCGCGCGGAGGTCCTGGCCCGGGCTCCGAATCGGGGGATAACCTCCCCCTCCCTCCGCATCAAGATCTTCTTGAGCTCGTCCCTCACCGCCGTGGGGCTCACACACAGCTGGTCGGCGATGTACGAGTCGACCTCCTGGGACGTGGCGGGCCTTGTCTCGGAGAGGACGTAGGGCTGCAGCCCAAATGGTTTATATTCTACCTGAGAGGCTCCTAGCACTCGTCCGTCCAGCATTTGACCTCGTCCTGCGAAGGATTCGAAGTCTAAAACGCTGCGTGCAGGCGTGAGGCTGCAAAATAGAGACCCCTAGATATGCTTGCAATTTGGCTCCAGGTTGCATTTCAAGCGAGCCAACCTTTGCAGGGCTAAGAAAAACCAAAAAAAAAAAGAAAAAAAGGGGTCCCAAAAAAAGGGGTCCCCGAAAAAAAGGGAAAAGGGGTTTTCTTTGGCAAAGCTTGACATCGCTTGAAATGCAACCTGGACAAATTGCGGCGCATATCTAGGGGTCTCTATTTTGCAGCCTCACGCCTGCACGCAGCGTTTTAGACTTCGAATCCTTCGCAGGACGAGGTCAAATGCTGGACGGACGAGTGCTAGGAGCCTCTCAGGTAGAATATAAACCATTTGGGAAACCCCCTCTAAAGAGAGAGATACAGGGAATCCCTGCATTCCCTGCAGTGTCCCTGCATTGAAATTCCCCCAGGATTCCTTGCTATACGCTTAATTTCTTCAACACAAGTGCCAACACAATTGCCACTGGTGTTCACATTTCTGCCGCGCCAAGCCGCGAAACCTCCACTTTTTCAACATGTCGGAGTACATGTCGGATGAACATGTTCTTGGATTCAATCCTGTTGTGGCCCCAGGATTGCTCCCTTCAATCCTGTTGTGGCCCCAGGATTGCTCCCTTCAATCCTGTTGTGGCCCCAGGATTGCTCCCTTCAATCCTGTTGTGGCCCCAGGATTGCTCCCTTCAATCCTGTTGTGGCCCCAGGATTGCTCCCTTCAATCCTGTTGTGGCCCCAGGATTGAGGGGAACTCCACGCGGAACTCCACGCGGGCAGCAACCAAAAAATGGTTGGTGCCTGTTTCCAGGCGCGCCTGACACGCCAGCCCGCCGAGTCATACGGATCATACGGATCATACGGTCATACGGTCATACGGCGGCTTGGCACTGCGCCACCCTGCCGCGCCTGCCCGGCATAGAAGCCTTGCCGCGCCTGCCTGGCATAGAAGCCTCCAGCCTGCCTGCACCACACCGAGGTCGGAATTCCGACGTCGCTCTCCCACCGAGGTCGGAATTCCGACTTCGCTTTTTTTGCCAAAAACCCCATCGCCGGGGCCAGCGCCGGAGGTCCGTCAGCGCTGCTGTCCTCGCGGTACCGCTGACAGAGTGTTTTTTTGCACCATCACGCCCTGCCGTCAATCCTGGCGTGGGCACAGGATTGCCCCACTCAATCCTGGCGTGGGCACAGGATTGCCCCGGTGTCTCCCAGAAAACTCTGGAAGCGCGTCGGTACACACCGATGCACTCCCGGAAAACTCTGGAAGCGCACTGCTGTATAGCAGAACACTCCCGGAAAACTCCGGCTGCGATGCCGTAAATATGGCATCGCTCCCGGACTCGCCGCCCTTCTCGGCTTCAAAATTGGGAAGTAACGCAAAGGAAATGGGGAAGATCAAGCTGTTTCCTACGACAGAGTATAGCAGCAAACAAGCCTCTGACCCCGTGGTGCCCCTGGTGCCATGCACGGGCATCTTCCTCGGGCCGTCAAAATCGGGCAAAACCGTGGCTCTGATCAGCCTGATTCTGGAGCAGTATCGCGGCGTCTTTGAGAGAATTTACGTCTTCAGCCCGAGTGTGAACATAGACGACGGCTGGATACCCGTCAAGAAGTACATTGAGGAGGACCTGGGGGTGAACACAGAGCGGGAGCAGACGTATTGGGACGAGTTGGACGAGGCGGCGCTGCGGCGCATCATCCAGCAGCAGCGCAAGATCACGGAGGCGTCCAAGAAGTTGGAAATGAAGAAACTGTACCAGGTGCTTGTAGTCATCGACGACTTTGCTGACACGCCGCAGTTGCACAAGCCTCACGGCACCCTGGACACTCTCTTCATCAGGGGCCGGCACATGCAGATAAGCACCTGGGTGAGCTCGCAGAAGCTGCGGCTCATCAGCGCAGCGGTGCGGGTGAACATGCAATTCCTCTGCTGCTGGAGGCTGCGCAACCAGCACGAGCTGGACGCCGTGGTGGAGGAGCTCAGCGCCCTGCTGCCACAGGAGCAGCTCTACCAGTTGTACGAGCAGGCGACGCGGGAACCCTACAGTTTCCTCTTTGTCTACTACCTGAAGCCGAGGAATGAAATGTTCTTCAAGCGCTTTGAAGAGCGTTTCGCATTGGAAAGAGACGCCGATGGGAGCGGCGCTCAGCTTCCTGGGCAGAAGCTGTTCGCCAGCTCCACGCTGATAGTCAAGAGACGGCAAGGTGACGTCCGTGGGACGGCTTATTTATATAATTCATTACTGCACGAAAACCCTCCAGCTGTAATTACCAACCACGTAGAAGAACGGTGTGACGTCGGCTATACGCGGACGATGCCGTTATAGCCGAACCCGTGTAAACGTTGTAAGGGAGAAGGAATGATAGTTACTACAGTAGTCCTGACAAATGCAGCGCAAGCGAAGTGTTTTCGCTCTCAATGCCGATCACGTATGTATGCAGTCACACATCAGATCTTGAACCTCAATTGTGTCTTGAGCCAAATGGCGATCAATGGAACTTGGGAAGCAACACCAACAAGGACCTCAGAACAGCTACCCCATTTCGGCACGGGGCCTAGAGGGTTTTAACATCCCCCATTTGGGTCGCATTGTTCATCATGCGGTCCAAACACCACAAAACGTTCCACTGGCCACGGCTTCAACTACGAAATCGTGTCGTGCATTCTTTTACTTGCTATCACTACACCGTTCATTCGCTGTGAAACATGCCGGGTTCGATTGTACGAAAAAGTGAAACATTCATCCTCCAATCGAAGCACACATCCATATGCAGGTGTATATAATACACAATCGTCGCGTCATTTGACCACCAATGAACAATCCAGCTGCCGCATTTGCGCATCGCGCAGCTGTCATCCATAAATGGGTTGGCCGAAAAAAGTCCACCAGAGGTGCCTGCTCGCAATCGGTCTGCATAATTCCGGCAAAGAAACATCGGTGATTAATCAATGCAAATCATAGCCATTCCAGATACCATGGACAATGCATAAATAATGAAAAGATATCATCTATAAGGTAATAGTTCCATCCATGAATATCCAGAGCGTCATAGTCATCGGAATATGTAACCATGTACACACCAAATCATCTTGGACACATGAATATAAATCATGACATAAGTCGTTCCACCGAAACAGTGTCGATGTGACGCAAGTAACAGATGGGGACTGACCCACCTCGTACCGCAATCAGCATCTTCACGAAGCATACCTGTCCCCAATGGACAGCCTATGGGTACGTCGGCGGAACTCCTCGTCCAAGTTCTTCTGGGCTTCTCGTGCCCGGACACACTTCTTGTTGTAGTCCTCTGGCAACCAGTGCCCTTTCCGAAGGCACCAATCCAGCAGGGGTGTGTCGCATTTGTACGGGTCGATGGCCGAGATGATGGCGCTCACGTTGACCGTGTAACCATTCTTGCCAAGGTTTAGGCCATCCCTCACGAATGATATATACTTACAGTTGAAAGCTAGTGCAAAACATCTGAAAATAATATCACCCACCGGGTGCACTCGGTCCTTGACCAGGAGCTTCAGTTCTTCCTTGGTGACATCGAGGATTCTCGCTGCAATCCACAGCTTGTAGAATGTGTAAAGTCCCTCGCATTTGCACACCATCATACGAATATATTCGTCACGCTCCTCAACCGATCGGAAGGCTCTTGTCCGAACATTCTCCGATTGAGAAATCTTCGTTATTGTTGATGGCAAAAGTATACCTTCCTGATCATGCTCGGTGTTGTTGGGGTACCTCTTGAAGTCATTGTGATAAGGGCAGCCCGGCCTCCCTTCGAGTCCGGCATTCATCGTTCTCTCCTCACCACCTTCAAACATCCCCCACATCTTGGACAGCTGGAGTGCGATAAATCCTGCCATGTACTGAGCCTCACGCGGCTCGTCAAGGCAGATCGCCATCCGTTGGGAACTTATAAGGTCCCGTGACGCCAGATCGGTGTCGCGGTAATGCCAACCGCTGTCTTCTTCTTCTGACGCATAGCCGGATGTATATCCTTGCGTGTCCATGTCGTCATCTTCTCCCGGAACTTCCTCCGCTTCGTCTTCATCCTCCTGTGCTGCCGCATCATGGTTAGCTTCTTCCTGTGCACGCCTGGCATCTCCAGAGACGTTGGGGTTTTGGTTGTCCTCCTCGTCATCGGATTTGATGTGAATGTAGTATCTTCCGGTGGAGATCAGTTGTGCCTCGCACTCCAGGCATAAGCAGAAGCAGGTGGGGATCGCGGTCGCACATGATGGACATATCCGGCACCTCAGTCCTTCCCATGTCTCGTCATTCAGGATGACGACTTTGCTGATTTCGTCCCGGACCTCGTTGACCTGTGCATTGAACTCTTCCATCTTGATAGAGTTCGCAGGCACGATTAACCATGTCAACGATGTAGTGCAGATTATCGGCACCTGTCTCAGTCTCCGGCATCCTCTCGCTGATCTTTGCGACGTTCTGGAGGAACATCGCAGCCGACTCTTGGGAAGAGTTGACAAAGCCAGGGCAGATCTCGTTCTCCACACACTTCGAGTACGCCCTCTTAATGTCAGCGTACTCCAGGCGCTTCCCTCCGTTGCTTTTGCCAATCCAAATGGACTTGACCTCATAGAACGGGATCACGTCAAAGACCATGAAAGTCCCATTAGCCGCGACTCCAGCCCCATACCGCGCGAGGGTTGCACTGGGAAAATAGATGATCGCAATCGGATCCCCTCTCCTCACGTTCCGTAGCGTTGTCTTCGTCGCCACGTTCATCTCATCCCATGGAGCAAATGCCCCGAAGTGCAGTGCTAGCCTGTTGCCGCCATCGATTCCGCCGGGGACTAACCCACAGCGTACGATGCTTGGCAGGTTTTCCACATACGTCACATGGAATGCTCCTCCGAGAGAATCACCCATTCTTGCGGAATAACTATTCGCCAGTGCGGATGAGCTCATGAATCCAAAATCACTGTGACCGGTTGTGACTCGGATGCACCAAGGTCTGTACCATCCATCGCATCTGTAGAACATCCTGTCGATGTCGTCCCGATCCACGCCAGCTTCGGTCATTTCCTCCCTGGCTGCCCTCGTGTCGTTCGGGTTCATGATGCTCGGAAACCTTGCTGCCAAACCTGGAATCTCGATTTTCTGCTTCCGGATTCCTGCCACTTGATCACCTCCATGATGCCCATGTATCGTTTCGCTCTCGTGGTGTATGGTGGGAATATGGCGTTGTTCCGGTCGTCAATGACAGCATCAATGTCGACCCATCCACCCTCGTCGCACCTGAAAGCACTTCCTCGGCAATTGCCGATCTTGTGTCGAAGGACTCTGCATAGGTCGTGAGATAGCTGGTTTGCTTGGTCCCTTGTAGTAAATACCGAGCGATCATCACCAATCCTGCATAGTGGAGCACCGTCGAAAGGAGCACTGCAGAAGTTGACACTCTTGCCAAGTTGCATCACGTCCACTTGCTCAAGGATTGCACCTTTGGGAAAGTATTTGGGGTCAACGATGGACGCATACGCCCATGGCAAGTGCACATCACTCACATCGCCATACTTCGGGATGTAGCACGGGATGGTGTCGCATCCCATCTCAAGCGTCTTCTTGAATGTCCTGCTGTCCCCGCACGGGTTGTAGGTGAGGACGACGCCACCACATTGTAGCTCTCCTCCCTCAGCCGTGTCAGCCATCTCCACCAAATTAATAGTGTAGCTGTACATCTCAATTGTTTCTTTCCCTGCTTGTCCCCCTTTCTTTCTTTCCTGGGACGTTGATGAGGACGGTTCCTCCGTATCCCCCATGTCTTCATCAGATGAAACAGGGTCACTGCTGAGTAGCTCACGGAGCACCTTCATCGCCTTCTCATTTCCAGCAGCCTCCTCAATGTCCTTGCAGTCGCCGTCGTGGGCCAGGTTCGCGCACTTCTTACAGATCCCCATATCTCCCATGCACTTCACCATTGACTCCAGGAATCCTAGTGCCGCTCTCCGCCCGTCGATCACACGCTGCTTCTTGTCTTCCTTCTCAGTAATGGTTTGAGAACTTCGACTCGGGTCTGGTGCTTGACCAAGACCCTCATCTTCGCCCTCCGTGGCCTTTCTCTTGGAACCTTGTGCAGAGGGCTCGGTGATCAGGGATCGTGGATGTCTGGGCTTGACCTTGTTCATGATGTCAAGCACCTCCTTCGTGGGCACGCCGAGCTGTTCGGACGGTTTGTTCCGCTTTCTGTTCTGGCCCGTCGTGTGGGTCACGTTCCCAGCGAGGTGTCGCACTATTGACTGCTCGAACTCCCTCTTGATCTTCCATGCATCCTTCCACAGTGGCAGTTCGTGTTGGAAGTACGACATCACCTCAAAGAATCCCAACACCATCTCGACGACGTCTCCCAAGGATTCCTCGTTCGTGGTTTGTCCCAGGAGTTCATACATCGTTCCTTGGTCGAGCACACTCTTGATCCATGACGAATATGCCACATTGCCGAGGTCCTTGCCTATCACGAAGATAGACATCCTCTCCTCGTCTCCCTCGGAATTCTTGCACACGATCACATCCCGGGATGCGCACAATTGCTTCCCGTGACCGTTGTTGTAGAACTGCGCTGCTTGATCCACAGTCATGCTCACGAATCCCACGTGAGAAAGCTCCTTCTTCAGCCTTGAGTACGCGAGCTCCCGTATGATCGTGATCATGGCCTGGTTATTGTTGACGTCCACCATGAGGTTTTGAAGGTCGGGGATTGCCACCACGCATTCCGCGAAGAGGCGCGTGTACATTTTCTTCCCCTCGATAGACATTGCAATACCGTTCGTGTCCGCGTTCCAGTTCGCGCAACAGTTCTCGCAAGAAGAGGGATTGTACTTCGAATTCGGTCCGAGCACCTTCGACTTGCTCATCTGCATCTCTTTAGCGCAAAGTTCGCAGATAAACTTGCTGAGCTCCGTGACCGTATACCATAGAAGACGTTGATCACCGACATCGGCTTTCCCAAAAGCATCCTGCTCGCCGTGTCCTTCATCTTGCTGCTCTTGTTTCCTCTTCGACTGTGCAGTGAAGGTCGGCTTTTACTCGAATTTCACCTTCGATTCCTCCATGTTCTTCGGGATGTTGAATCGAAGGTCGGGCTCGTTTATGCACGTCCCCTCCAGCTCACACACAAACGCGTTGCTTGGTGCGACCGCATCGATGGATTTCTCAATCAGCAGTCGCTTCAGGAGGAAGTGTTGCAAGTTCGTGCTCCCAGGGATCTTGTAGTTCTTTCCTGTGAGCGCATGGACCACGCGCCACAGGCGATCGTTCTCGGTCACCAGCGCGCCTGCCGCCTTGCAGATCTCGCTAACCTTGTTGGCGATCGTCCCCAAGTCCCCTCTTCCACCATGGAAAGCAACTTCGCGATTCACGCACACCACGACCAGGCCCTTGCATGTGTTGACGAGGTCAGATATCGCCTTCTGCAGGGAGTCGATGATGGGGTTGGCGGTCACCTGCCATCCGCATCCTCTCATGCACACCCAATCAAATAGCGACATCCAGATGTGCACCGACATTGGTGAGTCATCCATGTCTCGCCTCCGCCGTTCAGCGATGAGCTTATCCAGCTTCTGCAATCGGGAGATGATATTCAACGTGTCGTTGGGTGAGGAGACTTGCTCACTCGACCCATAGTATGATCTATCCTCGATGTTTGTCCATCCCTGTTCGTTGACCATCATCTGGAAGGTCTTCGTGCTCCCTTTCGAGTTGACGGCCCTCAGGGGCCAATCCAGGACCAAGAAGCTCTTCTTGTGGATCATCATGTCGCGAATCGTCGCCTCGCCAATGGGGCTCCTCTTCTGCCTATTGATAATCCGGTTCAACTGTCCAGGCGCGTTGTCCGGGCTCTTCTCCGCCTGAATCAACGCGTTGATGGCTTTGGCGCCCGGAAGGCGCCCAGTAATCAAGCATCCTGTTTGGGCACACAAGAAAGCATACAGCTGTAGCCATGCCGCATTTCCCTTCCCAACATAGGAAAGAATGATCTTCTCCGCGCTGGTCTTCTCCTCGAAGTGCAATAGCGAAGAGGTCAGGCATCTCAGCATACACTCCCAATATGTCGCGTTCTTGCCTTCTGCAAGACACGGCCCAAATACAGTTTGTATGATTGGGTACCCCGTATTGTTGTCTATGTTGAATTTCACATTGACAGTCGCGCCGCCCAAAGTGGTACCCCCTTCGAATGAAGTGTAGGTATCGTGTCCAGCAGTTGGGTTGATAATTACCCATCTGTCGTCGTCACCGCCAGAGTTCATTCGGAAAAAGGAGTCGATGATCTCGTTGTCGATCTTGACAGCATCGCTGGCTTGCGACCCCCCACTTGGAGCTCCCGGCTGGGGGACTGACCCACCAGCGGTTTGGCTCCTTTGCCCGGAGCTTGATGCCGACTTCTGCTGTCGCTCCGTCTTCCGTGGCGGCTCCGTCTTCGATGAGCCCATCACCCACCATGTCGGCTCTTCCCCAACCACGAAATCCTCGGGGTACTTCTCCAGTTCCCTCTCGATTTCATGAATAGTGCAGTATTTATTCTGGAAGAATTCGATCATGACGTCCTTCTCGGCCTTCTTCTCGATCTCCTTCATCCAGCTTACCCACTTGCGCCGATCTTGGTTCTCAGCGGCCCTGTCAGCCGCGTGCGGTGCCCAACTGATGGAGTTGATGTTCATCGCAGGCAGCTTCGACTCATAGATCATATCGATGCACCATAGGAAATCCCTGGCGTACTCAATCTCCCGGTAGAGATCGTTCAGCTCCCTTTTGTCTGGACGGAAATACGCTGTATACGACTGATCTTTGGAGTCCTTCTCACCGAGCAATGGCTGCAATCTCCTCATGATGAACGATACGCACATGAGCGAATTGACCGCCCCGATGCACGCATCAGAGATGTCACTGGGGGTTGGCCCACAGATCATCCAGCGCAATAGGTTGTTCTGGCTGGCATTCTCATCCCTCCTCAGTGCATATGCGAGGTTCTTCATCGATGCTTGCAGCTCATTCTGGTAGACCAACCCAAGGTCCCAATTCTTCTGGTAGTCGTCCTTGGAACCACGACCGTAGGAGTCGATCTTGGGAGCCTTGATCACGTTCAACGTGAACACTTTCCCCCAGTTCCGATCTCTGTACTTTGCAATTCTCCGATCGTGCCTCTCAAACTCTGCAGTCGTCTGGAACTCCTCGGAGCTCCTCCACCTTCTCGATGACGATGCCCTAGATGACTCGTCGCTGATGAATTCTTTGTACACCTCCCCAACCGGGGTGTCCTGGTGGAATGCAGCTTTGAACGACCGTTCATCGTTGTCCTCGGCCACGCCTAGTGCGAGATTGATCTCAACATATCCGCCCCTTCCATGCAGTACTTGGTTACGTTGAGCAACTCGGGGTTCTTCGCCAGCATCGTTGCCTCACCGCAAAGTTGGTTCAGCGCCGACACGATCTTCTTTCCCTTGCTGCAGAATTCCCTCCATCCAAGCATACATTCGTCGGCAGAAAGCTGTCCGAAAACTTTGCTGATGAACTCTAAGACAACCCTCATAGACTGCCCTTCACCTTTCATCATCCCGCGGCCCTTGGCAGAGTAGTACGCAGAGTATGCATAAATAGCGGGGACGCCTATGTCCTCGATCCACTTCACGCACATACCCAGGTCGCTGCTCATCTCCATCCTCTTGGGTATCCTCTTTCCTTCCTCGATGGCGTTCTTCACCAAATTTCCCAAGAAGATTGCTGCTTGCCTAGATTTCCCAACAGGCACGCAGAAGAACTCATTTGCATTGACGACATTCGGATTGGCAGTCATCTTGATGATATTCTCCAGACCCAGGAAAATCCAATATAAGCAGCTGCAAATGAAGCCACGGAATTGTCCCAATGCGATCCCAGCTTCAGATTGAGGTGACGAACTCGTCCAGCTCCTCCTTGAAGCTTGGGGTTCGGGACTGACCCAGCTCCCCGTATGCACCAGAGGTTCGGGACTGACCCAGCACCTCGGTTGTGCTGTTGGGGTGGTGCAGATTTCGCTCGCAGTAGCTTGGTGCTTCCGCGATCTCCTTCGCGTAATGCAAGCAAGAGCGAGTTTCAACGGTGCCGGTTTGAGGCACCTTGCACGAGCACGAAAACGGCGAAGGATCACACCCACAATTATTGACGTGTACAACTGGGTTTCTTTGGTTTCACGACCAGCACAAGGTCCATGCTCATGGTTTCCATTGAATTTCTTAGACAACGAGCCACCAAGTTCAAAGTTCCATGATACAACTCTCCATGGTTTCTTGATTGGCATGGGTTTCTTTGCATATCTTTGTTTCAAGCCATAGCGACACCCATCAAACTCGTGACTAGTCCCATCATGCACGTCCTCATGCAGTCTCTCATCTTTCCAATAATCACAACTTCCAGGCAACTCAAACAAAATCGCAGCTCGTTTTGTCATGGCATGCCGTTTAATTTCAACGAACCGTTCAAATAATCTCCAAAATTCTCTTTGTTTGGCCTCGATTTTCACTGCGGTGTCAATGCCGCGAGTCTTGTTGAGGCGTGCCCATGATGATCCCCCCGTGCAAGGCCCGGCGAAGAACAACAAATCGGAAGGTTTGGTAAGCACAGGTCTGGCGATTCTCCCCCCGTACTCGCTCAGTAAGTCATCAACCAGAGTTATGGTGACAACCTGCGGCCCGTCATGGCGGGCAAGAGCAGTGAACCAGTTACGTGGTTCGGAACATGCCATCAGCACGATGGGCCGAGCCAAGTCAACACTGTAAAGAGTGTCGACTGTGCGAGTTCTCATACCAGGAAGCGAGACATGAACAGGAGCGCGAAGCACACCACCGTCATGTTTGACCATCGCGAGTTCAATACCCGGCGCTACCTGTGGCTTGTGCTTCACCGCAATGCGATACGGAACAAAACAACGACCAGGGACAAGCTGCTCGTGATTGATATGCAGACAACGCATGAGCAATTTCAATCGGAGCAACGTTTCCAAAGCAAGGACGTTAACACACTTCAACTCTATGCGCTCGTTCGACAGTTCTTCAACAAATGCGGCCAGCACGGACTGCATGTCAACATCACCGGACCCGACGTGAATTGGTCGTGGTCGTGGAGACCGTTCCCGCGCCGGTGCAGCGACCGGTACGGGATGAAACTGCCAAACTGCGCGTTCAACCCAACCATCAATTCGCACACATTGTAGCCACGGGTCAACTCTATCCTCAACTTTGAGCCATGACCCATTCTTCAGAAACCAAGTGGAACGAAGCCACTTGCTCCCAAACGGTGTCATAACCGCGAGTGGAGGTTTCACACGCATCAATCTGGGTCCCTTGGCAACAACAACCGGCTCATGTCCTTCATGCTCACAATGCCGTTTTATCAGGGCCATGGAGGGCGTTGCGCCAAGGTCAATGGCCATTTTTTTTTTTTTTTTTTTGTGTTTTATTTTTTTTTTTTTTTTCTCTTTGTTTTATCAGTCCAAGTACACCATTTTATTCGCCGTACATTCAATGGGGCCAATGGACGTTTTATGAAGCCAAGGCAGCTCGTAGACCATTTTATCGCCCGCAAGGCAGCCCGTAGACCATTTTATCGCCCCCGATGGCCGTTTTATAATGGCCGCTTTATCGAGCGAAGGCAGCCCGTAGACCATTTCATCGCCCGTAGACCAGTTTATCGCCGTTTTATCAAGCCAAGGCAAACCCGTAGACCATTTTATCAAGCCCGTATCGCCCCCAATGGCCGTTTTATCCGCCGGTTTTTTGCAAGCCAAAGCAAGCCCGTAGACCATTTGCCGTTTTATCAAGCCAAGGGCGCGGGGCGTGGGGGGCTGGGGACTGCGACGCGCGCCGCGGCGCCGGGAGACGGTCTCAGCACCGACCACGCGGGCAAGGGAGCGACAAGCGCCACAGGCTTTGCCCAAAGCGCAGACCGAAAGCAAGTCGCGCGAAGCGCGCGTGATAAGTGATCGCGGCCGCTCGGGGCAAAAAGCTAGCTCGAGGTGCCCGGGGGGAGAGGGCGAGCGGGGAGAAGGGAGAGCGTGACGGAGAAGGTCTGAGCGATTTTTCGTGGGGCCTTGAGCCGCGGTCCTGGCCCGACGCGCGCGGGCTCAAGGGGGCTCCAGGGACGCTCTCGCTCTCTTCCGCGCCCGAACTACTCAGGACTCGGGAGCCGCGAGCTGCGAGCTTGCTCGCGTTCGCCTTTCCCGCTCGTCGGCGTCAGGAGCTGCACTGCTGGGGAGCTCTGGCGCAAATCCTAAAACTTGAAAATCGAAATCCTTAGCCCCCGAAATCCAAAACCCTGAGCGCGAAACCAAAAAAAACCCGAGCCCCAAATCCTCGAAGTTCAGGGTTTGGGGTTCGCGGGACTCGGCGTTTGGGATTTCGGGCGCCCGGGGTTTAGGGCTTAGGATTTTTGAGGTTTGGGGCGCGGGGCTCAGGATTCCGGGTTTAGGGTTTAGGGTCTAGAGGGTATATCAAATGGATTGAGGAAGTGTTGCGTTGGCTTTCCCACCCACCCAGATCGGTTACCCACAACATAGGAGAGTTTGTTAGTTTCCTCAAATTTCAAGATGGGCGTTGCGGCGACAAACTTCCCAACTTTGGAAGTCATTGCAAGCCCGGTTGCTTATTTTATTGCTCCACACGAAGAACTTGATGCATCAACGGCCGGCCAAGACCAGACCCAAGATTTTGAAAGATCCTAGATCTAAGACAAAGAGAAGATGGCTCCGGGCCAAATGGGCAAATCTTTCCATTTCAAGATTGCAACTTGTACATTTGCCACATGAACAGATTCAAGCCCAGATTCAGGATTTTGAAGAGAAAAAAGCAAAAGCCATTTGGAAAGATGCCAAAGGAGCCAAATGACCAGATCTCTCTACATTTCAAGCCCGGATGGCTGTTTTTTACATTGCGCCACATGAACAGTTTATCAGCGGCTGGCTAAGCCCAGAAAGGAGCCAAGCGACCAAACCCCCTACATTTTGAACAGTTTATCAGCGGCTGGCCAAGCCCAGAAAGGAGCCAAATGACCTGGATGGTCATCTTTACCTTGCGCCGCATGAACAGTTTATCAGCGGCTGGCCAAGCCCAGAAAGGAGCCACGTGACCAGATCTTTACATTTTGAGCTTGGATTGCCATTTTTGATTGCGCCATATGAACAGTTTATCAGCGGCTGGCCAAGCCCAGAAAGAAGACAAATGGCCAGATCTTTACGATTGGAGCCTGAGAACAGTTTATCAGCAGCAGAAAGGAGCAAAATGACAAGGTCTTTACATTTCTGGCATATATGAACAATTTATCAGGGCCAAGCCCGGATTTGGGATTTGGAGAAGAAAAGAAGCAACGGCTTTAAGCTGGCCCAGGACAGAGTCGAAGACGGCTTTGGAGCTGGCAAAGGACAGAGCGAAGCCATTTCCTAAGACCTTTCCCTTCCCAAAGGACAGAATTGTCTTCTGGAAGAAGAAGAGCCCAAGGGGGCGGCTCAAATCAGGAGCACTGATACATTAAGGTTTAAATCTCCATTGAAGAGAAGATTTAGGGTTTAGGGTTCCAAATCCCAGGATAGCAAATCACAAGGAGCGCTATTCACAGTTTCTAGTTGAAAAACACCACCCACCCAAGCTCCCATTTCATTGGCAGCCAAATTTTGGCGACAAGTTGGAGCCCGTTGCCGAGCGGCTGAATAGCGTGCTTTTTAATCGCAAACTATCAGCTACAGGGTCTTGGGTTTGGACGAAGAAAGCTTCGAAAGTAGAGCTTTTGAACAGAAAGTTTAAGAGCAAGAGTTCGACGAAGCAAGTTGAGCCGCTCGCTAGCGCTGTTGAGCCGCGCGCTAGTGCTGCGTGAGAAGCGCTTAGAAGCAATCCCAATGGCTTGGCGATGGTTTCGAGTTTGCGCTGGCGCAAATCCCATTGGCTTGGCAACGGTGTAGGTTCGCAGCTTCATCAAAATGAGCGCCGCGCCACAACGAGACCGATTCGACCACGCGAAACTCCGCAGAGGGTCGCACGAGCGATTTGAAAATCGTAAAAAACCATGAGTTTTCGAGGGTCGACCAGCCCAAACTCCGCAGAGGGTCGCGCGGGCGATTTGAAAATCGCGAAAAACCACGAGTTTTCGAAGGATGAGCAGCCCAAAGTCCGCAGAGGGTCGCGCGGGCGATTTGAAAATTGCAAAAAACCACGGGTTTTCGAAGGTCGGCGGCCCAAAACCATGACAGGGCCACGAAAAACAGCTCGCCAAGTAGAGGCTCCAAAATGACGGCCCTGCCAGCAAACGAGGATCGGAAAAAAGTTTAGGGTTTATTTGCTGACAGGGCCAACGTTTTGGAGGGCCGAAAAAGCTCAGTTCACTAAACGCATTTTTCCTTTAGGGTTTAAATTAATATAGATAAACAAGTTTAGGGTTTAGGGTTTAGGGTTTAGGGTTTAGGGTTTAGGGTCTAGAGGGTATATCAAATGGATTGAGAGAAGTTTTGTTGGCTTTCCCACCCACCCAGATCGGTTACCCGCAACATAGGAGAGTTTTTTGGTTTCTCCAAATTTCAAGACGGGGGTTGCGAGCGATAAACTCCACAACTCTGGAAGTCATTGCAAGCCCGGTTGCGTTTTTTTGTGGCTCCGCGCGAAGAAGTTGATGCATCAACGGGAGAGCGGGCTCTAAATGAGCAGATCTGTCCATTTCAAGCCCGTTATACCTTTGCTACATGAACGGATTCAAGCCGATTCGGGATTTTGAAGAGAAAAGAAGCAAAAGCCATCCAAAAAAGAGGCTGGCCCGGGATGTAAAAAAAGCCAAATGACCAGATCTCTACATTTCAAGCAAGGATGACCAGATCTTTACACTTCAAGCCAGGCTGGCCGTTTTGACATGCGCCGTATGAACAGTTTATCAGCGGCTGGCCCAGAAAGGAGCCAAATGACCAGATCTTTACATTTCAAGCCAAGCTGGCCGTTTTGACGTTGCGCAATATGAGCAGTTTATCAGCGGCTGGCCAAGCCCGGAAAGGAGCCAAATGACCAGATCTTTACATTTCAAGCCAGGCTGGCCTTTTTGACATTGCGCCGTATGAACAATTTATCAGCGGCTGGCCAAGCCCAGAAAGGAGCCCAATGGCCAGATCTTTACATTTCAAGCCAAGCTGGCCGTTTTGACATTGCGCCTTATGAGCAGTTTATCAGCGGCTGGCCAAGCCCAGAAAGGAGCCAAATGACCAGATCTTTACACTTCAAGCCAAGCTGGCCGTTTTGACATTGCGCCATATGAACAGTTTATCAGCGGCTGGCCAAGCCCAGAAAGGAGGAAAACGACCAGATTTTTACACTTCAAGCCTGGGTGGAACAGCGAATCAGCGGCTGGCCAAGCCCAGAAAGGAGCTAAATGACCAGATCTTTACATTTGGAGCCTGGGTGTCCATTTTTGCATTGCGCCATATGAACAGTTTATCAGCAGCTGGCCAAGCCCAGAAAGGAGCAAAATGACCAGATCTTTACATGTCAAGCCTGGATGGCACACATGAACAATTTATCAGCGGGATTTGTGATTTGGAGAAGAAAAGAAGCAATGGCTGGACAGAGTCGAAGACGGCTTTGGAGCTGGCAAAGGACAGAGCGAAGCCATTTCCGAAGACCTTTCCCTTCCCAAAGGACAGAATTGTCTTCTGGAAGAAGAAGAGCCACAGGGGGCGGCTCAAATCAGGAGCGCTCGTGCGGCCTCTCTGCGACAACTCCGCGGGCTTTGCTCCCTCTCTGGGCGCGCTTGCGCAACCGCCCGACAACTCCCAGGGCTTCGGCCACAATACTAAACGCGCTTGCCCAACCTTCCTCGGAGAGCTCCTCCGGCTTTGGTCACATTGCTGGAGGCGCTCGCTCAACCTCCTTTGGGGAGCTTCTCGGGAGTTGGCTGCCACTGGAGGCGCTCGCTCAACCTCCTTCAGAAAGCTCCTCGCGCTTTGGCTGCCGCTGGAGGCGCTCACTTAACCTCCTTTGGCTGCCGCTGGAACGCTTGGAGGCGCTCGCTCAACCTCCTTTGGAGAGCTCCTTGGAGATGGCTGGAGGCGGTGCTCGCATTTCTTCTATTCGCGCCACTGCTCACCAACCTCCTTCAGAAAGCTCCTCGGCTTCAGGCGCTCGCTCAACCTCCTTTGCAGAGCTCCTCGGAGTTGGCTGGAGGCGGCGCTTGCTCAACCTCCTTCAGAGAGCTCCTTGCGCTTTGGCTGAGCTTCACGAGCGGTACTACACCAAGTAGATAATTGGCTAATTAGGTCGTAGGTATGGGGCGGCTGCAGCTTTTCTGGATGAGAATTTGGAGACCGCATTGGGAGAGCTTCTCAAAGCTTTGGCTATCGATGGAGGCAACTCCGGCTCAACCTCCTGCTAAAATTTGCGCGGACCTTCTAGGTTGGGCCCCCTTGGGGACAGGGTCTGAACAGTTGGGCGCGCGCCGGCCACAGCGCGGGGGCTGGTACGATGGCCTAGTTGTCGTATTAATTTTTGTTGTGATGAAGGTTTTGCGTCCGTCTCTGAAGAGGGTTGTACTTCCAAGAAGTTTGCTAGGTCCCGGGCTCGGATTGCAACTGATCCGTCCCTCAACTCCATGCGCGCGCTTTGCGCTGAGTCAGCGCGCGCTCTGAAAGCCCGCGCGTGGGCCGCGGGCGCAGCGGCCCCGCCGCAGCTTCTGTGGCCTAGCTGCCGCACTTCCGTCCAGCGTCCCGACGGGCGTGGCAGAGCACAACGTCGCCGTGGCGCGAAATTGATGGGCGCGTTCGTGATCTTCTGGGACAACGACGCGGGCTCGAAGATCACTTGTTGGCCAACCCCGGGGCAGGATGTGGAGCGAGGAGGAGGACAGCCTCCTGGAGTCGCAGACGCAGCTGGGCAGCCTGCAGTGCCCGCGCAACTCCATGAAGGGAGCCTTGGAGCACTTCCACTTCCTCTTGGTCCTTGCGGGTGGTCCCGGGCTCGGTTCCTCCCGCGTGCGCTTGTTTTTTTCGCGGCCTTGATCCAGGCTGCCGGGCAATGTTTTTCGTGGCCGCGCCGTGGTTTTCCACTTCCGGCAATCAAAAAAGCGCGGCTCTCTGAGCATGATCGAAACGCTCTTGGCTTTGCGCGGCGCAGAACTTCCAAGCTGGTGGGGCGTGCTGCAACTCAGCTCATGAAGCGCTTCTCAGCAGCCCTTGCGCGCAGAAACTCGCAACTACTCTCCGCCCTTGCAACACATGGCCTGCCGTTTGTCAATTCGTCTTGTTCGCTGCTCGCCGATTTTTGCAATCTGTCACCTACTTTGTTGGTCGCGCTGCGCGCGCGCCCTCTCACCGCTTTGCTTTCGCTGCGTTCGATTTGTTGATTTGCGCTGGTGTGGAAGCTAGCCCTTGGTAGCGGGCCTGGGTGGGTGGGATTGAGATCGAAACTTTTGATTGGCGGCGCTATGAAGATTTCCATGTCTCAAATCCTGTGAACCCTAAACCCTAAACCCTAAACCCTAAACCCTAAACCCTAAACCCTAAACCCTAAACCCTAAACCCTAAACCCTAAACCCTAAACCCGAAACCCTAAACCCTAAACCCTAAACCCTAAACCCTAAACCCTAAACACAATTCTAACTTCTAAGTATATATTTAAGAGTTGGTCGATAATGTGTCGGGTCTTCCAGAGGCTTCGTTTTCGGCTCTGTGCGCTTCCCGCAGGCTGCTAAATCTGCCTCGCCGCTCAAATCCAAGATCGGGGCTAAAATCGCAAAATTTGCCACGCGCTAAATTTGCGCGCTTTTCCGGCTGGGGCCTTGCGGCCGCAGTCGAGGCGTGGGAGCTCCGGGGCCCCGCCGCGGGGCTGGTGGCCTAGTGGCCCTGCGTCCGTCTCTGAAGCGGGTGGTCCCGGGCTCGGTTCCCCCCTGGCGCGCGCCTTGTTTTGCGTGGCCGTGTCGTCGTTTCGGGCTGCCGGGAGTTTTTTCGTGGCTGTGCCGTGGATTTCTGCTTCCAGCCGCTCGAAATCGTGGGGCTGCTTCTGAAGTCGCTTCTCGCTCAGCCATTGCGCGGTTCTTTCCCTATGACAGTTCACGCTACAAAAATCTACTTTTGAAGCTTTTTCCTGCAAGTCGAGACAAGCAGCTCCAGCCGACGACGTAGTCCGGCGGCACACGGATTTTCTTCAATGTTCAAATCGCTCGGTCTTTCTGCGCCGCTTCGCTCGCTGCTTGCTGCCCGCCACCCGCGCGCACGGCTGCTGCTGCTCGCAACCTTTTGCTAGTCGCCGCGCGCGGTTGTTCTTGCCGCATGGCTTCCA
Organism: Effrenium voratum; assembly: GCA_963377175.1. Lineage (NCBI taxonomy): Eukaryota > Dinophyceae > Suessiales > Symbiodiniaceae > Effrenium > Effrenium voratum. Next base: position 8,543 of record CAUJNA010002631.1, on the reverse strand, counting down.
CCGCGCGCCCCCAAAATTGGTTTTCTAAGTTGCGCCGGCAACTTATTGAGGCTGGTCCTTGGTAATGGGATCTGGGTGGGTGGGATTGAGATCGAAGCTTTAGATGATCTTTGCTTTGAAAAATCCCACGTCTTGAAGTCTTTGAAACCTAAACCCTAAACCCTAAACCCTAAACCCTAAACCCTAAACCCTAAACCCTAAACCCTAAACCCTAAACCCTAAACCCTAAACCCTAAACCCTAAACCCTAAACCCTAAACCTAAACTAGGGGGTCCACTCTCCGGCGGCCGGTTAGGCCGCCGATGTAAACCCCCACGCCAAAGTGCTTGGAACCCGCGCTGCGAGCATATGCCAGAACTGCAATAGAACAAGCAGGCTATGACCTGTCGTGCCACCGCTAGAACGGGGTTCGAGGTCAGTACTGACCTTTGTGTAGATAGTTAAACCCTAAAACCTACAAGGAAGCCTCTCCAAGGGATCCTCCAGAGGGTCGTCTTGAGACCACGATCTGGAGCTCGATTCCTTCTAAAACAGAGGCAGGGCGCACTTCCAAGCATTCTTGGTGCAAAAAAGCTTGCTTTCTTCAAGATTCTTGCGAAACAGCATGTTTCCTGCAAAGGAAGCTCCTGCCAGTAGTCATATGCTTGTCTCGCGGGCAAAGCCAATGATTGCAGAGCTTTTGAAATCGAAGGAACCTCAAAATTTCTTCAAAACAGCGTGTTTACTGCGAAGGAACCTCCTGCCAGTAGTCATATGCTTGTCTCATGGGCTGAGCCAATCATTGCTCGTGGTTCCAGCTTTCTCTTGAAGTTTCTTGCAAAACAGCGTGTTTCCTGCAAAGGAAGCTCCTGCCAGTCGTCATATGCTTGTCTCGCGGGCAAAGCCAATGATTGCAGAGCTTTTGAAATCGAAGGAACCTCAGGGTTTCTTCAAAACAGCGTGTTTACCGCGAAGGAACCTCCTGCCAGTAGTCGTATGCTTGTCTCATGGGCTGAGCCAATCATTGCTCGTGGTTCCAGCTTTCTCTTGAAGTTTCTTGCGAAACAGCGTGTTTTCTGCGCCGGAACCTCCTGCCAGTAGTCATACGCTTGTCTCATGGGCTGAGCCAAGGATTGCGTGGGCAAACCCAATGATTGCAGGGCGCAAAAGGCTTGCTTTTGAAATGGTGCGAAGGAACCAGTAGTCATATGCTTGCAGACAGCTTTCTCTTGAAGTTTCTTGCAAAACAGCGTGTTTTCTGCGACGGAACATCCTGCCAGTAGTCATACGCTTGTCTCGTGGGCTGGACAATGATTGCAGAGGGTTGATCTTTTGGCGCACAAAGGCTTGCAGTTTCTTGCGAAACAGCGTGTTCCTGCGAAGAAACCTTTGCCAGGAGTCATACGCTTGTCTCATGGCTCTTGCGAAACAGTGTGTTCCTGCAAAGGAACCTCCTGCCAGTATAGTCACATGTCTCCTTGGCTGAGCGGTTGAACCAGCTTCCTTCCAAGCATTTGGCGAAAGGCTTGCTTTCTTGCAAAACAGCGCGCGAAGGAACCTCTGCTAGTAGTCATTGTCTCAAGGACTCAGCCTGCATCCAAGCCCAAAACGACAGAGTGGAAGGGCCTTCCCCCTACGCAAAACCTCAACACAGCCCAGCGCCCCAGCGTGGAAAGGCATTCCCCCCCACGCAAAACCTCAACACAGCCGCAACAGCAAAAAGCCGCATATGGTCGAACACGCTGAGGGTCGGGGTAGTTTAGGACGCCTAAACCCTAAACGGCGGAGCGTGCAAAGGGTGGGAGCCGCTCTCTCGGCGCTGGGTGGGAAATGTGAGGCGGGGCGGCCGTTCAGGCCCCCGCTTTCGACTGCGCTCGATCGCCAAGCCCAAGCGGCAAGACTGCCTTAACTAAGACGTGTCAAAGCTGCCGCAAAACTTACAACCAAACTCCTTCCACGCGCCGCCGAGCGCAAACCCTAAACCCTAAACCCTAAACCCTAAACCCTAAACCCTAAACCCTAAACCCTAAACCCTAAACCCTAAACCCTAAACCCTAAACCCTAAACCCTAAACCCTAAAACCAAAACCCTAAACCCTAAACCCTAAACCCTAAACCCTAAACCCTAAACTAAAGCTCGCGATGGTGTCCCGCTCGCCTAGAGCGTCGTAGCATCGCGAGCGCAGGGCGCGCTTAGCGACCCGGCTGCGTCTAGCTGCCCTGACTCCTGACAAGGCGAGCAGGAAGAGTTAGCTTCCTGCTCCGTCCTCGCTCTTGATGCGATCATAAGAGGTGACCTGTGCTGACAGCACTAAAATATGGAGCGGTAGCTCCGATATTATAGTACCCTAAAACCTAAGGTCCCGGACCCTAACAGATACCGGAAGTCTTCTTTTGGAAAAGGAGCATCCTTACAACGGCTCCCTGTGAGGGTCCTCATAAGGGCTGCTTATAAGCCTCCTTATAAAGCTTCCTTAAGGGCGAAGGCTCCGCCTATACAGCCTCCTCGCGGGCGTCCTTATAAAGGCTCCTTGACTTCCTTATAAGGCTCCTTATAAACATTTATTACGGGCGCGCGCAGGGAGCCTAAACCCTCTAGTCTAAGAGGGGCTGAGCGTATGAGTCCTCCTTTAGCTTGGCCTTGATAAGTTTGCCATTGTTGATAAAACTGCAACTGCGCATTGCCGGCCTTGATAAAACGGCCATCGGCTTTGATAAAACGGCCATTGCGGCTAGCCGGCCTTGATAAGCGGCCATTCGGCTCGGCCTGGCCGCTGATAAACTCCTTACACGGGACAGTATGAAATCGGCAAGCCGAAGAGATCTGGCCATTTGGCCGCTTTTGGTTGATAACACGGCCATTGCGGCCACTGGTCTGGTCCTCAGCCTTGATAAAGCGGCCATTGTTGATAAAACGGCCATTGAGGCTGGCGGCCTTGATGCGTAGGCAAGCCCAATGGCAAAATCCCGTGTGAGCAAATTATCAGCGGCGGGCAAGCAATTTTAGCCATATCTTATCAGAGCCAGTGCCCGTTTGTCCCTTGTCGCGCCGCGCGCGCGCCGCCTTAGACGTTGTAGCAGGCAAAAGCAAACTTGTCCTCGCGCAGGCGCTTGCCCTTCGCTCTGGCAGCGCCCCTTGAGCGCAGCGGCGGTCCACTGCGAAGTTGTTCTTTTTTGTCGCGATTGAGCGCTTCCTTAACACTTGCCCGCCGGGCTTCCAATTGAAACCCTAAACCCTAAAAGAGTTTAGTTTGGGTGGTATTGGGGTGGGTAGAAGCTGCCGCCTCGGCGCGCCGCCCCGCGACCCTTTGGGTCGAGGCGCGCCGCTTCCGAGGTGAAACCCTAAACCCTAAACCCTAAACCCTAAACCCTAAACCCTAAACCCTAAACCCTAAACTCAAGGCCGAGCGCCGTACCGCAAGCGCTCGGCCGCAGCAGATGCATTGGTGCTGGCGCAGAGCGAGTCCGGCATGGCGAGCGGAAGCGCCCCGAGTTGCGTTCCTCTGCAACGAGCGCGGTTTGGAGCTGTCGCTCCCGCTGCCAGCGCCAGCTGGCCTTAGAAGGAGTAACCCCAAACCTTCAACGAAGCGCAGCATCCTCCTTTATGAACTTTATCAAGGCTCCTTATACGAAGCTTTAGAAGAAGCTTTATAAGAAGCTTTAGAAGAAGCTTTGTAAGAAGCTTGAAAAGAAGCTTTATAAGAAGCTTTAGAAGAAGAAGAAGCTTCATAAGAAGCTTTGTAAGAAGCTTTAGAAGCTGCACAAGAAGCTTTGTGTGGAGCTTTATAAGAAGCTACATTAGAAGCTTTATAAGGAGCTTTCTAAGGAGCTGCGCAAGAAGCAAAAGAAGAATGCGGCTGGCCGGTCTGATAAAGCGGCCACTCGCTTTGCCTCGACCTGGCCGTTGATAAACTGCTTGTGCGGGGCAATATGAAATCGGCCATCCGCAGCCCAACATGCCATTTGCCCGCTTCTGATTGATAAAACGGCCATTGCGGCCACTGGCGTGGTCCTCAATTTTGATAAAGCGGCCATTGTTGATAAAACGGCCATAAGCATAAAATTGCCATCGGCTTTGATAAAACGGCCACTGCGTGATAAAGTTGCCAATCCAGCTCAATTGAACTCAGCCCAGCTTAGTTGAGCTCAGCCCAGCTCAATTGAGCTCAGTCACGCTCAGTTGAACTCATCTGAGACCACAGCTCAATTGAGCTCAGCCCAGCTCTTCTTGCCAGCCCTTGATAAAAATGGCTTGGCTTGGCCGCTGATGAACTCCTTATACGGGACAATATGAAATCGGCCATCCGCAGCCCGAATCTAGAGATCTGGCCATTTGTCCGCTTCTGGTTGATAATGCGGCCACTGCCCTGTCCTCGCCCTTGATAATCTGGGCTGCCCGTGTTGCGACATAGGCTTCGGGCCGCATATGCCGCGGCGGCGTCCAAGATCCCCCCGCTTTGCATCGCTCGGAAACTTGTTTCGGGAAGCCCGTCCGGCTACTCCCCAGCGCTAAAACGACGGAAGCGAGCGCGAGGGACGCTGTCGCAGATGCTTTGGCCGTCGCCCGGAAAATTGTTTCGGGAAGCCCGACGGGCCAGCCCCCAGCGCCAAAATAAATGAGCGTGCGCGAACGACGGCGCGGGTTTGCCATGGCTGTCGCGGAAGCTTCGGCCGTCGCCCCGAAATTGTTTCGGGAAGCCCGACGGGCCAGCCCCCAGCGCCACAATAACGGAGCGCGCGCGAACGCACGGGTTTGCCATGGCCGCGGAAGCTTCGGCCGTCGCGCAGAAAGTTTTCTCGGGAAGCCCGACGGGCCCGACCCCAGCGTCAAAACGACGGGAACGAGAGCTTTCGGGCAGCCTGACGGGCCAGACCCAAGCCCAAACCTTCGATGATTCTTCGCGTTGCGAAAAATGGTATGTGACGCGCCCGGGCCGGGTTTCTGCGAACCCTAAACCCTAAAAGGTTTTAGATGTGGGTGGTCAAGGGGTGGGGATGCCGCTTTCGCCGCGCGCCCCCACGACCCCCGGGGTCGAGGGCGCGCTTCATCTTGGAAACCCTAAACCCTAAACCCTAAACCCTAAACCCTAAACCCTAAACCTAACTTCTAATTACTTTAATATTAATTTAAAAGTTAAAGCCAAAACGGACGTACGGGTGCGCCTAACACTGGGGCTTCTTGAAGCTTGTTTTTAAGTTCTGCATGTGTCTTGCGAGCTTCTGAATCTGCTTCGCTGCTCAAATCCAAGTTCGGGGCCAAATTTTGCAACGCGCTAAACTTGCGCGCTTTCTAGGTCGGGGCCTCTTGCCCGCGCGTGGGCCGCGGGCGCAACGGGGCCCCGCCGCGGGGCTGGTGGCCCAGTGGTCTTGCGTCCGCCTCTCTGAAGCGGGTGGTCCCGGGCTCGGTTCCCCCCTGGCGCGCGCCTTGTTTCGCGTGGCCCCGCTGCGGTTTCGGGCTGCCGGGCGTCGATTTTCGTGCCCCTGCCGTGCTTTTCCACTTCCGGGCAAAAACACGGTTCTCACGCGCGAGTGAAGCGCCCTTGCTGTGGCGCCGCGCCGTTTTTCTTCAGGCGCCAAGCCAGGAGTAGCAAGCTAGAAGCAGGCAAGCCGTAGGAGTTGCTTCTGAAGCGCTTTGCTCGCGCTGTTTCCTCACAAGCTTTCTGTAAAGCTTCCTGGTTTGTTTTCCTTGAGGGGCAAGATCCGTGGCTTCGGGCCAAAAAAGTTGCTTCTTCTTGTTCGCCTCGCCCTCAAACGCGGCTTGTCAGCAGCTTTGTCGGTCGCCGCTTGCTGTTGCTCCGGTCTTTGCCGCGGGGCGCCCGCCGCTCTTTTTTTTGCGCCGGGTTTGTTGAGTTGCGCTGGCCGCGAGTGGAAGCTGGCGCTTGGAACCGGGTCCTGGGTGGGTGGGATTGAGATCGAAACTTTTGATGAGCTTTGCTTTGAAAAATCTACGTCTCGAAATCTTTGAACCCTAAACCCTAAACCCTAAACCCTAAACTCAATTCTAACTTCTAAGTATATATTTAAGAGCTGGTCGATAATGTATGTGCTCTTCCCGGGGTCTCGTTTGCGGCTCTGCGCGCTTCCCGCGGGCTGCTAAATCTGCCTTGCCACTCAAATCCAAGATCGGGGCTAAAATCGCAATATTTGCCACGCGCTAAATTTGCTCGCTTTTGCGGCTGGGGCCTTGCGGCCGCAGTTGAGCCGCGGGCGCGCCGGGGCCCCGCCGCGGGGCTGGTGGCCTAGTGGTCTTGCGTCCGTCTCTGAAGCGGGTGGTCCCGGGCTCGGTTCCTCCCTGGCGCGCGCCTTGTTTTGCGTGGCCGTGTCGTGGTTTCGGGCTGCCAGGCGTTTTGTTTTTCGTGGCTCTGCCATGGATTTCTGCTTCCCGCTCGAAATCGCGGGGCTGCTTCTGACGTCGCTTCTCGCTCAGCCACTGCGTGGTTCAACTTTGTTACACTTCATGCTACGAAAGTCTATTTTTGAAGCTTCTTCCTCCAGACACCGGCCGACGACGTAGTCCGGCAGCGCGCGGATTTTTCTGCAATTTTCAAATCGCTCGGTTATGCTGCGCGGCGAGACGGCATTCTTTGCAGCGCGGCGTTCGTTTTCTTGAAGCGAGAGTGTTGCTGAGCCAACCCGCGCGCAAAGCGAGCTTGATGTCGGTCGCCTTTGCTTCTTTTTTTGACGAGGAACGTCGCGACGGGTCGCTTGCCGCCGCTCGCTGCTTGCTGCCCGGTTTTCTAAGTTGCGCGGGCAACTTGTTGAGGCTGGTCCTTGGTAATGGGATCTGGGTGGGTGGGATTGAGATCGAAGCTTTAGATGATCTTCGCTTTGAAAAATCCACGTCTTGAAGTCTTTGAACCCTAAACCCTAAACCCTAAACCCTAAACCCTAAACCCTAAACCCTAAACCCTAAACCCTAAACCCTAAACCCTAAACCCTAAACCCTAAACCCTAAACCCTAAACCCTAAACCCTAAACCCTAAACTTAAAGCTCGCGACGATTGACCGCTCGCTTAGAGCGACATGGAGTCGTGAGCGCACGGCGCGCTTAGCGCCCGGGCAAGAGCTCCGAGCTATTGCCAATAAAGCGCCAGCAGCTATGCAGCTGCCCCAAGGGCCTCCCTTCTCTTGGGACCGTGCCTGCAGGCACATAATCTGCGAAGCAATATTATATTACCCTAAAACCTAGGCCCTAGACCCTAACCTGGCTCTAAAGTTGCGCCCCTTGATAAAACGGCCATTGGCTTGATGAAATGGCCATTGGCCTTGATAAAACGGCCATCGGCCTTGATAAAATGGCCATTGGCCTTGATAAAGCGGCCGTCGGGGCTGAAAATGCTTTTCCTGCCCGCTGATAAATTCTTTATACGGGGTCATATGAATCTGGCCATCCGTGGCCTAAATCTGGGAGATCTGGCCATTGGGCTGCCGCTCGGCAAAAATGCTTGATAACATCAAAGGGTCTGCTCTTTCGGCCTCCTGACAAGTCTGTTCCGGCCTTGCAAAGTTTTCCTTATAAGGCAAGGCACGCCCGCGACGAAATCGTTGAAGCCGTGGCCTGCGCTATGGCCCCCAACGCTCGCGATGAAATCGCAGAAGCCGCGCCCTGAACGATGGCCCCTTGTCGCCGCCGCCTGCGCTTCCAACGCAGCCAACGAACGAACGACGGCTTGTTGCCAGCCTCTGTGCAACGCAGCCAGCGAACGGCCGACGGCTTGTCGCCGACCTCTTGCTCGCCTGCAAAGCAGATCGCCGGCGCGTCGACTCCTTTCTACGAAGGAGCCTGCGGCGAGTTGACCAAGTGACGTGGCCAGCGCGCGCGACTGCCCCAGAGCAAAGCTTTGGGCTCCAACCGTCGCAGCTGCGCCTTCAAGCGTTTATAAACGTATCCTAGCGTTGAACTCGCTGCAGCCTTGGCCTCAACTATGGCCCAACGCTTGCTCAAAGTCGTTACAGCCGTCGGCCCCTTGCCAGCCTTTGGGAGCCTCAAGCAGAGCTTACGAAGTCCAAGCGCGCGAGACCGCCCCAGTAGCGCGTTGAAGCTTTGGGCTCAAGCCAGTGCAGCTGCAACTTTCACGCGGCAAACGCTTCTGCGACTCAACTCGCTCCAGCTGCAGCGCTCGACTAGCGCTAGCGATTCAATCGCTGCAGCCTTCGCCTGAACTATCCTCCTCGCTCGCGGCGAAATCGCCGCAGCCAACCGTCGACCCCGCGCGGCCTGCGCGAGCCTCAAGCAGCTGCGTCACAAGCGCCCACGTCTCCTTAGGACGTGGTGTGAATCGGCCAAGCAACGTGGCCGCCGCGCGCGAAGCTCAAGCCGTTGCAGAAAAAAGATGCGAATTTCAAGCGTTTGCGCTGCGGGCTTGTTGTCTTTGCGCGATCAAGCGCTTCCCGTATCATTCGCCCTGCCGGGGTCCAAATTAAAACCCTAAACCCTAAAAGATTTGTCTCTGGGCGGTATTGGGGTGGGTTGAAGCAGCCGCCTCGGCGCGCCGCCCGCGACCCTCTGGGTCGAGGCGCGCCGCTTCGAGGTCAAACCCTAAACCCTAAACCCTAAACCCTAAA
>CAUJNA010002630.1:0-27458 GCA_963377175.1 Effrenium voratum | reverse complement strand
ACTTTGTTAGGGTCTGGTTCTTTTTTAACTGGTATTCCATTACAGTTATGACGATATCTGAAAGTGTATTTTGTTAAATATTTTTTACATTTTGGACATTCCACTTTTTCAGTTGAGTATGTTTTAGACTTTAATTCTTGCTTTGGTGGTTCGTCTATATTATTATCTGGTGTATTGTCTTTATTATTTTCTTCATTTATAATATTATTAGTTTCTACTTCTTTACTTTCTTCCTTAATAATAGGTTCTTCTTTACTGTCTTCTACTTCTTTAGGTGCTTCATTATTTTCACTGCCCACATCTACTATTTCAATATTTTTAACCATATAATTAGTATATAATAAATATTTATATTAAAATATTTAATATATGCTTTTCTAACTTTCAAAAAATGTTAAACTAAAACTACTTGTTGTTCCATTCATATTTAAAACTCTACCCGATGCATCAGTAAATCTAAAATGAAGTCTATTCAATGAACGCATACTAACATCATTAGCATCATTTAAAATTAGTTCATTATCATATATGAGATTGCCGAATGATGTTAAAACTGGTACTTTCTTTATTATTGATGAAGTACCAAAACTACATAACTGGTTTCCGTTACTTAATTCATTACAATGAATATAAATATTTTTAACAGGTAAAAATGATATAAATCCACTAACAAAAGGGTCTGCTGTAGTATTTACTTTTTCAGTAGTATTTCCTAAAATGTCATTAATACTATTAGGATAATCTCTATCATAATCAACACCAAAACTATAATTAGTTTGTAATTCTTTATCTGTATGGATTATAATAAAGTAAGAAATATAATTACAACTTATAGTTATATTATTTGTTTTTAATGAATAACTACAAGTAAAAAAATTACTGTTTCCATCAGTTACATTAGTAGCAGTATTCAATTTATTTTGTAATTCGGTTGCTAATTCACTACCTACATAACTACCTTTATCAGGTGCTACAATAAAATAATATACTGGTGCTCCTATTAATATCCCTCCTAATGTTAAATATAATCTGTTATTTAAATTATCTTCAATTGGATAAAATGAATTAGCGATAGATTCTTCGTGACAAATCATTTTAGTATTTGGTCCGCATTCTTGTTGCTCTCTTAAATTAATAACAAAATCTGATGTAGATTGACTGTCATTTAAATCACGATAAGCACTGTTGATATATACTTTACGAAATCTCATTATATTAATTAATTAGAAATTTTTATAATTTAATTATATATGAAAAATAAATATAAATATTATTTACAAGAAGGAAAATTAAAATCATACAATCCGCTTCATCAAGGTTATGAGTTGTCTTCAACAACTCATCAGCTTGATCAGTTGTCTTCAACAACTCATCAAGGTCATAGTGAAATGTATAGAAAAATAATTAATGAAATTCAACAAGAAAAATCATTATTCAAACCTAAATATAATAATAATGTATCTGACACAGAAGGATTAAGCAAAGCATATACAAATGGTAAAGGTTATTATTTGGATAATAATAAACTATATGTTGCTGGGACATTTGGTAAGTCTAATATTAAATCAAATATTAATGATATTTTAAGTGATATTACAATTCCATTTGGTTTAAGTTCATTCAGTGAAAGGTATAGAGATATTAGCGATATACTTGATGAAAACCATAATATTAGTGAAGTTATTTCACATTCATTGGGTAGTAGTGCGAGTGCTAAATATTTAGAAGAAAATCCTGATAGAAATATTAGATTAACTACTTACGGTGCTCCTTTTATTTCAATGTCAAACAAAAACAATGACAACTACACAAGCATACGAAATTTTGGAGATATAGTCAGTATTTTAGATAGAGGCAGTATAACATCAAACAGAGGAGGTTTTAACCCATTAACAAATCATCAACACTCATTATATGGTGATACTGGCAAGGATGTATCAAGAAGTATTGAGCCTGTAAAGGAAATTTTGTAGTCTTATATATAATGCCTAATAATGATATAAAAAATACTATAAATCCTAAAAAGAAAGTCAGTTATGATGACATTAAAAAGATTGTAGAAGATGAACGCGAACCTAATTATAAGGTTGAAAATATTAATATTAAAAATAAATCTAAAAAACTATTAAATAAAAAATCTAAAAAAGAAGTTATAGATTATTCGCACTTTAAAATAAATTAATTTAATAATAGAATAATATAATAATTTTCTATTATTAAATATATAAAGATGGAAACATTAGATATTGAAGATGTCCTTGTAGAGAAGAACCTTCGCTTTAAATTAAAAGATGGCGGTTCTTATGTTCGGTCAAAAGAAAGTAAAAACTTTTATCCTTCATCGGTTTCTACTTATACCGCTGATACAAATTCAGTAATTAGATTTAACATTACTGGACCACCTAATCAATGGTTGTCCTTACCATCACTATTATTAGGATTTACTCTAAACAACACTGATAATACACTAAATCACGAACTTAGACCAATTGACACAGCCGGTTTCTTTGATAGGGTGCGTGTGTTAATGGGTGATGTCATTGTATGTGATTTAAATTCTCTTTCTCGTGCGAGTGCAATGAAAGATGTATTAAAATCATCAGAAGAAAAACGAATTGATGAAGCATTGGGTTTTGGAAATACTCTACTCAATCACGATGGACGGTTTTTAGTTTGTAATGCTACTGGAACTTCTACTACTCAAGCAGTAACTAGAAATGTAACCAATGGTAATTATAAAGGAATTAAAGAAGGTAAAAATGCTAATGTCTATTTCGATTTAAATTTAAAATGTTTCAAGACTTGTGAAAACTGGATACCTTTATCTTATTGTCCAATAACAGTTGAATTGTATTTAACAACTGATGTATTAAAACCAATTGTTAATAGAACAGGACTTTTTACTGATGCAAATACAAGTATAACATGGTCAGTCACAAAACCTTTTTTCAAAGGAAATGTTTATACTATTGATGATAGCCTTTACGCAGAATATTCAAAAAATTTTAGAAACTGGTTCCTTGCCAATTACATTTGAAACTGAAACCCTACAAGAACAAACAGCATCAACAACAACTGAAATATTCACAACTATTGTCCGTAATGTATCTAAATTAAATAAACTGTTTATTTCTTTTTCAAATGCGACTCAAAAGGGTTATGTAGGCGGATACGGTGAATTATTGAAACCATATAACTTTATGTATCATCCACTGGCACACGTAACAAATGATAAAGGATATTATGACCCAGAGCACGATTTATCTGCTTCTTTGATAATCGGTAATCAAGTCATACCCAGTCAAGAAATTCAAGGGATCGCAGAGTCTTATGCCCATCTTATGCATTGTGCTGATAAACCTATGTTAGTTAGTGCAGAAGATTACAGGTCTCACGCTTTTATGTATGGTTTTAATTTGCAGAAATTAGAAAGTGCAAATTATACTGGTATGAACCTTAAAAATAATTCAAATATGGTTGTTAAAGTGAAAGCGTTGGAGGGTTCAACATTATATAGCGCTCCTGGTAAAATGGCCGAGAGAATTTATATGCTCTTGGTTCATGAGTGTATCCTTGAAATCCGTTCAAATTCTGTAACCTTTTATGATTAAATAAAAATATGATATTATTAACTTTCTAATTAATAATATAATATTATGAGCAAAAACTTAATGAATATCTTTGATATTACAGCAAATAGAATTAGACAAGTAAAAGATGGGGCAGTCAATGATATAGAAGACCTTTACGCGAGTAAATCTGACATTCAAACAGTATTAGATAGTAAAGCAGACCAAGCAGACACCTATACAAAGGAGCAGATAAATGCTAATTTTTATGATATAACTGAAACATATGACAAAACAGAAATTAATGTATTATCAAATAATATTAGTTCAAATTCTTTTTAATAGGTAATCTGACAATAACTTCAAATACAAATTTTAATAATATTTCATTAAATACAAGTTTAATAAATAATTTAAATTCTACTATGACAACTAATTTTAATAATATTAGTTCTAATACTAATTTAATTAGTACAAATTTTAATAATATTTCATTAAATACAAGTTTAATAAATAATTTAAATTCTACTATGACAACTAATTTTAATAATATTTCATCAAATACTAATTTAATTAATACAAATTTTAATAATATTTCATCAAATACAAATTTAATAAATAATTTAAATTCTACTGTATCCACTAATTTTAATAATATTTCATCAAATTCTCATTTAATATCTCAATTACAAACAGGTTCATTTGATAGTAATTTATATTACAATAAAATAACAACTAATAATTTATTAACAGATAAATTAAATACATCAGTATTAAATAATACATTAATTCATAATATAACAACTACTTCAATTTTCAAAATAGCAATTTTTGGAAATTATAATAATTTCTTTGAAATGTATAATAATTATTTTGATAGTTATGTTTATGGAAATTTAAGTGGAGCAACTATGTTTTTAAATCAGAGAGGTTTTGGAGATGTAGAAATAAATAATTCTTCAACTTTTCAAAATGATAAAATATTATTAAATCATAATACTACAATATTATCTAATTTACAAGTATCAGGTTTATTTTCGCGTTCATCTATTTTAGATATAGCAGGTTCTGACGCTAGATATGTTTTACAATCAGATGGATTAAGTGGATTAATAACAGGAAATACAAATACAATTAATTCAATAATTACAAATGATAGCGCACAAGATACAGTAATAAGTCAAAAATTAAACAAAGTTAATACAACATTACAGACAGTGAATTCGCCATTAATACTTAGTTTAACAGATAATACTAATCCAATATTTAGAATCCAGGACTCAGTTAGTAACCAAAGACTCGAGTTTAAACGAGGATGTCAGTTAGACTCTTATCAAGGGTTAGAAGGTGCTACTCCTTATAGATTATGGTTAGGATGGAATACAGGAGATGTTATTATTGGAAGACCTAATAATGCTTCAAGAATTACAATTAATGGTAATGTTCATACTTCATATAATTTTGCGCAGATGCATGGTACATCATTTTTCGAAGGGGCAGTATATATGAAAGGAAATTTATTTACAAATAATGATTTTTTAACAGATATTAAAACAAAAATAGATAATATCAATACTTCAATAAATGGATTAGAACCATACTTAGAAACATATACCCCATCTTCAACCGAAGGCTTTTATATACATCATCCTAATTTTGTTGGTATTAGTGTTGGTGATATTACTAATGCCAGTAACCAATATATGATGTGTGATGGATTAGTTAATAAAACTATTTTTAGTAAACCTATAGATGTGTTAGGTAATATTTATACGAATGCTAATGTTAATTGTGATAATGTTAATATTGCTACAGATGGTAAATTAACAATTGATACAAACTGTGAATTATATAGATATGTTAGTGCTTTTTCATCTTTTGATATGAGGAATAGTGATGCTAATTCTTCAATTAGATTTATTTGTGGAGACCCTGCCGTTCAATCTAATATAGTCGGAGCTGTTAATATTTCTACTGGATGGACTTTTAATACTGCTACTGCTGATTTTATGGGTAATTTATTTGCTGATGATATTTATGTTAAAACTAATGGAGCATTAAGAAGTAATCATATAGCACCTAATGGTGGAATATTAGTAACCGTTGATACTAACTTAGCAGTTCAAAATGCATATTTAGCAACTAATACCATTCAATCATTTGATTTAACAACGGTTTCATTTTTGAAAAATATTTCAATGACTACTGGAACTGATATTAAAATGGGAACATCGGAAATATCGACCTATCACGATGGGACTAATCTATCAACATTTGATATAATATTCAGAACATCAAACACAGCTTTTAGAGTTTCAGATGCTTCAAGTACACCTTCTGTTTTATTATCTATTGATAAGACTTTCGGAACGACAGTAAATACTGAAAGTTTTACAAATAATGCTCCATCGACTTTTAATGAAAATGTAACAGTTGCAGGAACTAAAAAAATGTTATGTAATTTAATTGAACCATCAACAGGAACTAATATAGATTTAACAGCAACAACAGTAACCATCAACGGAACGTTTGTGGATTCATCTGATTCAAGATTGAAATATGACATAGACAATATCAAATCTAATTGTATGAATGTTATTAAGAAATTTAAACCGAAGAAGTTTAAAAGACACGATAGCAATGATAACGGTAAAACTCATATAGGATATATAGCAGATGAAGTATTAAAAGCAATCCCGAAAGAATTTGAAAATGTTGTTAGTAAAGACAGAGAGTATTTAGGATTAAATTATTTAGTTTTACCCGTGCTAGTTCATAAAGCAGTATTAGAATTAAATGATAAAGTAGATAAACTTGAAAAAGAAATTAAGGAATTTAAAAAAGAAAAAATAAATAATTTAAATATATAAATATATAATATATAAATAAATAAATAAATAAATATATATACATAATTAATATATCTAGATATATATATGGACATTGACAGAAAAGTTAAAATAGAAGTATTATTTAAGAATGATAGTATGAGAGAAAAATCTTGTTATTGTGGTTGTAAAATTACTAAGTTAAATAAAGATGAATTTACATTAGATAAATGTAATAATAAAGAATGTAATTTTAGCCATTCTAAATTTGATGAATATATTAAAGAATTAAAAAGACAAAGGAATGAAGAGAAATTCGACAGACGAGTAGATAAGTGTTGTATGCTATTAACTCCTATTATGTGGGGGTTTTGTTGGCCTATTCTAATTCCTTTGAATATTTATTATTGTATTGTATACCTTTGAATATTTATTATTGTATTATATTATAATCTAAAATAATAATATATAAGTTGAAACTTCATCTATTGATAAAATTAATGATATTGATATAGAACAATTAGATTTAAGTAATATTGATAAATTACAGTTAAAAGCAATTAAGCAAATGAGTGAAAGAATGTGTAAAATTGAAAAAGAAAAATCTGATAAATTAATATATAGATTACCGGTTCAAATGTGTAGTTATTCATTATTTTGAATTAATAACATTAAGCCTTTGGCTTAATGCTATTAATTGCAAAGATAAAAATAAAAGTCATCAATAATAATTTGGTCATCTTCATTGATGACTTTAATAGTTATTTTTTTCACTTGTAATGAAATAAAATTATTAACCATATCACTCGCATACACTAATTTAACTTTATGAAGGTCTTTATTAAGAAAATAATAAATATCAAATAAATTAATTGATATTAAAGTTCGATTACACACATGAAACCAACGAGTAAACGAGCTAAATGTAACAAATATATCATATTCAATATATAATTTTAATGGTTTATTTTTTTGATGTAATTTATCTAACTCACTTAAATTAAAAATATATGATATTCCATTATTAATATTGATATTATCAATTTCAAAATAATGTATGTTATTTAATGTGTAAGATTTATATACTGGTTTATATTTATTAACATAATTTTTCATAATATTATTATTTTTTATTTTTAATAATCTAACATCGCCTAAACTATAAGATAATACTATGTCTTTAATTTCTATTGGTAAATCATAAAATATCATATAATATTAATATATATTTGATTATTTAATTTGTTAATTATTTAGTAATTTTCAAATATTGAGAAAACTTTTCATAAACATTTTATCTGGGTTCTTTTCTAAAAGGTTAATATATAAAAAACTATGCGGTTCATCAGTGGCAGTCTCATATATTTTAGAAATTAGTTTCTTGCTTTCATGTAAATTATCGCTTCTAACAATTGCTGATAACTCATCTTGCAATATTTCTATCTCTTTAAAATTTCTAACTTTATAATAAAACAAATGACTTATATTTACCCTAATAATTGGTGGTACGGTTGATGATTTTTGAAGACTTACAAGTGTTGATATTCCACTATGACGACCTCTACAAAATAAAGAATTTAACAATTTGTTATTTCTTGTTATTGCTGGATTATCAGATACATCATCAAAAATTACCAAAATATTAAATAATTTCTTCGTTCCTTGTTTTTTCTGGTATTCAATTATTTTATTTTGAGTTTCTATAACTCTTTCTAAATCTTCAACATTGAACTCATCCCACCAACACGGTTCTTTATCATTATCTACTTTCAAACCTTCCTTAATGTATTTCTTCACTGGCAACCAAATACTATCCAAATTTACAGATGGAGACCAGATAAAAATTCTTTCAAATGCTCCTCTATAAATATCAAGTATCATTGATACAAGTAAAGTTGATTTTCCAGAACCAGACGGGCCCACAATCATAGCTCTCATCGGCAATTTAGGGACGACCTCGTGCTTGCTTTGCTTAAAGTCATATTTGATTTCATCAATTGGTTTTACATCAGGCATAATAAAAATAATATTATAAATACTTATAAAATAAAAAAAATATAATATAATTATATCATAATGGCTATAGAATCTATTAATTTAAGTGAAGTGGCTAGTATTCGGAGGATATATAAATTTGGTGATAGCTTAGTGCCCGACACTGAACAAATATATTATGATACAATGTTATACTTTTTATCTGCAATTAAAAAACAAAATATCGTAGTATCCAAGTCCTCAATTGAAAATGACAATAACCTAGATTTTAATTTTAGAAAGTTAGTAAATTTTATGAAAGATTATCCCGATATGTATACAAATGAAATGATAAGTAGTGTACAAGAAGTTATTGATATTAATATTAAAGATGTTAGTCTATCAACTGCAATAAAACTTACTAAAGAAAATAGTTTAAATACAAATTCTATTTAATATTAAATGGAACGGGATTTCCATTGCTTCAATCAATAAGCATTGAAGCTAATTAGTTTTGTGTCTTGCTCGCGTGTGCAATGAAAACCCCAAGTGCTGTGCCCCACCAATATTCTATTATGCATGAAAATAGTAACATTAAATAACTGTTTTATCTTATTATTTATATGAATATGAGTTATTCGGATTATATTGATATAATAAATGAAGTAGAAAATATAGAACGGGTTGTCATAACTGATAATAGATGTAAAAAAATATGTTATTTTATTTTAGAATTAATTAAGTTTTTGATACAATATATTAAAAATATAAATATTAATATAGATGCCAAAAAAGAAAAACAAAAAGAATAAGATAGGTTTAAGTGTTTCTTCAACAGATGAAGATAGCGGAGAAATTGTTAAAGAAACATCAGTATTTGAGATTGCTTGTCCTATGTGCAAAAAGATGTTAGAACTTAAAAATGAATTAGAAATAAAAAATAATAAATCATGTAAATGTTCATGTGTTCCAACAAGTTTCAAAATAAGTAAAAATGATAAGAAAATGAATATTGATAAAACTAAAGACAGTATCAACTTAGAAACTGATGTCCATAGTATAACTTTTAAATGGGGTAAGGATGCATCACTCTCGGATAATAATGAAAAGGAAACTCAGGAAACTGTTAAACAAATCATGAAAAATTAGTATTTAAAGAGTAGATTTAACATAATTGTACTTTATAAATATATATAATTAAATAAATAAATAAATATCTAATTATTCATATAATCATAATGCCAACTATGAATGGACAAGACCATAGAATTATAACTTTTGATGATGAAGAAATTAATGATATATTCGATGGTGATAAAAACTTTGCTAGACAATTGAGTATAGAATATTTTTATTGGTTAGATGCTAAATTTAATAA
The DNA here is from genome assembly GCA_963377175.1 of Effrenium voratum. Classification (NCBI taxonomy): domain Eukaryota; class Dinophyceae; order Suessiales; family Symbiodiniaceae; genus Effrenium; species Effrenium voratum. The sequence continues at coordinate 17,709 of CAUJNA010002630.1, read as the reverse complement.
CAAATATTTTATGAAAGGTATAACTAAACCGGATAAATTTGATAAAATGTTGAAGTTTTTTGAAATTACAGGTAACGATGAAGGTTTAATAAAATTGAAAAATAAAATTGATGAAAGACTCTTGGAATATAATTTATTTACATATATAACATTCAATTATTCAGGTAAATTGTATAATTAAATAAATAATTATCTAAATAAATATATAGTAATGTCTGAAAATGAGAATTATACTATTAATGATTTAATGAAGAAGATAACATTAATTGGTAAAAATATTAAAACCTTAAATGATATGATTAAATCCATTGATGACAAAATGAACCCAGTTGAACGCAATGAAGATAAAGAAAAAATCGAAAAGATATTTCAAGCAAAATCTATAGGAAGACCATCGGGCGACTACCCGACAAAGCAAAAGAAATACTGTGATATGTTGAATACAGGAAAAATCAAACAACCTAAAAGCACCACTTTAGAATTTTACAAAATTTCAAAAAATGATGATGGAGTATATGTATTATTTGAATAATTAATATCTAAGTAATTCTAATAATATGCATTTATTAGAATTATTTAGCAAGAAGACCTATACAAAATACCTAGCGAATTAATTTGTGAAATCTTAGTGAGTTTGACGGATTAAGGATTTTGAGTTTGGGGTTTTGGCTCAAACTTGAAATAAACAAGGTTAAAGGGGAGGTAAGGGAAGGGCACCAAAAAGAAAAAACACACATGGTAAAGGTGGTAGCCTACACCCCCAAAAGGTGGTAGCCTACACCCCTACACCCCCAAAAGGTGGTAGCCTACACCCCTACACCCCCAAAAGGTGGTAGCCTACACCCCCAAAAAGTTCATTCAAAAGAGTTGCAATTAAATTATTATCCTGAACTGAATTCTTAATCATACTATGATTATAACATTTATACCCTTATATCTTATAATTATAATGTAAAATGACTTAAAGAAATAAATACTTAATATAATAAGAGGAAAATGCCAATGCTAGGAGTGACAGAAAAAGAGCTGGAACAGGATAGAAAGATAATATTGAGTTTCATTAAGGATAATCCCTATCCATCGTATAAACAAGTCATTGAAATAATTAAAAACGATAAAACAATGAAAGATATATATCCAGATATGTTCGCTGAGTATGGAGAACAAAATCATCAATGGATAAAAGAGATTTACGAAAACATAATGATAGAAGAACTCGTTAAACGTAATGGTAATAGTATTAATGAAAGAGGAGGAATGACAACAATGCATTGTAATTATTATACTTTGGTATCAGTGTTGCGTTATTTAATACAACACCAATGAAAGATTATGACGTTAACTTAATCTGGTATAATATCAGAAACATTTTGAGCAGTTCTTGGAACAACATAGGAGACTGGAAACACTAAAAACAGGTTTAATCATACTATGATTATCACATGTAAAATATTATATGTTATAATTGTAATATATTTATCGTTTGTAAAGATTGAATTATTATAATTTGCTTATCTCTTTCAAAGTGCGTTGTTTAGACTTGGTATGCTTCTTCAATTTTTTCGTTCTTTGGCTGTTTGTTTTTATTTTGTTTGATACTCTTGTGATATTTTTGTTGGTATGCTGCTTTGTTTTTTGTTGATGTGTGTTTTTGAGTTTGGGTTCTTTGATGATTTAGAGTGTTGCTGTTTTGTTGGTATGCTTGTTTGAATTATTTAATGTTGTATGCTGTGATTAAATATTTTTGTTGTTGGTTGTGATTATTTATTTTGTTTGCTTGTTGTTCTGGATTTTGTTTTCTGTTTGTTGTGTTGCTGTTGGAAAAAAAAAAGTAGAAAGAATAATTCTTTGAATTCTCCTTTTACTATTTTTTCCCCTGCCCCAGTGTCAAGTGTGGTGCCCCAACCCCTGCCCCAAGTGTGCCCCTGCCCCAGTGTGCCCCTGCCCCAAGTTTGCCCCTGCCCCAAGCGTGCCCCTGCCCCAAGTGTGCGTGTGCCCCAAGTGTGCCCTGCCCCAAGTGTGCCCAAGTGCGCCCCTGCCCCAGTGTCAAGTGTGGTGCTGCCCCAGTGTGCCCCTGCCCCAGTGTGTTTGCCCCTGCCCCAAGTGTGCCCCTGCCCCAAGTATCAAGTGTGCCTCTGCCCCAAGTGTGTGCCCTGAGTGTGCCCCTGCCCCAAGTGTGCCCCGGCCACAAGTGTGCCCTGCCCAAGCGCCCCTGCCCCAAGTCTGCCCCTGCCCCTGCACCGTGTGCCCCTTCCCTGCCCCAAGTGTCAAGTGTGCCCTTGCCCCAAGTGTCCAGTGTGGTGCTGCCCCAAGCGTGCCCCTGCCCCAAGACTCTGTGCGCGAGAAGCGAAAGTTCGGGTCCGACAAGGCGATCTCCATGGCGGAGAGTTTGAGGGCGTTGTACAACGGCCAGTAATTCGCGACACAGCCGGGGCCTGCCTTTTGAGGGCACAGACCAGGCAGAAGCCCGACCGAACGCATTCCGTACAGAGACAGATCGCGCGGGCCGTTGCCCCTGCTGCCGCTCTGGCAGGCAAGCGCGCACACTGCACCCTTGCCGGGCACGCTCGTGAGGCCGCCTTGCCCAAAGACGCACAGTTGGGCGACGCGCTGCAATATGACCCCCAACCCGCTGAACCTCCACTCTCCCCCAGCTCCATGCTATATGTGCTATATGTGCTATATGGCCCCCAACCCGCTGAACCTCCACTCTCCCCCAGCTCCATGCTATATGTGCTATATGTGCTATATGGCCCCCAACCCGCTGAACCTCCACTCTCCCCCAGCTCCATGCTATGTACTATGTGCTATATAGGGCCATATTGTACAGATTTTCGCGCGTACAGAATAAGTATATAGCACATATAGCACATATAGCATGGAGCTGGGGGAGAGTGGAGGTTCGGCTTGGCGTGTAAGACCCTTTTCGCACATGTAGCACATATAGCAAGGACCCGGGGGAGAGTGGAGGTTCAGCGGCTTGGCGTCCATATAGTACATATAGCACATATAGCAAGGAATTGGGGGAGAGTGGAGGTTCAGCGGCAACAAAATGCTATTACTCCAGGGCCTACTTAAATGTAGGCACTGTAGTAATAGCATTTGCACGGTTTTTGCGCTACAAAAAGCTATTAGCCGCTGGTCGCAGCCCACGTTGCCCTGCGCGGTGAGCCCGTCCAGCGTGGCCGAGCCCGTGAGGGCCAGCGAGTCCGCCAGCAGGTCCGTCACGGAGACCGACTCTCCCTCGAAGGCTGAGGCCCTGATCTGCATGCTGTACAGGTCCAGCGTGCCCGCCGACTGCTGCACCAGCGGGGATCGAGCCTCCGAAAGCTCCGAAGTGCAGCTTCACGATTCCGCCCGGCGGCACCGAGAAGTCCAGGCGCGCCGTGCTCCAGACACCCTGCGAGGGCGTGCCGAGGAAGGTGCCGGTGACGCCCACGTAGTCGTTGTTGGCCGCGCTGACGTACATCACCAAGTTGGAGGCCGTGCCCAGCCTGTACCGGCAGCCGAAGGAGTAGCGTCTCCCCGGCGTCAGCGTGTAGGTGCGCACGATGTTCCACTTGGATGAGCTGTGAAATTGTTAGAAGATAATATGTTTAATAACACGTTGCTATCTTTTTGTAACCTACATGCAACCTAGTTGCAAATCCTACGAAGTGCTAGCAACTTCTACTAACCAGTGTACAACATAGTAGGGCTTAGCAAAAAAAGAGATACGTGCTAGCAAGTTCTATAGAAGTTAGCAGCAGTTGTACTTGAATGTTAACCGTTTAGCTAAATTTGAAGCCTGGTTTAGCATGTGGTTAGCTAACCACTTAGCAAACTTGCTAAACACTTATAACTCTTTGGATTGCTTGAAATGTTGCTCATGCACCACCAGTTTTTTTCATGCTTGCTTGTCTCACATCAGCATGCCATCATGACTGACTGCACATGCAATCAACTTGTAGACCTTGCATGCTTGCTCCAACACAATCAAGAACATCGCTTGCATGCTTTGACATTGCAATGATGGCAAGCCACTTGTGCTCTCAAATCCAATCCACTATGTTGTCAATGTCACCAGGATGCGCTTTCTTGAGTGCTCCATGTTGCTCGTGTCGCAGCTGCTTTGCCCAAGCGAATTGTTATCATCGAGTGTGCGCAGGATGTTAACAAGAAATGTGAAAGACAAGGTGGATGCCTTGCTGGCTGATGATGAGATTGGGCCTCTTGCAAAGGTGCAAAAGCTCAGGGCTACTCTTCTTGATGCAGGTGTTGCATACACTACAACATGCCCCTGTACCAATTTCATTGTGCACCCCCAAAACCGGGGCACCACAGGTGTGCAGCCATACAATATGCATCGCAATTTTGAGAGCTGGGGCCGATATGTCATTACTCACAAACTCGTTTGCAATGGAGGTGTCTTCACATGCTGCAAAACGGGCTGAGCAAATGTCATTCAACGAGAAGTTGGTGTCAAGCGCAAATGGGCTCATGAGTCCTGTGAGCGGCACAGAGAGATTCATGACTTTGAGTTCTTCTCACACATGCCAATTCATCAAGAGCCTCATTGCTGGTTGCAAGACAAACCAAAAGGAGGTGGGGGATTCCACAGGCCGTTTGTCACTTCATATGTGGAGGCATGACAGCCAGCTGCAAACCATGGCCCAACAAGGTTGGGAGTGGGTTGTGCTACCATCTTATTTGGAAGACACCTACCCTATGCTTGCAGCACTTATCCAAAGCTCTTTGAACCTTGCCAATGAGGTGTTCGAGTGTCAAAGTGAGCTTGAACTTGCTTGCTCTGTTGCGGAGGCTGCCACCTTCAAGATTCAGAACTCTGTTCCTTTCAACTGGGAGGATGTGGCTGTTGCCACTTGCAATGGAGGCCAAATCAAATCATATGCCAAGCACATTGGGGGATTTGTCAAATTGTATTCAGGCTGGGCTTGCATCTTGATTTGCGCCACATGAAAATCATTCAGCGCTGCAATTTGCAAATGGGGTTGGTCTTTACACATGCTTGTCCCTTGTGTCCCTGCAGGAGGTGAAGGAGCACCGCTTATTCACTGGCTGTCAAGCTTCACCAAGGAGTTCGGGGAGTCATTGGCATTGGGCCAGGAATTCATGGTCTCTGTGACAGAGACCCGCATCAGCAGTGTCAACTTGTTTTAAATGGTGAGAATTGGCATGATTGCAACAAACTTGACAGCACCACCCAGCAGGGTCATTGATGGGCATGCAAGGCTGGCAACCAAATCTGACATTGAGAAACTCAAAAGCAAGAAAATGAGTGACAAGATCAACCAGGTTGAAGAAGCCCTTGAAGCTGCATGGCATGAATCCAGCAAGTCCAAAAATGAGAGCTTCAAAGCATTTGGAAGAATGATGATCAGGTCATCACTGTTGTTGCTTCAGAAAGAGAAGTCGGGAAGGGAGAAGGCTGTCTACACTTTGGATGAGATCAAGAGCATGTTCAAGCAGGACTTGCAAGGCCAAGCCGAAGGTGCAGTGGAAGCACCATCAAGCAGCTCAAAACCAGATGATTCTCATGCAGTGGCCCTGAAGGATGCCAAGAACCCGTACTTCCTTGCATCAAAAACCATGGAGCTTGCCACAGGAAAGCACTATATTCACAAGGATTTCCCTGACAAGATTTGGGTATGTGTGGCAAGCAGTGACCAAGGCATGGAACTCAAATTCACACACCACTTGTCCGGCCAGGTGTGCGCCCTGAACGTTCGTCCTGAGGAGACTCATGAGAAGTTGAAAATCACAAAGACATCATCCCCTCACATCTTGGACCCTCAGATTGCTGCTACGTTGTTTCCATCATCTACATGCAAGGATGAAGCTGCCAAAGCAGCAATGTGGCTCTGGCTCCATGACAATTACAGTGAGCATGACACTGATGAGACCATGGTGCTATTCCAAGACATGCCCAAGATGGCAATGTTTGCATGTGAGAACATCAAGAAAGGTGGCCTGACCTTGCTGCCAGCTACAGACAAAGTTGGGAACATTGTCAAAGAACGCCCTTTGTCCAAAGAGTGTGCTCAGCGAAAGCAAAAAATGGTTCCATTTGGTTTATTTTGCCACCAAAGGGAGTGAAATGCAAGGATGATTCCTACAGTGGTGCACTAGCCCCATCTTGGCTTGTCAAAGAAGACCCCACTGGGAAATTTGGTCAAATGGAGAAGAAAATGATCAAGTTCAAGGACCATGAGGTGGAGTGCTTCACCAACACTGATCCAATTTTGAAACATGATACGATTGCCTTGAAGTTAGGGAAGGGGCAGCCTGCAAAGAAGCAAAAGACTTCATGAGTCACCCATGGCTAGATATGTTAAGCAATGCTTGGCTGTATGACATGCTCAACAATTAGTTATGTTTCTTTGTTTTGTGCCATGAGGGCGCTGCAGGCTCTATACAGAGACACAGGAAGAAGGCGTGGCTACATTGCAGTGGAAAAACATCAAGTCTTGCTGTCACCAGTTTGCATGATTGTGTTTTACTATACAATCACCTCATGCAAGTACCAGCTCATTGTGAACCATGACATGAGCAATGTGAAAGTTGCCTTGCTGCAGCCATGTGCATATCATTGTGTTGCTAGACGTGTGCTGGACAAAGCCATGGCTACCCTGAGCACGCTGCATGTGATCAAGCTGGTTCTCAAAGCTGGACTGCGCCTGAGAGCTTGATCCATCAAGACAGCAATGACCAACTGTGGCTGCAGATCTCTTGTACTAACTATGGGCTTTGCAAGCTGCTTTGTCAATCAGATGTGCCTGCTCACCCAAACATGAAGAGTTGTCCTGGCATTCAGTTGCTCTTGGAGAAGAGGTGAGATTGTGAATGACATCAAGCACCAAGGGAAACCTGAGAAGAAACTGTTTGATTCAGTTCCCAAAAAGCGAGCTAAACTGCTTGAGACCCCATCCAAGCTTGATCTTACAGTAGAAGGTGTTACTGTCTCTGTGAAATGGCCTAAGAGTCAACTGATGATTTGCAGATCCTCCTTGATGAAAGAACCATCACCGAGCATCTTGCAGGCTGCAAAAGGCAGCACACCAAAAAGGGTAAAGCTGAATGCCCTGCAGAGGAAGCCTCTGAGAAAAATAGCAGGTCAAACATGACTTTGCTTTTGCCTGGATTGCTGATCACATCGTCAAATGAAAAATGTCTCATCATGCAGAGTTGGAATCCTGCATGCATGCAGTCAGTGTGAGAGATACTTCATCCAATGCCTGGCATCACAGTTGCACACATGAGTTTGCTTGCACAACAACAACTTGTCACATGTCAACTGTTCCATACTTCTTTCATACATGGTCTGTGCAAACCATCATGGACATGTGATGACAACTGAATTCATGGTGGCTGTTTTGGGCAGCTCAAGCTCAGCATGCAAAAGCACTGCAGCGCATGGCCAACAACTGTAGGAAGCTTGTATCAAAACTGCAGCACATGTTTAGCAAGCTTGCATGCACATAGGGTTCACAGATGGCAGCCATGAACAAAATGATGGAGAAGTGATGGACAAGCCTGCCCAGCACAAGTGGCATGCTTGCCAGTGCATCATGCTGGACAGGATCAACGTGGCTCTCTCTTTAGAGGGGGTTTTCCAAATGGCTTATATTCTACCTGAGAGGCTTCTGACACTCGTCCGTCCAGCATTTGACCTCGTCCTGCGAAGGATTCGAAGTCTAAAACGCTGCGTGCAGGCGTGTGGCTGCAAAATAGAGCCCCTAGATATGCTTGCAATTTGGCTCCAGGTTGCATTTCAAGCGAGCCAACCTTTGCAGGGCTAAGAAAAACAAAAAAAAAGAAAAAAAGGGGTCCAAAAAAAAGGGGTCCCCGAAAAAAAGGGAAATGGGGTTTCCTTTGGCAAAGCTTGACATCGCTTGAAATGCAACCTGGAGCCAAATTGCAGCGCATATCTAGGGGTCTCTATTTTGCAGCCACACGCCTGCACGCAGCGTTTTAGATTTCGAATCCTTCGCAGGACGAGGTCAAATGCTGGACGGACGAGTGCTAGAAGCCTCTCAGGTAGAATATAAGCCATTTGGAAAACCCCCTCTAAAGAGAGAGATTCCCGGTATGCAGGGATTCCCTGCAGAAACCCTGCATTGAAATTCCCCCAGGATTCCTTGTTTTTCGCTTAATTTCTTCAACACAAGTGCCACTACAAGTGCCATTTGTATTCACATTTCTGCCGCGCCAAGCCACCAAAAGCGCTTAATTTCAACATGTCGGAGTACATGTCGGATGAACATGTTCTTCCCTGACACGCCAGCCCGCCGAGTCATATTGGCGCTGCGCCCTGCCGCGCCTGCCCGGCATTGAAGCCAAGCCGCTGAACCCCCACTCTCCCCCAGCTCCTTGCTATATGTACTATATGTTTTTTCTACTCTGTACGCGCGAAATCTGTACTATATATGCTATATAGGGCCATATAGCACATATAGTACATATAGCATGGACCCGGGGGAGGGTGGATGTTCAGCGGGTTGCCGCGCCCTGCGTAGCCTGCCTGCCGCGCCTGCCTGCGTAGACGCCAGCGCCGCATGTTTGCATGGTTTTTGCATGTTTGCATGACATGACATGGTTTTTTGCACGGTTTTGCATGGTTTTTTGCACGGTTTTGCATGGTTTTTTGCACGTTTTTGCATGGTTTTTGCACGTTTTGCATGTTTTTGCATTTTTGACATGTTTTTGCATGGTTTTTGCATGATTTTGACATGATTTTGCATTTTGACATGATTTTGACATGGTTTTTGCATGGTTTTTGCATGACATGATTTTGCACGTTTTTTTTCGCACGGTTTTTTGCATGTCATGTGGCTCAACCCCGTGCCCCCTCCCCCTGTTTTTTTTTCCTGTCAGGCTGCACGTGTCAGGTGTCCTGGAGCTGAACTTCTGCGAGGCAGGGCAGTGCCGAGCGGGCACTTAACTAACAGTGCCGAGCGGGCACTTAACTAACAGTGCCGAGCGGGCACGTGCCGAGCAGGCTCAGGCAGTGCCGAGCGGGCACGTGCCGAGCTGGCACCCCAGTGCCGAGCGGGCACTAGTAGGAACCCCGGTGCCGAGCTGGCCCCGTGGAGGGGGTGCAGTGCCGAGCGGGCACTAAATGTGCCGAGCGGGCACGTGCCGAGCGGGCACCTAGGTAAGCGCGCCGAGCAGGCACAGTGCCGAGCGGGCACGTGCCGAGGCACCGTAGGAGCGCCAAGGCGCAGTGAAGCAGGCGTCCACTGTGGTTGAGTGGCTCGCCCAACGGCTTAGTACTGGCTCGCCCAACCCAACGGGTTCGCCCAAGTACGGGCTCGCCCAACTTAGTACTGGCTCGCCCAACCTCGTTTGGCTCGCCCAACGGCTTAGTACTGGCTCGCCCAAGTACGGGTTCAGCGGCAAGTCCGAGTGCGCAAGACGTTCGTGTCGTACTGGATACCAAATTGATAGTTAATAACTTTCAATTCCCTGGTGCAGGTTGGCCCCTTAGTACTGGCTCGCCCAACTTAGTACTGGCTCGCCCAACTGGCTCGCCCAAGTCCGAGTGCGCAAGACGTTCGTGTCGTACTGGATACCAAAGTGAAAGTTAATATCTTTCACTTCCCTGGTGCAGGTTGGCCCCTTAGTACTGGCTCGCCCAACTGGCTCGCCCAACGGGTTCAGCGGCAAGTCCGAGTGCGCAAGACGTTCGTGTCGTACTGGAAGTATACCAGGAAGTGAAGGAAAATATCCTTCACTTCAAATTCCCGGCCGCACCTCCCTGGCGCGGGCCTGCCGTCAATTCTGTCGTGACCACAGGATTGCTCACTCAATCCTGTGTTGGGCACAGGATTGCTCACTCAATCCTGTGTTGGGCACAGATGGGCAGCGATGAAGAATTACGAGAATTTTAATGTGTCAGAGCGACACATTAAATCCTACCGCTTTCCAGGACAGCGAGGACGCGAGAGCGAGGTGCGCGCCTGCCCCTTAGTACTGGCTCGCCCAACTGGCTCGCCCAACGGGTTCAGCGGCAAGTCCGCGAGTGCGCAAGACGTTCGTGTCGTACTGGAAGTATACCAGGAATTGAAGGATAATATCCTTCAATTCAAATTCCCTGGTGCGGGCAAAGTTCCGAGGCACTTCGTGTTCACAGCCGAGCCTGCCCGGCATCGGAGCCCTGCCGAACCCGCGCCAAGGTCGAGATTCTTCCCAGCAAAAAAAAAATGTCGAAGTTGTCGTCTAAGCCGACGACTGTGAAAAAAAAATTTCCAGTTGTCCTGTGGGGGGACAACTGCCTTCGGCGAACCTGCCCGGCAGAACCGCGCCAGCCCGCCGACATGGAGGGCACGCAGCTTCTCACCAACTACGAAGCAGTGTCCGGTTTTGCCGGCCACTGGCTCCATCGTGCGCAGGTCTCGCTTTTGACCGGCGAAATCGGTCAAATTGCTGAAGGAGCTCAAACGGTGAGCTCCTTCAAATTCGCAGGTCGGGTGTTGCGCTGGCGTTCGCCTGAGAATTTGCAGATTCTCACTGTTTGAGAAACTGCTGAAAAGTCTTCGAAGTGTACGAAGAAAACATACACATGCCCCGTTACAAACGCCAACGTGCGGGCCTGGTGCGGGCCCTGTGACACGTGCGGAAACTTGTGCCGAAGAGGGGTTGGTGTGTTTGACACACCAAGCGGTGACGCCTGTGATGTGTGTCAAAAACAAGCACACTTCCGAATCACGAGGAAACTTCTCCGAGCGGCCGGAACGCCACTCCAAGACCGAAGCCGCGGAGCCAAGGTCCACGGACTGTGACACGTGCGGAAACTTGTGCCGAAGAGGGGGTGGTATGTTTGACATACCACCAAGCGGCGACGCCTGTGAGGGCGCGCTGCGACAGTACAACACCCCTGCGTTAATAGACCTACTCCTAAGAAAACATGTTTGAAGGACCTGTCACGGGCAACATCCCGGAGGTCCTGGACAACGGAGAGGTAACTGACGGCACGCACGTCACCGCAGGGCAGCTGGCCCTGGCTCTGACGCCGTACGCTCAAGTAACGGACCTGGCGGTGAACACGGCAGCCGCCGGCAACAACGCGGCCGCCATCCAGTCCCTGGACGACAGAGTCACCGCGGAGCTGGCCTCAAAGCTGGACAGCAGCGCGCTGGCGCCGGCGATTGCGCCCCTAGCAACGGCTGCGGCCCTGGCCACCACGGACGGGCAGGTGGCCGCGCACGGAAGCAGCATCGCCGCGCTGCAGAGCTCGCTGACCACGGGCCTCTCCAACAAGGCAGACCAGTCGGCCTTCGACGTGCTGGAGGGCGTGGTTGCCACCAAGAGCACCCCGGACGGCGTGGACCTGAACGCTGTCCAACTACAGCACCACGGCGGCCATGAACGGCTCCATCGCCTCGGCCAACAACGCCACGCTGGCCACGGTGGCCGCCAACTACGGCCTCAAGACGGTGGTGGACCAGCACTCCCTAGACATAGCGGCGAGGATCACGCCGCTGGAGGTGGATACGAAGGTGGCCAACGCTCTCCTGGGCGTCGTCACCGCCGCGGCGCTGGCCTCCGAGCTCGCGAGCAGAGACGCCACCATCTCGGGGCTGCAGGCCTCCAAGGCGGACGCCAGCGCACTGACCGCGTACGCCCTGCTCTCGGCCGTGGACACTTCCTCCGAGGTGGACTCAAAGATCTCGACCGCTCTCCTGGGCGCCGTCACCACGGCAGCCCTGGACGCCGCCCTCGCCGGCAAGGCGGACGCCAGCGCGCTGGCCGCCCTGCTCTCCACGGTGGACGGACTGGACCGCCACTGGAGGTAGACACTAAGATAGCAAATGCGCTGCTGGGCCTCGCCACCGAGGCCTTCGTCGCAGCGCAGCTTGCTAGCCGGGACGCCAGCATCACGGCGCTCCAGGCCTCCAAGGCCGACGCGGCGCTGCTGGCCTCGTACGCCACGAACGCCGCGCTCTCCGCCAGCGAGACCGCGCTCCAGAGCGCCCTCGACGCAATCCTCGCGGAGCTCGCCGCCCTGCAGCTTTCCGGCGGCGGAGTTGTTAACGCGCCGGCCTGGGCGGGCTTCACAACTTGGGAGCTCCTTCGCGGAAGCAACGTCGTTCGCAACCTGCATCTGGGGGCTCCTCTCTCTGCTGCGCTGGCCAACGGCGACGACACGCTGAGCATCACGGCAGACTGCTACTCCGTCGCAGCGGCGGACGCGGCCCTCGCGGCAGCGCTGCTGGCCTACTACACCTCCTCACAAGTGGACACTCTGTTGGGAGACTACCGCACCGGAACGGCGCAGGACGCGGAGACGACCAGCGCCATCACGGCCGCGCTGCTGGCCTACTACACCGCGGCGCAGGTAGACGCGCTGTTGGGAGACTACCGCACGGCGAGCACGCAGGACACGCAGACGCAAGCCGCCATCACGGGCGCGCTGCTGGCCTACCGGACGGGCCCGGACCAGGACGTGTTCACAACCAACCAAATCACCTCGGCGCTGGTGGCGTACCGTTCGGCGGCAGACCAGGACACGGCGACGGCCTCAAGCATCGCCGCCGCCCTGCTCAGCTACTACACCATCGCACAAGTAGACGGCCTCCTCGCCGGCAAGCTCGGAGTCACGGAGGAGGCCTCTGCGCTGCAGATAGCAGTGCGCTTTCCGGACGACGGAGGGGCCGACGAGGTGGTGGCCGCCATAGGAGAGCAGATCCTGGGCCCCACGGACGTCTCGCTGTCAAAATGGACGGTTCGCCCCAGCAGCGGCTGCAGCGTGGTCCTGGCCACGCACACCGCGGGAGTGAGCGTGGACGGCTACACCCTGACCCTGGCGGCGAACCCGTGGAACATTGCGCGCACCTACAACTTGACCCCGGGCCGAGAGCTCCTCTTCGCCTGCCGCTACCGGCTCGGCACGGCCTCCATCTTCGTGGTGTACATGTCCGAGGCCGACAACGTCTACGACCCGTTGTATCTCGCCCTCGCAAGGCGCGGCACAGGGCGTTTGGGAGCACGCGTACCTTTGGACCTCACTCGCGTGCCGCCAAAACGGAGTTTCGTGGCGTAAGCTTGCAACTTCGTGCTTGTGCGCACTTCCGAGGCGGCCGGGCACCTATCCTGCCCAACCAAACGGCAGGAACGGTGGACGTCTACGGCCTCCAGATCCTGGACGCAACCCTGGAGACCGGCAACACGGCGGAGACGGAGGAGGACACGGCGGCCTCGGCGCTGCTGCTGAAGCACGAGTTCCTCGACGCAGGGGCCGACGACGTCACGCTGGCCACCCTGGGCGAGGTGCTGCTGGAACCCACGCTCACCACGCTAGGAAATTTCCTGGTGCGCTCCAACAGCCAGAGCTCCGTGGCCTCGGCCAGCTTCGCGGTGGGAGGCTTCCAGCTGGTGGGCTACGCCATGACCCTGAGCGCCTTCGCCTGGAACATCGTGCGCACCTACACGCTGACGCCGGGGAGACGCTACTCCTTCGGCTGCCGGTACCGGCTGGGCACGGCCTCCAACTTGGTGATGTACGTCAGCGCGGCCGACAACGACTACGTGGGCGTCACCAGCACCTTCCTCGGCACGCCCTCGCAGGGCGTCTGGAGCACGGCGCGCCTGGACTTCTCGGTGCCGCCGGGCGGAATCGCGAAGCTGCACTTCGGAGCCTTCGGCGGCTCCATCCCCGGGCTGGTGCAGCAGTCGGCGGGCACGCTGGACCTGTACAGCATGCAGGTCAGGGCCAGCGCCTTCGAGGGAGAGTCTGTCTCGGTAACGGACCTGCTGGCGGACTCGCTGGCCCTCACGGGCTCGGCCACGCTGGACGGGCTCACCGCGCAGGGCAACGTGGGCTGCGACCAGCTGCTGTGCAACGACGTGAACTGCACCGACGTTTTCACGACGGGCGTGGACGCCTCGGGCGCCATTTCCTGCGCTGCGCTCACAGCCGGCACCGTCGCCGGAGCAACGCTGTCGTCCACAGGGGCCGTGTCAGGCAGCTCGCTGAGCATCACTGGCGCGGCCAGCGTGGGCCTGCTGAGCTCAGCCACCGGAATCACGGGCAGCACGTTGACCATCAACAACACGGCCAACGCCGGGAACTTCACCACGGTGGGCGACGTGTCCGCGGGGACATTGACGGCCTCGGGCGCAGCAACCGCGGCGAGCTTCGCAGCCACCGGCGCGCTCACGGGCGCCACGCTGACCATCACCGGAGCTGCCTCCGCGGGCCCGCTGGACTGCGAGAGCCTGGACTGCACCTTCACGGCCACGAGCGGCGGAGTGTCGACGGGCAGCGTGGTCTGCGGCGACGTGACGAGCTCGGGCACGGTCTCTGCGCCGCAGCTCTTCGCGTCCAACACGCTCATCGTGACCAACACCTCCGACTTCTCGGACGATCTCTTCTTGACGAAGAACTGGGCGGGCTGGAGCAAGCTGCAAGTGTCCAACAACAGCGCGGCCCCCGACAGCGGCCCGGAGCTGCGGCTGCTGGGCAACCAGAGCGCCAGGGTCTTCCTGGAGAGGGACGGCGGGGCGCACCAGTGCGAGCTCATCATGATCAACGACGAGGCGCTGGTGCAGACGAAGAGCCTCTCCACGCAGCTGTCCCTGACCACGAACCAGAGGAACCCCGGCTGCCTGGTGATTGCGGGCAACACGGGCGACGTGGTCTGCAACACGAGCTTCACGGACTTGTCCGACAGCCGGGTGAAGACGGACATGGCGGAGGCCGACGTGGCTGAGCTCCTGCAGCTCTTCGACTCCGTGGAGGCCAAGCAGTACAAGCGCCCGGACATGAACGGGGACCTGAGGCTGGGCTTCGCCTCGGACGACTTCGCAGGAACAAAGTGGAAGAATTTGACGGGCACCGCCCGGTGGAGCGACGGCACGGAGATGGTTACTCTCGACTACTCTCACCTCACCAGCGTGCTCTGGGGGGTGTGCAAGGGCTTCCAGGCCCGGCTGGACGAGGTGGAAGCCTGGCAGGCCGAGCGGGGGCCGAAGAACGAGTAAAAAAAAAACTGGTTTTGAGGCCTGTTCAGGCCTCCTCGTTCTCGAGGAACCTTGATCAGCTCCTTTTTTGGGGCAAGAAGTAGGAAAAAAAAACGGTGTTCAGGCCTCCCTGCGTCCAGGGAACCTTGATCAGAAATGGAGGCGCTGAGGGACCTGGCCGACGACAGCAACGTGAGGGACCCGCGGAAGCTGTACCGACTTGCGAGGCAGCGCGACCTCGACGTGACGCAGGCCATGGCCTTCGAGGCGCTGAAGGCCGACGTGGGCCGGCAGGTGCAGGCGCCCCGGCCGCGCGCGCTGGGCAAGTCGGCCGCCGAGGGGCCCAACGACCGGCTGCAGGCCGACCTCATCGACTTCAGCCAGAACACGCGGGGGGAAGACGAAGTACGGCCTGGTGGTGATGGACGTCTTCACCCGGGAGGCCGCCGTGGAACCTCTGCAGAACAAGAACGCCGAGACGGTGGGCCGCGCCACCAAGCGCGCCGCGCGGGTGCTGACGGGGGACGACGGGAACTTCGTGGTCACGACGGACCTGGGCAACGAGTTCGCCACGCTGGACCGGGAGCTGCCGGCGGATGCCGTGCACCGCACGAAGCGGCCCGAGGACCGCAACGCCATTGCTGTGGTGGACCGGGGCATCCAGACGCTGAAGAAGGACCTGGCCACGAGGGTGGCGCGCAAGGGCGGGCAGTGGAGCGACCACTTTCAGCAGACCGCTGCGGCCTACAACGCGCGGCCCCACGAGACGGTGCACGGCGCGCCCGAGGACGTGGAGAAGCAGCCGGCCACGGAGTTCAGGGTCCTCCAAGACAACGCCGACAAGTTCCAGCACAACACGGACCTCACCGAGCGGCGCGTGAAGGCCGTGCAGGACGCGGGCGCCTTCCGAGCGCCGACGAACGCGGCGAGGAGCTTCAACCCTCAGTACGGCGACGTGCAGCGGCTGGGGGCCGTGGACTCCATGACCGTCCGCAGCACGGTGGGGCGCGAGACCCTGCTGAAGCTGGCGCTGCCGGCGCCGCAGGGCAGCGGCAACGCGGCGGGCCGGCTGACGAGACGCAGGCCGGCGGCTGCGAGGCCGCTGGACGACTTCCTGGGGCCTCCGAGGCCCAGGACCCTCGACTAGTTTGAAAATAACTTTGATCACACTCAAGTTTGCCTGATCGAGCGTGCGCAGGCTGGGAAATTCCCGGAGCCTGCTCAGCTCCTTTTTGGCGCAAAACCGCACAAATTTCCCTGCGTTCCATCCCCTTGCTGTATGTCACAAGGCAAGCCGCTGAACCTCCACTGGGAGGGGGGGCTGCTTTCCTTGGGTTTGGGGTCGGAAACGGGTTGGGCGAACCAATCATGTTCGCCTGAAAAGCTACAGCTTGTCCGCCTTGCGCTTCTTGCCGCGGGCAAGCGAGGTGATCCTCGCTTGCACTTCGGCGAACAGATTATTGAGGCAAAATATGCCTGTGCTCACCGAGGCGCTGACAAGGCAAGGGCCGAACATTTTTTTGTCACAATAATATGAGCGCATGAATTTGCGAAACTTCCACAGTTTCCGCCGGATGACCCGGAGATCCTCAACATGTAGGTCAGCACTGCTTATGGTGCTGCCCAAGCGTCGAAATAATCTGCACATCTCGACATGGCCCGGCGTTCTCTCTGTGATCAGCGTGCACCAGAGACTCTCGATGGCACAAAGAGGCGCACTGCTCATGGCAGGAGTCGTGGCGATGGGCGCCTCTGCAGGAGCGCGCTCACTTTTGATGGGCGCCTCAGCCGGAGCGGGCTCAGTTTTCATGGGCGCCTCAACAGGAGCGGGCTCAGCAGGAGCGGGCTCAGCAGGAGCGGGCTCAGTCGTGGCATCCATGCCGAGCTTCCTCATCCGGCTCAGGCGTTGGTTGAGCCGGTGCGCGCTGGCCTTTGCGCTTTTCACCAGCTCGTCTCCGTTCGTGCGCTGCGCGGAGGAGAGTTCCCCCCGGAGCCGATCCCTGGCCCCCTTCACCTTCTCAAAGGCGGTGCCTCTCGGCAGTGCGTCAGCCGCGCTCACGGCGGCGAGCAGGCGCTCGTGCGCAGGAGCGGCCTCGCGCTCGCACTCGGAGAGTGTCGCCATCGCAGAGCTTCGCGAGCAAATAGTGACTTGTTGAAAGCCAGCTGTGTTTAAACCCTACAGGCACCAGCCCGCCCGCCGCGAGAACGCGCTGAGGGCATAACCCGTTTGAACGCACCCCGGAAGCTGACTCGCCCCCCGTCCCCCTTCACAGCCCGGTAGCATGTCTGCAGAGGAGCGTGCTCTGCAAAGAAGTGTGCTCTGCAAAGAAGCGTGCTCTGCAAAGAAGCGTGCTCTGCACAGGAGCGTGCAAAGAAGCGTGCTGTGCACAGGAGCGTGCTCTGACCAGGAGCGTGCACAGGAGCGTGCTCTGACCAGGAGCGTGCACAGGAGCGGGCTGTGCAAAGAAGCGTGCTCTGCAAAGAAGCGTGCTCTGCAAAGAAGCGTGCTCTGCAAAGGAGCGTGCTCTGCACAGGAGCGTGCTCTGCAAAGGAGCGTGCTGTGCAAAGAAGCGTGCTCTGCAAAGAAGCGTGCTCTGCAAAGGAGAGTGCTCTGCAAAGGAGAGTGCTCTGCAAAGGAGCGTGCTCTGCAAAGGAGCGTGCTCTGCAAAGAAGCGTGCTCTGCAAAGGAGCGTGCTCTGCACCCCTTCCGCGCCCCCGAAGCTGACTGGCCTCCTGCTCGCCTCAAAA